>CM046667.1:95160597-95258018 GCA_025594165.1 Tamias sibiricus | reverse complement strand
ACAAAAGTAAAAAAAAAAATAGAGAAAGAGTGAAAGAGAAAATAATAGAGATTGGATGTTAGCAGAAGAAAAGAGAGAATAAGAATCAAGGGAAACAGACAAGTGAGAGAAAATATATATATATAAAGTAAAAAAATTAAAAATAAAAGAATACAAAACAAAACTCAAATATATTAATCAAACATCCTAGTCTTCAAAATACTGATCCATGCAAAGCAACTGTCTTCAAAAAATGCTAGAAATAAGAAACAAACAAAAACAAATATGTATAAGTGTCCATTAACCATTAAGGCCATAATTGAACAGAAAACAGAAAAACGAAACAAAAAAGGAAAAGAAAGAAAGAAAGAAAGAAAGAAAGAGATCTTGATGAAAAATTAAAGAATCATTTTTGTTGGAGTTCAAAAGATTCTCAGCTTCCCTTCTCAGCAGTGTTAGGTGGGGTCATCTGGATTGTGATGCTTACTCCACCCTTAGGGCGGGGTTGCTGAAGTGAGAGAGGTAATCCCATAGGTGGGGTTTAGGCTTAGGTAAACTCCAGGGCCTTTGCTGACCACCAGTTGGTCTGGAGATTTTAAATAAGTGCACATCCATAACCCAGGAATTTCTGATCCGTGCTGGAAGATTGCACCCCAGGGATTTCCCTTGGGTTCCACTCATGTGATGAAGGAGTCAATTCTTAGTCCACTGCATCACCTGCAGACTCCATGTATCCTAGTCTTGGGTTCAGTCTCCAATCTCAATCTCTCCCTCCTCTTCCCCTTTAAATTTCCTTCCAGGAGCCTTCTCTTTCAGCTAGTACTGCAAACAGCTGGATTGGAGGGAGAGGGGGAGAGCTGGGTGGGTTCCTACCACCAGTATTCCCCTGTGCAAATCTCTCTCCATGTCATACTCTATGTCATGCAGTGTGAGTTTTCCAGGCCTGTATTTTGGACCAAACCCAGGTTTGCCAGGAATCAGTCCCTCTAGCTGGTGGTCCCCACGTTGTGGTTGCAAAGTGGTTCTTTCCTCTGTCTTCCACATGTAGCAGGCTTCTTTCCCACACAAGAAAATTGTGCAGCAAGCCTTTTGGTTTAGTCAGGCAGTGTGTTTGTTCTCTAAACTCTCCATACCCAGAACACCTAAGGCCTCCTAAAAATGTGGGTTCCTTTAATTCCCTTATCCCTCTACTCTGCTCATGGAAGGACCGCTGTGGCTTGTGCCTCCAGCTGCAGCAGCACTTGTGGTTCTGGGGATTTCTTCCTTGTTTTATTATATCCAGCTTCCCGAGTCCTTTATCTACTTTGAATGTCTAATATTAAATTCCAGTAATGTTCCCTTTTATTTTTTGTTTACCCACCTTGCTGAGGAGCTGCCTATCTTCTTTCTTTTTTTCTTTTCTTTCTTTCTTTCTTCTTCTTCTTTTCCCCTCCTCCTCCTCCTACCACTACTACTACTATTCTTCTTCTTCTTCTTCTTCTTCTTCTTCTTCTTCTTCTTCTTCTTCTTCTTCTTGCCACAGAAAAGCCAAGAAATCAACCTTCTCTATTCTGCCAACTTGGAACACTCTGGGATATTCATTCTTGTTTTTGCAAGAGAATCTTATGCTTTAATTTGTATGACTTCTTGCTTGCCAGTTGTGTGTGTGTGTGTGTGTGTGTGTGTGTGTGTGTGTGTGTGTGAGAGAGAGAGAGAGAGAGAGAGAGAGAGAGAGAGGATGCCATTTTTAATAGCCATTTGCATCAGAGATATTTTTGGTCATCCTTTATTTGGACTAGTCAGGTAAAATTTATTTGTAATGTCTTTTAGCATTTTTATTCTCATTATGCTTACAAGATTTGGTGGAATAATCTATAAATTTATTATGTGTCATTTTCATTGAAAATGAAAAATATTCCTACCCAATACAATTTTTATATCATATCCCTAATATGGAATTCTATTAAGTGTAAGAGCCCTAATAAGGAGATAGCTAAGATGGCGGCTAGCTGAGAGCCATAAGAGGTGTTTCAGTATTTTCACCTGATATTCATGCATTTATCTAAGAATCTTTCTATGCCCGTGAAAACTATGTGACGCACCTGTAAGTTTGAGCTGTTGACACGTGTATACTTGTTAAGGCAAAAAGTATTTAACTGGGTGAGGTTGGCTGAAGGGTGGTTGGAGTTGGAGAGGTTGTTGGAGCCAGAGAGAGAAGTTAGAAGAAGCAAGAATAAAGAGCCTATTCATTTTACAGTCTGCTTCTGAATTCTTTGTCGTGGTATCATTGCTGCAGACGGCGATAGCTGTAGGCAGCAACAAGTGGTGGCCCGTACGGGAAATTCGGAATTGACAGGTAAGAACTGAGAAGTCTCTAAAGATGGGTTCGAAAATAACCAAGACCCGAGTGATAAAGGCTATGGAAGAATTCTTTGATATAGCTGATAGTGAGGAGGAAAGTGATCAAGAAAGCATAGCCTCCGCTGAGTCAGATAGGAACAGTAAGGATAGTATTGGTGTGAACTCAAAATGATGAAGATCCGAGCTGCTAAAGCTATCTGAGATTTATTAGAGATAGCCGAGTAATACGTGCTCTCAATTGAACCTGGGACTCAGGATGTTACTACTAATGAAAGTAATAGTAGTGAGGAGGAGTCAAATAACCATGAAAGCACAGCCCCCTCCGCTGAGTCAATTAAGACCAGAAAGGACCGTCAAGTAGAGGAACCACTTGTGCCCTCTGCTCCCTCATGGGTTGAATCAATTACAGAAACCATGAGGGGTATTTCTGAGCATTTGCGTGCCCTTGAGGCAGAGATTAATGGCCTTTCTGAGCGCTTACGCACCCTCGAACGTCAAAACCTGCAGGGACATTGGGATCTGCCAGTATTTGAAAATGAAAATGGGCAGAGGTACCACCAATCCCTAGACTTCAAAACAATAAAAATTTTCAAAGAAGCAATAATGACCTATGGGCCCCAAGCTCCTTTCACATTGAGCATGTTGGAGTTCCTTAACACTTTTACTTTAACCCCTTCAGACTGGAAAGGCTTATGTAAGGCAGTATTGAGCAGAGGACAATACTTGATTTGGAGGTCACAGTTCCAGGAGTTTTGTGTGGAAACAGCTAGAAGAAATGCGACTGCAGGATTTCCAGACCTTAACGTAGACATGTTAACTGGAGAAGGGCAGTTTGCTGACTTACAGATTCAAATTCAGTATGATCCTGGAGTTTACGCTCAAATATACGCCACAGCTGTTAAGGCATGGAAAACATTACAAGGAACTGGTGACTTACAGGGTAGCTTGTCTAAAGTAATTCAGGGACCTAATGAGCCATATGCTGACATTGCTGATAGGCTTTTGCGAACTGCAGGTAGAGTGTTTGGAGACGTTGATCAAGCTATGCCATTAGTCGTTCAGCTGGCATATGAAAATGCCAACAAATATTGTCAAGACGCTATCAGACCTTGGAAATCTAAAAGGGACCTTTCAATATATATAAGATTCTGCAAAGATATAAATGACGCCTTTGTCACAGGAAATGTGATTGCAGCAGCAATGAGAGGTGCTTCCCCTCAAAATTTCACAAAAAGAGCTCAACCTAAAAATTATTATAATCAGTCAAGTTATTCTAGACAATATCCCCAAAGAGAAATAAGACCAAGCTCATATCGTGCCCCAGGCTGCTGCCCCAGGTGTAAAAAAGGAAACCATTGGGCTAATAAGTACAGACCTAAATTCGATATTTATGGGAACATTTTGTCTAGGAATTAAAAAAAACAGGGCATGGGGCCCAATGCTCCGGGGCCCACAAATGTATGAGGCATTAGAGGAAGAGTATCCTCAAATATCCATCCAGATGATTCCTCGACACAATCCCTCTTACCCATTGACTCCCTCATTAGAGGAACAAGAGGAAGTGCAGGATTAGACCTCTGTTCCACTGCCCGGATAGTGCTAACACCTGAAATGGGGGTTCAATTGATTCCCATGGGAGTCAGGGGACCTCTTCCCTCAGGAACTGTAGGACTTATCCTCGGGTGAAGCTCTAAAAGCTTATCAGGTTTTCAAGTGACTCCAGGTGTAATAGACTCAGACTACCAAGGAGAAATTAAGATTATGCTTAGTTCACCTCGAGGCATTTGCTCTGTTAACCAAGGAGATAGAATTGCTCAGCTGCTTCTCCTTCCCAGTTTACATGACTCATTTAAGAGTATGCCTCAAAATAGGAACAATAGAGGATTTGGTTCCACTGGCTCAGGACCTATGGCTTGCTGGGTTCAGGATTGTTCACAGAAGCCTATGTGCAAATTAAAAATTCAAGGTATAGAGATGGAGGGATTGATCGATACTGGGGCTGACTTTTCCATCATCAATCTACAATGGCCCAAGCACTGGCCTCTGCAGAAGGCTTCAACCAGTTTAAGAGGCTTGGGATATACTAACAGCCCAGAACAAAGTGCAACAGTTTTAAAATGGGAGGATGATGAAGGGCATCAAGGAACATTTCAGCCTTATGTTTTGTCCAGCTTGCCAGTTACCTTATGGGGAGGAGATATTTTGCAACAAATGGGAGTACACCTCACAACCAAGCCTTCAGGTGTTAAACTACAGGGTAATCCTAACCCTATTAAGAAAAAAATCCATCAAAAAGGTAAAGGATATTTTTTTAGGGGCCACTTTTTGAAAATCCCAATGATAAGCCAGTTTGGGTCCCTCAGTGGCCCCTATCTAGAGAGAAATTACAAGAGGCCCACCTACTAATCCAAGAACAACTAGAAGCAGGACATATACAACCTTCCACCTCTCCCTGGAATTCCCCCATATTCGTGATCAAGAAAAAATCAGAAAAATGGCGATTGTTACATGATCTTAGAGAAATCAATAAAACCATGCAAATTATGGGCCCTACCTAACCTGGACTTCCTAATCATGTAGCTATTCCTAAAAATTTCCATCTTATAACTCTTGATATAAAGGATTGTTTCTTTTCTATTCCTCTACATCCTCTGGATGCCCCCAGGTTTGCTTTTTCAGTTCCTTATATCAATAATAATGGCCCTGATCAAAGATTCCAGTGGAAAGTTTTACCCCAGGGAATGGCTAATAGCCCCACTATATGTCAAATCTATGTAGATAAAGTTATTCAGCCTATCTCAAGAACAAATACCCAGAGCTTATGTGCCTCCATTATATGGATGATGTTTTGCTTGCTCATCCTAATCAAGAAGTCTTATTCACCATATTTAGTGATATATCAGAAAACTTGAAATGATATGGACTAAACATTGCTGAAGAAAAGGTTCAAACTAGATCTCCAATACTATATCTAGGATTCCAAATTATGGATACTTTTATTAGGCCTCAAAAAATTTTAATAAATAAGGAACATTTGGCCACTCTTAATGGTTTTCAAAAATTGCTGGGAGACATTAATTGGCTTTGCCCTACACTAATCCTCACTACTGGCCAATTAAAACCCTTATTTGTTATCCTTCGCGGGAACCCTGATCCATCTTCACCGGGATCATTGACTCCTGATGCTAAGGAAGCTTTAAAGTTGGTAGAAAAGGCCATTGAAGGATCCCATTGTGATAGAATTGATTTTGCTCGACCACTGATATTGATCATTATTTCTTCACAATATACACCCACAGGAGTATTTTGGCAACAGGAGCATTTATTGTGGATACATTTGCCCGTCTCTCCTAAAAGTACAGTTGAGTCTTATACCTCCATGGTGGCTAAACTTATTCTTCAAGGACTTAAGACTTCTACTAAAATATTTGGCATTCACCCTGCTACTATTATTACTCCCTATTCATCATCACAGGTTGAATATTTATGCTTCAATGATAATGATTGGGCTATAGCTAGATGCTCTACTTCTGCAAATTTTGATAACCATCTTCGTAAGTCTCCTATACTATCTTTTTGTATCAATCATCCCATTATATTTCCACAGGTAATAAAAAATCAACCTATTCCTAAGGCATTAAATGTATTTACAGATGGATCCTGTAATGGTACTGCTGTAGTAGTCACTCAAAAAGAAAATATGATTCATATTACTGCCCATAAATTAGCTCATTTAGTTGAACTTGAAGCTATTATTATAGCTCTTGAAAGTTTTAAAGAACAGCCCATAAATATTTTTTTCAGACAGCCACTATATTGTACATGCTGTCCCTAAATTGGAGCTAGCAGGTCCAATAGCACCTCCTACTCCAGCCTTTAAATTGTTTTTTCAAATTCAAAACCTTCTATGGGAACGTAAAGAACCTTTGTTTATTGGACATATCAGAGCTCATACTAATTTGCCTGGTACTCTCCATGAAGGTAATCAAAAGGCTGATGCCCTCACTCAAACGATCTTTATATTTTCAGCAGTCTAACAAGCTACCTTGTTCCATTCTCAATTTCATGTTAATAGTACTACTTTACAACAAATGTTCAAAATAACTAAAGATCAAGCTCGAACAATTGTAAAGGCTTGTCAATCTTGTGTGACACATTTGCCCAATCTACATTATGGGGTTAACCCAAGAGGATTAATGCCCAATCATTTGTGGCAGATGGATGTCATTCATGAGCCAAGTTTTGGAAAATTGTGATTTATTCATGTGATCATAGATACATGCTCAGGCATGATTTTTGCTTCCTTACATACTGGAGAAAAAGTTAAAGATGTTACATCTCATTGTTTACAAGCTTTTGCTGCACTGGGCATTCCCAAAATGCTTAAAACAGACAATGGGCCTGCATATACATCCCCATCTTTCAAACAGTTTTGCTCCAAATTCAGTATACTTCATAAGACTGGTATCCCATATAATCCTCAAGGCCAAGGTATAATTGAACGAGCTAATCGCACACTCAAACTTATGCTTTTGCTGGGTGCGGTGGCGCACGCCTGTAATCCCAGCACTTTGGGAGGCTCAGGTAGGAGGATCGCGAGTTCAAAGCCAGCCTCAGCAATGGCAAGGCACTTAGCAACTCAGTGAGTAGCAACTCAGTGAGACCCTGTCTCTAAATAAAAATTACAAAAAAAAAAAAAAAAAAAAGGGCTGGAGATGTGACCCAGTGGTCGAGTACCTCTGAGTTCAATCCCCGGTACCACCAAAAAAAAAAAAAAAAAAAAAAAAATTATGCTTTTGAAACAGAAAGAAGGAAATTGGACAAATCCTAAAGTTAGTTTAGCCATTGCCCTTTTAACTTTAAATTTTTTAACTTTGGATTCCAAAGGATATTCAGCTGGAGACAGACACTGGAATCCACACCAACAACATAAACCTTTTGTTTACTGGAAGGATGTTCTTTCAGGTACATGGAAAGGTCCAGACCCAGTATTAATTTGGGGGAGAGGATCTGTTTGTGTTTTTCCACAGCATGAAACCTCGCCAGTGTGGATACCATCAAGATTAATAAAACAGGTACCAAATCAAAAAGGCCAAGATGAAGTTGTTGCAGAATCAAGATTAATAAAACAAGTGCCAAATCAAAAGGGCCAAGATGAAGTAGTTGTGGAATGATTCCCTTAAAAGACATATCAATCCATGCACCTGAGTGAGTTTGTCTCTTTTCCAACAAAGGAACCTCATCTTTGCCTTTTCAGCTAAGAAATTTTTAAGCTGCGTGCTTTTTCCTTCAATAAATTCACAACTTAAGTCTCATTCCTCCCAGCCGGGATGAGAAGATCTCTCTTTAGTGTGCACACAATTGTATTTTTTTTCTTTTTTATATGTCTTTATGTCTGTGCGCTTGTCTAGATTTCATGTAAATGTGACGTCACAAATATATGTCTTTATGTTTGTGCATCTGTCCAATGTGACATCACAAATAACAAAAACCGAGCACTCATGAAAATTAATAATATAAAAAATATATATGGATCCACATAACTTTAATTCATTTAAGCTAAGAGTATTCAAATTGAGTAAACAATTAAAAAGTGAAGGTACCTTCAATCTTAATTTATAGGTGTCTCTAGGACTTCTCTTCAGCAAAGAATATGACTAATACTATACAACCTGATATTTTGGTATTTGACATGGGATTGTTTATTTCTAGTTAACTTTATTTGTTAAATAGCTGATTAATTTAAATTGTTTCAACAGGTATACTCATGGAAGGTTCCTGTGTATGCAGAGGCTCAGCCATGAGATTTTTCAGAGAAAAAAAATTGTGGACCAGGTCACAAAGGATGCTCCTCACAATTACTTAATTTCTATCATGCACATTGTTGCTACATCAGAATGCCAGTAATTTTTCTATATGACACCCAAAGGTTTTCTCACAGAATGTTAATCCTTTCATACTGTTCCTCAAACATATAATTATGTGAGTAGTTACTTCAAGAAACTGAGCCATTAGGGTATTTTCTTTGTGTTTTCCTGTGTACATTCAGACAGCATATGGGAACTATGTTCATCAACTTTCCATGGTTGTCACAAAAGTACCTGACAAAAATAATTTAGAGATTGCAGGTTTATTTGGGTCTCACAGTTTCAGAGGTCTCTCTCAATTTATAAACAACTGAGTCCATTGATCTGGGCCCAAGTGGAGGTAGCACACGATGGCAGAAGTGTGCTGTGGAGGAGCATTACTCCATTTATGGCAGCTGGGAAGCAGAGAGAGGCCTATAAAGGTGAAGGAACTGCAGAGAAGATGGAACCTTCCAGGGCAAGCCCTCAATGACCCACTCTCTCCAGCCAAGCCCCACCAGCCTATAGTTACCACATAATCAGTCCATTCAAATTAAGATGGACTCATTAATTTACAACTCTCACAATCCAATCATTTCACTTCTGAACATTCTTGAATTAACACAGAAGTTTTTGGGGGACACCTCATATTCAAATCATACCAGGATCATTTGTAACATAATGTTTAAAATGAACCACAATTGGACTATGGAATGCAGACTGGGAGTGTGAGGGTGACAGACACATATGAATATAGGAAAGAAAGTGGGGGAAATGGGTCTTGAGTTTGAAGTCTGGAATGGGAGAGGAGTATATCTGATTATTCACCTCAGTGGCAGAATGTGAAAAATCACATTGAGCAGCTGTGATCTAATGAATGGTGTGTCTTACTGAAAAGAGGAACTAAAGGAAATGGTGTTAATAGTGTAAATAATCAATAATCAGCCTCATACCAAGGTAACTAGTATTAATAGGAAAAGTTATACTCTTTTCAATGTGACTTGATTTAAGGAATTCATTTAAGTACATGGCCAAGGATCAAACCTATTTTAGGAACACCTGAATCAAAAATTTCCAGAAAAATACCTGTTTCAAGCTCCAGGAAACTGAAACTCCTATTGTAGCTTTCAGATTTCTCTGAGTCCATTGTTTTACAGGTTATATAATTTTTAAAAATACTATAAATTTTCATGCCCTTCAACTGTATATTTCTGAGGTGATGAGAGCATCCAAGAAGAGTGTCCCAAGTCACACTGAACACTGGATCAGTCAGTGAAGGACTGGAAGCCCCTGAACCTCAGACAAAGCTTGCAAGTGGGCAGAGGTGATAGTAACTGAGCAAATAAGGGTTCATCACTGAAAATTAGGGTAGATGTTGTTACTTATATTCCTATCCTGAGTTTTTTCCTAATTGTTGGTTGTCTTCTGCATATTCCATCATTAATATAACAAAGGGAATCAATGAAGGGAATAAAAATGGTTCTCCTTTTCCCCATCTCTGATTTCTTCCTTAAGCTATTTGAATATTCAGTTTAATTTCTTTTCACCTCGAAGCACTTGTGGCTGAAAAAATGAAATCTGCCAAGTTGAATTTGGAAGGTAAAAATCCTTCCCAGGGCTGGGTGCGGTGGCACACTCCTGTAATTCCAGTGGCTTGGGAGGCAGAGGCAGGAGGATCAGGAGTTCAAAGCCAGCCACAGCAATTTAGCAAGGTGCTAAGCAACTCAGTGAGACCCTGTCTCTAAATAAAATACAAAATAGGGATGGGGTTGTGGCTCAGTAGTCATGTGCCCCTGAGTTTAATCCCCGGTACTCCTGCCAAAATAAATGAAATGAAATAAAATAAAATAAAATAATATCTCTCTGCAGTGCAGATGCCAATACCATGGGATTGGTCCTCATTCTTGACCCATCATTGACCTCTTCCTCTTTGATCATGGTCCTCACTATTGCATAAGAGCATAGGTATTGCATTAAAACAGTACAAGGCTTTTGGTAGTATGGGCATTTGGACAATATTAATTTTGCCTATCCAGGAGCATGGGAGGTCTTTCCATCATTTGAGGTCTTCTTCAATTTATTTCTTTAGTGTTCTGTAGTTTTCATTGTAGAGGTCTTTCACCTCTTTTGTTATATTGGTTCCCAAGTATTTTTTTGAGGTTATTGTGAATGGGGTAGTTTTCCTAATTTCTGTTTTAGTAGATTTGTCACTGATGTACAGGAAAACGTTTGATTTATGGGTGTTTATTTTATGTCCTGATACTTTGCTGAATTCATTTATTAGTTCTAGAGAAGTTTTCTGGTGGAATTTTTTTGATCTTCCAAACATAGAATCATATCATCAGAAAATAGTGATAGTTTGAGTTCTTCTTTTCCTATTCATATCGATTTAATTTCTTTCTCCTCTCTAATTGCTCTGGCTAGAATTTCAAGGACAATGTTGAACAGAAGTGGTGAAAGAGGGCATCCTTCCAATTTTTAGAAGCAATGTTTCCAATTTTTCTCCATTTAGAATGATGTTGGCCTTGGGTTTAGCATAGGTAGCTTTTACAATGTTGAGGTATGTTCCTACTATCCTTAATTCAAAATTGCCATACTACCAAAAGAGTTATACAGATTTAGTGCAATTCTTATTAAAACTACAATGACATTCTTCCTAGAAATATAAAAAGCAGTCATTAAATTCATTTTGAAAAATAAGAGACCCAGAATAGCCAAAGCAATCCTTAGCAAGAAGAGTGAAGCAGGAGGCATCACAATACCAGAACTTAAACTATACTACAGAGCCGTAATAACAAAAACAGCATGGTATTGTCACCAATGTAGACCAATGGCACAGAATAGAAGACACAAAGACAAATCCTCATAAATACAGTTATCTAATACTAAACAAAGATGCCAAAAACATTCACTGGAGAAAAAAATAGCCTATTCAACAAATTGTTCTGGGAAGACTGAAATCCATAAGTAACAAAATGAAATTAAATCTCCATTTTTCATCATGCATAAAACTCAATTCAAAGTGCATCAAAGACTTAGGCACTAGAAGAGAGATGTTGAACCTAATAGAAGAAAAAGTAGGCCCACATCTTCACCATGTCAGCTTAGGATCTGACTTCCTTAAGAAGAATCCTAAAGCATAAGAAGTAAAATAGAGAGTCAATAAATGGGATAATATCAAACTAAAAAACTTCTTCTCAGCCAAGGAAACAATCAATAACATGAAGCGAGAACCTACAAAATGGGAGAAAATCATTACCATGAGCACCTGAGATAAAGTATTAATCTCCATGATATATAAAGAACTCAAAAACTTTAACATAAAAAATAATAATAAGCCAGTCAATAAATGGGCTAAGGAACTGAACAGACACTTCATAGAAGAAGAAATACACTTGATCAACAAATATAAGAAAAAATGTTCAACATCTCTAGCAATTAGAGAAATACAAAAAACTACTCTAAGATTTCGTCTCACTTCAGTGAGAATGGCAATTATCAAGAATACAAGCAACGATAAATGTTGGCAAGGATGTTTGGAAAAAGGTACTCATACATTGCTGGTGGTACTGTAAATTGGTTCAACCATATGGAAAGTGATATGGAGATTTTTCAGAAAACTTGGGATGGAACCACCATTTGACCCAACTATCCCACTCCTCTGTTTATACCCAAAGGATTTAAAATAAACATACTACAATGACACAGCCAAATCAATGTTTATAGCAGCTCAATGCACAATAGCTAAACTATGGAACCAACCTAGGTGCACTTCAACAGATGAATGAATAAAGATATTGTGGTATATATACACAATGGAATATTACTCAGCTTTAAAGAAGAATGAAATGATGGCATTTGCCAGTAATTGGATGGAGCTGGAGAATATCATACTAAGTGAAATAAGCCAATCCCCCAAAACCAAAGGTTTGAAGTTTTCTATGATAGGCAGATACTAATTCACAATAAAGCAGGGAAGCTAGGGAAGAATAGTTACTTTGGATTAGGCAGAAGGGAGTGAGAGAGGGGAGGGGGTATTGGAGTAGAATGAATCAGACATTTTTAGCCTATGTGCATATATGACTACATGAGTGGTGTGATTCTATATCATGTATAACAGTAGAATGAGAAGTTATACTCCATTTATGTATGATGTGTCAAAATAAATTCTATTGTTATGTATAAGTAATTAGAACAAATTTTAAAAAATAAGAGGGAAGGAGTATGTGGTAAGAAAGAGGAAGCTTGAAACAGTAGCCATTTTCTTATCTTTCCTATTATGAGGGATCTTAAATACAAATTTAGGACCACAGGTTAGTGTGATCAATCCCTGGAGAGAATATGAGTAGAGCATGAGAGTATCCAGACTCCTCTTCATAACGTCATTGATCAAGTTCTTGAGATGTTGCTCTATGTTCACCTGAGATTTGTGACAAGCCAGTCCTTCCCTGCAGGGCCTATCTCTTACCCCGTGATTCTTCTTCAATCCTGAAATCTCTCCATAATTTGACATACTCTACTTCCAAGATCTTTCTTCACAGAGACTTGGTGAATATCAGCCTTTGGGGCTTAAAGGTAAACACATACCCTCTTTCCTCTTGGTCTTTAGGTGGTTCTGAAACTTCCTGAGTTATTTTGTCATGTACCATGGGGAATTTTGTTTCAAGGAGGAATAATATATTGACTTACTGTGCTTGCTATACTACTAGAACCAGCATAGTGAATTCTTGTCCCTTTTAGGAATTCAGAATTATTCCACAGAGGGAATATGCCCAGAGAAGTAAAAGGACTCACCAAAGGTCACACTACATAGCTACCCAGTTAAATCTGACACCGGGATCCAGGATGATCTCTTAAATTTCACTCTAGTGAGATGCTGGTACAACAGAGGTAGAATTAGCCTTCAAATATTTGAATCTATGAGGGTTTCATATAAATCATGCATCTCCAGATGAAGCTACTTGACAGTTAATATGCTAGAAATAGAAGGAAAACATCATTGATGTGCTTCATCTTACTCAATCTTCATTTAAGTGTCGATTCAAATGAAATCATACCAGTAATTAACCAAACTTCAATAGTGTGAGATGTGAGATGTGAAGGGTTGTATCTTCTTTTTACCATTGCTAAATTCTTTTTTATAGTTTCATTTTATGTTTACATGCTTTATTTTCTCACAAATGAATAAATACTTAGGTTTGGGATTGCTGGGTCACATGGTAGGTGTACATTTAACTTTAACTTTAAAAGAAACTGGAAAATAGTTTCCAAAGTTCTGTACCATTTGCATTTAGCAGTATTAATGCAAAGGCATCCCAGTATTCAACATCTTTATCAACCCTTGGTATCACCAATCTTACATTTTTCAGTATGATTTTTGATGAACAAGTCACAATTTATATGTTTATGGGGTGCAATGTGATTTTCTCATATGTGTAAATGTGGAATACACTGTTAGTCATCTTTCCATTATGGTAACATGATACCTGAAAAAAATCAACTTAAAAAGAGGAAAGATTAATTTATGTTCACAGTTGTGGAACTTTCTATCCATGACCATTTGGCCCTATTTCTTTGGAGCCCATAGCAAGGTAGCACATAATGATGGAAATGTGTGGCTGAGGTAGCCCATTCACTTCATGGAAGTCATAAGATAAAGAAAGAGAGCAAATGACTGGTATTCCATAATGCCTTTTGAGGGACCAAGCACCTAAAACTTCCCACTAGACGCCACTTCTCAGTAGTGCCAAATTCAGAACTAAGCCTTTTTAACACATGGGCCTTTGGGGGATAACCAAGACAAACTATAGCATCAACACATTCATTATCTCAGTTTCCTATCATTTTTATAGTGAAATATTTGAAATTTACTCTCAGTTATTTTGAAATATACATATATTATTACTGGCTATAGCCAGTTTTCTGTGCAGTAAATCTCAAAGCTTTGTCCATTTTTGCTCAGTAATTTCCCATTACCTCTTGTCACTCCCCTGCCCTGCCTCTGGAAACCATCATTCTATTCTCTACTTCTTTAAGTTTGTCCTTTTTTTAGATTCCACATATAAGTGAGATTTTGTGGTAATTTCTATTCCTCCATGGAATTTATCACTAAGCATAATGTCCTACAGGTCCATCAGCATTATCTCAAATGACACAATTTCCTCTTCTTTTAAGTCAGAATATTATTCCGTTGTGCGTGTGTGTGTGTGTGTGTGTGTGTGTGTGTATGTGTATCGTTCTTTATTCATTCTTTGATGTGCACAGAGGTTGATTCCACACTTTGGCTCTAGTGAATGATGCTGCAGTGAACACAAGATTTCAGGAATCTGTTTGACTTTGACTTACTACTTTCATTTCCTTTGATATATATCCAGAAGTGGGATTGATGGGTCAGAAGGGAGCTCTATTTTTAGTTTTTTTGAGGAACTTCCCTACTGTTTTCCATAAGGACTCTACTAATTTGCGTTCCCACCAGTGTGTGTACAAGACTTTCCTTTCCTCCACAGTCTCACCTTCTAAGCATTTATTTTGTTTCATCTTTTTTGATACAAGCCATTCTAACATATGTGAGGTGGTATTTCACTGTGGTTCTAATTTGCATTTCCCTGATGATCAGTGATACTGAGCACTTTTTGATATACCTATTGGCCATTTGTATTTTCTTGTTTTGAGAAGTGTCTGTTCAGGTCTTTTGCTCATTGGAAAAAAAATCAGGTTAATTGTTTTCTAGTTATTAAGTCACTTGAGTTCCTCATATATTTTCAATATTAACCCCCTATTGAATATATGGTTTGCAAATACTTTCTCCCAATCTGTGGGTTGTATCTTTACTCAGTGTTTCCTTTGCTGTGAAGCTCTTTAGTTTAATGCCACCCCGCTTTTCTATTTTTGTTTGTTGCCTTGTTTTAGAATAATATTCCAAGAATTGTTGCTGAGATCTATGTCTTGGAGATTTCCCCCGTGATTTTTTGAAGTATATTTACAGTTTCATGTCTTATATTTAAGCCCGCAGGTCTGCAGTAGAGTTTTTAAAAAATAAGGTTGTATTTTTATACCTTTATTTTATTTATTTATATTTGTCGCTGAGGATCGAACCCAGTGACTCTCACATGCTAGGCAAGCACTCTACCACTGAGCTACAGCCTCAGCCCCTGCAGTAGATCTTTTGATGTGGTGTGAGATAAAGATAAAATATCATTTTCTGCATGTGAATAACAAGTTTTCCCAAAACAACTTATTAAATAAACTGCCCTTCCCCCTTGTATGTTCTTAGTATCTTTGTTGAAAATCAATTGACTGAAGTACATGGTCATATTTCTGGGCTTTCTTTCCTCTTATACCTGTTATATTGGTTGATGTGGCTGTTTGTATGCTGGTACCATGTTGTTTTGTTTATTATAGCTTTGTAGTATACCATGAAATCATGAATCCTGATGCTTCCAGTTTTGTTATTTTTGCTCAGGATCATTTTGGCTATTTGGAGTCTTTTGTGATTCTTGAAAAATTTGAGGATTACTTTATATTTCTGTGAAAAATGTCACTGGAGTTTTGATAGGGAATGCATTGGTCTGTAGATCATTTTGGGTAATGTTCACATTTTAGCAATATTAATTCTTATTTAGGTTGCTGATCCATGTACATGACTTATCTTACCACTTGTTTGTGTTTTCTTCACTCTTCTTCATCAGTATTTTATAATTTTCAGTATATTGTCCTTTCATCTTTTTTGTTAAATTTACAAGTATGTATATTTTATTTTTATTTTTTGCTTTGATTTCTATTGCCATGGGAGCAGAATTTTTTCTTTAATCTCTTTTTCAGATATTTCATCATCAGGATGTAGAAACACTACCAATTTTTGTGTGTGGACTTTATTTCTTGTGACATCATCAAATTCATTTATCTGTTCTTAGAGTTCTTTGGGGAAATGTTTAGGATTTTATGTGTACAATGTTATGTCATTAGCAAATAGAGATTATTTTACCTCTTTCTTTCCTACTTGAATGCCCTTTCTTTCTGTTGCCTAATTGCTCTGGCTAGCATCTCCAGTACTGTGTTGACAGGAAGTGGTGAGAGTGAGCATCCTTGTCTTGTCTCTGACATAAGAGGAAAAACATGCCCAATAATAAGGAAGATTAGAAGTTGAAACCAGGTTCTTGTCCAGTTCCTTTCACCAAGTACTCACTCCACACATTTTCCATTCTTTCTGTGTTTATCTAGTTATGTCCAGAGGCTGATGAGTGGGAAAGGATACCTATAATGGTTAGTATTTTCATGCCACTTCAGGGTGATAACACTGACATAGAGTACAGATATACTCAAATGAGAGAGGGCACACAGTTAGGGGAAAATCATGTGTGAAACCATACCAGATTTTACCACTCTATCTCAGTGAACCTGGGCCTTGTGCATGGACATACCATGTGCATGGTACCCAGCTGCATGTCAACTGTTTCCTGGCACTATGTGTCATATTCTCATGGTTGCTCCTTTCTAGACACTCCTGCTATTGAGACATCATGATTGTTTTTCTTCCTCTTGATTTTAGGCATGTCAGTGACCAGTGGAGCATGGTAGAAGGGATGTTATGACTGCAAAATCAAACTTTGGAAGCTGTCTCTGAAATAAAGGTTTTTAAGCTGTTATAGATGCCTGTCAAAGTTAAAGGGCTGATCCTGGAGCAAATTTCCAAGCTACTTGCAGCAGAGCCAGATTGCAGTTGAAAAATGTCCACTAGACCTAAGGGGCCTTGGGGTTGTAATGACAAATTTGGGAGTAGAAATGTTAATCGTTACATCAAACCTATATTGGCTATAGGTAAGAAGGGTAGGATAATGTGATGCATGTATTGTCCTGGGATAAGAAGTTAGTCCATAAAGACGTTTTTGCTACTTCTTGGTTTGTTGGTTCCTAAGGCAGTATATTTTTGTGAATTTGAAGGGTAATCTTCAGCATATAGGAAAGGAATGTAGAGCAAACTTCTTTTTCTTTTTTCTTGCTGATTTAGCTTGAAGATTGAAGTTAAAATGACTTTTTAAAAAATCTCTCTCATCCTACTATTCTTGGGCCTATAATTTAATTTAGGACATCTCAGAATTCTGCTGTTATCATGATGATTACCCCTTAGGTAAAATCCTCGTAAACTAGTACACAATCTAAAAAAAGGACTCTATTGTCATATACAATAAACTAAAATCTATACACCTAAAGACATAATATCAGCTTTAAACTAGTAAGATTTTTTTTTAATATTTATTTATTTGCTCTAGTTGTACACAATGCAATGCATTTATGTTTACGTGGTGCTGAGGATCGAACCCGGGCCGCGCACGTGCTAGGCGAGCGCTCTACCACTGAGCCACAACCCCAGCCCAAGAAATATTTTTAACATGTTTAAATAAATGGTAAGTATATTATACGTAAGGAAGAAACAGCTAATTATGAAAAATAAGCATTTTTTGAAATACAAAACTGATAATCACCTGAAGAAAAGAGTAAAGAAATATTAAATACAAGATGAGGCACACTTGGATAGAGAATTGGAGATCAAGAAGATAGACAAAAAAAATCATCAAGAAATCTTCATAAGTAAAGAGTAAGCAAGGATTCCAAACAGGTGAGGAGCCTTAAGGACTTGACTAAAAAAGTATATGATTTATCTCATAGGAGTTTGTAAAGTAATATTGGGCAAACAGGGAAAAATCATATTCAAAGAAGAAATAGCTGGTGATTTTATAGAATTCAGGGATTGCATGATTTACTAGGTTCAGGGAACACACCTGTTCACATCATTACTAAAGCTTCAGAAAAATGAAAAGGTACACATTACAATAGCTTCTATTTTTGAAAATCTCATTACCAGTGAAGAAATAATAGTGTGATAGTCAACCACCATATAGCAGAAGGTGGAAATCAAAAGCAGGAAATCAAAAGGTCTGAAAGAAAGTAACTGTCAGCATAATAATGCATTCACAGCTAAAGTAGTGATTAAGAAGGAGGATGTGATGGACAAACAGATGGACCGCCCAGAATCCCTGCAGGACAGACTCGCTCTTTCAGCTGCTGGAAGTGTAAGCAGGTGCTAGTCTTCAGTCTTTAGTCCTTTGTGGTGCTACATCAGCTGCAGGATATGCCTTACCCAAAGTTACTTCAAGAAGGCCCATGATGATTCCCGATCAAGGAGAAGTATATCTACACAATGAGGAATACTCTTGATAAGCCATTTGCATTTAGATCTCCCCATGATATCATATAGAGGTGTTTGCTTGCTGTGCAATAGAAATATTCTCTCTCTGCCCACAACAGCCTCCTTCCATCACTTCTTCAGTTGTGGATCTGGTATACATGTTCTGCCAACTAAATTCCACCTCACCATCAGTTTTCTGCAGAACCCAACTCAGAAATAAAGATGCCTGAGAGAAAATAAAGGTGCTCGGAGTTCACACCAATGGAAACCTTCTTCAAGAGATTTCTGAAGAATGTTGTTTGAGGAGATGTAAAATGATCACAGGAAGAAGATTGTAGATGCAAGCAGGAATGCTTATTATAAATCAACAAAAAAATGAAATAATAAGTAATAAATCATGAGAAACACCAACCCTAAAAAATGGTGCCAGAAAGATGATGGCTGCTCTCAGGTTAAAATAAACATGGTAAGACACACTATCATAAATATGCATCACACAGAGGATGGGAGTATCCAGTGTGTGCAACTCATTCCCCAAAGCTATGGCATAAAGTGTGAGAAGATGACCCAGCACGAACAAAAATGTCTTCCTGGGATATCCACCCTCCAGGATTGCAGAAGATATGGGTGTGGCTCTTTTCCTGTTCTTATTTGTTTTGTTTGATTTTAGACATGGTGAATTGACCATATAAATGTGGATATTGTGGTGGACATGTCTCTTGTGTCCTGCATCAGTTTAATAGAAGGATTTGATGGCTAATATTACAAATACATATTTTGTGTTCTCATTTGTTAATGGCATCATTTGAAAATAAGATAACCATGTTTTTTCTGCTGGTTTTGTCACCACAAGATGTTATGTAAAAACAAAAATGAGCTTTTAGTCCCTTCTTAATACAGAACCATTTCATTACTAGTAGAAATAACTTCTCCATAAAGGTGTGGCAGTGAAAACTCATAGGAAGCCTGACCATTTGAGATAATGACCATTTGGAAGTTCATTGAGGATGTCTATTTTTTTCAAATTTTCCTTTTTTTGAAACATTTTTTATTTTATTTATTCTTTTTAGGTATACATGACAGTATAATGTATTTTGGCATATTATACATATGTAGAGTATAACTTATTCTAATTAGGATACTATTCTTGTGGTTGTACATGATGTGGAGTTTCACTGGTCGTGTATTCAAATACAATGCTAAGAAAGTTATGTCCGATTTATTCTACTGTCTTTCTTACTCTCCTCCCTGCCACTTTACCTTCAGTCCCCTTTGTGTAAGCCAATGGATTTCTACTCTTTTTTGCTGATTCATTTTGATAGTCAATAATTTACCTGAACAAGCTTAAAATAATAAAAAACAAAACACACATTAGGATATTGGGGCTGTTCACTTGCATACATACAATATTTCTCACAAAGAATAGAGATGGCTTTTTTGATTGAAAAACATAAACCTTTGAAATAAACATGTTCTTTAAAACAATGTTGCTGTTTGAATTATCTTACTTTTTTTAAAAAAAATATTTATTTATTTATTTGCTTTTAGTTGTACACAATGCATTTTTACATGGTGCT
Source organism: Tamias sibiricus (assembly GCA_025594165.1). Lineage (NCBI taxonomy): Eukaryota > Metazoa > Chordata > Mammalia > Rodentia > Sciuridae > Tamias > Tamias sibiricus. The sequence goes on along the minus strand of CM046667.1, from coordinate 95,238,090 downwards.
GAAGATCGAACCCGGGCCAAACACGTGCTAGGTGAGCGCTCTACCGCTGAGCCACAACCCCAGCCCACGAATTATCTTACTTTTTAAGCAGTTTATGTTTTAAAATTTTGCTACTTCATGTCCCTTGACTAGCTTTCTCACCCTCTGATGGTTTATTACAGAATTAGCGTCACATTTACTTTCAGTCAGGACCTCTTATATTTATTCATCAATGCCACTATACTGAGGGGATTATTTGGATTGAGTACTGTTATTTATTTATTTATTTATTTATTCATCAATGCCACTATACTGAGGGGATTATTTGGATTGAGTACTGTTATTTATTTATTTATTTTTGGTGTGTGGGGAGGTGACGGGGATTGAACTCACAGGGCACTTGACCACTTAGCCACACCCTCAGCCCTATTTTTGTATTAGAGACAGGGTCTCACTGAGTTGCTTAGCACCTCGCTTTTGCTGAGGCTAGCTTTGAACTCATGATCCTTCTGCCTCAGCCTCCCAAACTGCTGGGATTACAGGCATGAGCCACCGTACCCAGCTTGGATTGAGTATTGTTAAGAATATAATTTGGACTTGGAAACTGCTGGAGGAACTTGTACCTATGTACAAATAGCCTTCTTCTCTTTGTGTTCACAGTTTGGAAACTGGGGTTGTCTAACTTCTCCTTTTCCCAGTTCACTGAGGGTTTGATGGGAACTGGAGGCACGAAAGGGATAGTCAGGTCCCCTGGCTTCCAGGAACACTCAGCTTGCCGGGTCAGGGAACTGCTGCTCAAGCCAGAGTGTCTCATCTCAGGACAAAGATAGTTTCTGCTCTGACAAAGTAATAGCCCAAACGTGCCTTCTGGCACATCTCTGAGACCCCATGTGGACTAGGGATATTGACGACAGACTATCTCAAGGAGCCAGAGCTCTAATTCCTACTCCTGAGGAAATTGCAGTAACGGTCTTTTCTTTTCAAAATGTACATGGTGTGCCACGGGTCACTGGATATGGTCTGATGACCTTTTGCCCTCTGTGTCAAACCTTCCTAACGCTCTGGTAGAGGCAACAGCAAGGTTCTAGAATGACAGACATTCTCTGTGATTGGTCAAGCAAGAGGACCATCCCATCACACTGAACACCCACTCTCATTGGTGGGCAGAATGACAAGGAACAGGACCGTCCAATCACATTGTGCCGTGTGGCATACTGACAGGGTTAACGCGAAAAGGGCCATCCAATGAAAAGCTGAGCTGCCCATGGTGTGACACGATACCATCTATATAAGGGGCTGCCGGCCCTCAGCATCTGGCATCACCTTCCACTCTGCGAAGGTGCCACGTCGGTGGCTGAACCAGCTTGCAACACGTCTTCTGAGATGCCCCTTAAGCCCCCAAAGCCAGAGAAGGCCGGCCGGACCGCCCCGCCAAAGGAGAAGAAGCCGAGGCGCCCCAGCAACTCCGGTTGTGGCGACGGTTTCACCACCTATTTCCTCAGGGTGCTGAAGCACGTCCATTCGGGCCTCAGCCTCTCCGGGTCGACCGTGTGTGTCCTGGACTCCTTTGTCAAGGACATGTTCGAGCGCATCGCCAGCGAGGCCGGCCACCTGGCCCGCCAGAACCATCGCTCGACCATCACCTCCAGAGACATCCAGACGGCCGTGCGCCTCCTGCTGCCTGGAGTGATCGGCAAGCACACCGTGTACAAGGGCACCAGGGCCGTCAGCCGCTTACACCGCCGCCAGTGAGCCGCCTCTGGGCGCCCTCAGCAGCCAACCCCAAAGGCTCTTTTCAGAGCCACCAAGGGACTAAAAGACTGCTGCACAGCTTGGGTCGGGGGGCGGGGCGCGAGGGGGTGCTTCGCCCGTTCTTAAAGCATTCTTTTTTTATATACCTTTATTTTATTTGTTTATTTATATGGGGTGCTGAGGATCAAACCCAAGGCCTTACACGTGGGAGGCAAGTGTTCTGCCACTGAGCCACAACCACAGTTTTAAAGCATTCGTTAATAAACTAAATATTGTCATCTCTGCTTTACTATATGTCTGTGGGGACATTTGTTCCAAGGAAAATTATAGATTTCATTGAATGAAATCTATTACACGAGCATTTCTGTCACACGCCTAGATCAGTATCATTGTAAGGATCAGTCAGGTCATAATGTCTCAGAGGCTACAATTACACCTGCTGGGACAACAATGGTCTTTCTTGGTTGTAGTGACCTTCGACTTACACAGACTCCACCCACCAGCAGAAGCAGAGAATCTAACTTTGTCTCAAACTTGGTTTTCATCAGGATGTCTGGTCTCAATTTTAGAGAAAGATCTAGGGTGGAATAAGAATATCTCTTGGGGCTTGAGGATGTGCAGAACAAAAGGATTGGTGGGAAAATGGGAGTATTACAGGTGGGACAAAGAGAATTTCACCTCCATCAACTCCCCTTGAGATCAATAGGATATAGAATAAACAAACACCCTTATCAGAATTATTAATTGCTGTTATTCTGAAATATTAAAAATGTCTTATGAAAATATTTGAGAAAAAGTGCTTGCTACACAAGAAGACTACCCCAAACCAACAGCAAGCAAATCACTCAGGTGGTCCTCAAAATTGTTGTATGCATCTAGAACAAAACCTGAAAATCCAAAGTCTTTTAGCACAGCTATATGCCTTTACAGAGAAAGAATTTTATTTCACTTGGTTACTTAATTTCTATTATCTTTAAAAATTTAAATGATACAAATATATAAAAGTTGTACATGTAAATGGGGTATCACATAATGTTTGATAGATGTATGCATTGCGTTGTGTTTAAATCAGGTTAAATACATATCTCCTCAACTCTTTGTGGTGAAAATTTTCCAAATCCTTTCTTCTACATTTTTGCCCTCAGTCAGCAATGGCAAAAGCCACTGAGGCTTATTAAGCACTTTCCAATTGCTCCCTAGCAACTGCCCATCACTAATCATAGTGACCTTATCTCTGCAACTCCAATAACCTAATGTGAAGTTCAGGAGGGAAAAATCATCCTCCCTTATCTCATTGCCATCCCTAAGCAAACACGTGGGGACCAGGCATCCAGGAGAGTGCATCCACTCAGCTGTCCAGCACTGAATCTCACCCCAGCCCCTCTAATTGCCTAGGACACACATATCAGCACTTATAAGTAGCATAGACAACATTCATTCCTTATTGAATATGCACCCTACAATTTATTTGTATTATCCCACTGAATCCTCACAATCTTTTAGGACCCGGATCACCAGAGGAAAGATACTGAGTCTTAGAGTGATCCAAAGCAGTATAGACAGGAAGAGGCACAACTGGTGTTTAAAGCCACAGTTTATCCATGCGCCCAATTGCCGTTTCTGCAGAGTCTATTCCTACTAGCTCACATCCCTCCTGAACTTCACAATAGGTTATTGGAGTTGCAGAGATAAGGTCACTATGATTAGTGATGGGCAGTTGCTAGGGAGCAATTGGAAAGTGCTTAATAAGCCTCAGTGGCTTTTGCTTTGTCTGAGGCTCAGGGGCTTCCAGTCCTTCACTGACTGATCCAGTGTTCAGTGTGACTTGGGACACTCTTCTTGGATGCTCTCATCACCTCAGAAATATACAGTTGAAGGGCATGAAAATTTATAGTATTTTTAAAAATTATATAACCTGTAAAACAATGGACTCAGAGAAATCTGAAAGTTACAATAGGAGTTTCAGTTTCCTGGAGCTTGAAACAGGTATTTCTCTGGAAATTTTTGATTCAGGTGTTCCTAAAATAGGTTTGATCCTTGGCCATGTACTTAAATGAATTCCTTAAATCAAGTCACATTGAAAAGAGTATAACTTTTCCTATTAATACTAGTTACCTTGGTATGAGGCTGATTATTGATTATTTACACTATTAACACCATTTCCTTTAGTTCCTCTTTTCAGTAAGACACACCATTCATTAGATCACAGCTGCTCAATGTGATTTTTCACATTCTGCCACTGAGGTGAATAATCAGATATACTCCTCTCCCCATTCCAGACTTCAAACTCAAGACCCATTTCCCCCACTTTCTTTCCTATATTCATATGTGTCTGTCACCCTCACACTCCCAGTCTGCATTCCATAGTCCAATTGTGGTTCATTTTAAACATTATGTTACAAATGATCCTGGTATGATTTGAATATGAGGTGTCCCCCAAAAACTTCTGTGTTAATTCAAGAATGTTCAGAAGTGAAATGATTGGATTGTGAGAGCTGTAAATTAATGAGTCCATCCTAATTTGAATGGACTGATTATGTGGTAACTATAGGCTGGTGGGGCTTGGCTGGAGAGAGTGGGTCATTGAGGGCTTGCCCTGGAAGGTTCCATCTTCTCTGCAGTTCCTTCACCTTTATAGGCCTCTCTCTGCTTCCCAGCTGCCATAAATGGAGTAATGCTCCTCCACAGCACACTTCTGCCATCGTGTGCTACCTCCACTTGGGCCCAGATCAATGGACTCAGTTGTTTATAAATTGAGAGAGACCTCTGAAACTGTGAGACCCAAATAAACCTGCAATCTCTAAATTATTTTTGTCAGGTACTTTTGTGACAACCATGGAAAGTTGATGAACATAGTTCCCATATGCTGTCTGAATGTACACAGGAAAACACAAAGAAAATACCCTAATGGCTCAGTTTCTTGAAGTAACTACTCACATAATTATATGTTTGAGGAACAGTATGAAAGGATTAACATTCTGTGAGAAAACCTTTGGGTGTCATATAGAAAAATTACTGGCATTCTGATGTAGCAACAATGTGCATGATAGAAATTAAGTAACTGTGAGGAGCATCCTTTGTGACCTGGTCCACAATTTTTTTTCTCTGAAAAATCTCATGGCTGAGCCTCTGCATACACAGGAACCTTCCATGAGTATACCTGTTGAAACAATTTAAATTAATCAGCTATTTAACAAATAAAGTTAACTAGAAATAAACAATCCCATGTCAAATACCAAAATATCAGGTTGTATAGTATTAGTCATATTCTTTGCTGAAGAGAAGTCCTAGAGACACCTATAAATTAAGATTGAAGGTACCTTCACTTTTTAATTGTTTACTCAATTTGAATACTCTTAGCTTAAATGAATTAAAGTTATGTGGATCCATATATATTTTTTATATTATTAATTTTCATGAGTGCTCGGTTTTTGTTATTTGTGATGTCACATTGGACAGATGCACAAACATAAAGACATATATTTGTGACGTCACATTTACATGAAATCTAGACAAGCGCACAGACATAAAGACATATAAAAAAGAAAAAAAAAAATACAATTGTGTGCACACTAAAGAGAGATCTTCTCATCCCGGCTGGGAGGAATGAGACTTAAGTTGTGAATTTATTGAAGGAAAAAGCACGCAGCTTAAAAATTTCTTAGCTGAAAAGGCAAAGATGAGGTTCCTTTGTTGGAAAAGAGACAAACTCACTCAGGTGCATGGATTGATATGTCTTTTAAGGGAATCATTCCACAACTACTTCATCTTGGCCCTTTTGATTTGGCACTTGTTTTATTAATCTTGATTCTGCAACAACTTCATCTTGGCCTTTTTGATTTGGTACCTGTTTTATTAATCTTGATGGTATCCACACTGGCGAGGATTCATGCTGTGGAAAAACACAAACAGATCCTCTCCCCCAAATTAATACTGGGTCTGGACCTTTCCATGTACCTGAAAGAACATCCTTCCAGTAAACAAAAGGTTTATGTTGTTGGTGTGGATTCCAGTGTCTGTCTCCAGCTGAATATCCTTTGGAATCCAAAGTTAAAAAATTTAAAGTTAAAAGGGCAATGGCTAAACTAACTTTAGGATTTGTCCAATTTCCTTCTTTCTGTTTCAAAAGCATAATTTTTTTTTTTTTTTTTTTTTTTTTTGGTGGTACCGGGGATTGAACTCAGAGGTACTCGACCACTGGGTCACGTCTCCAGCCCTTTTTTTTTTTTTTTTTTTTTGTAATTTTTATTTAGAGACAGGGTCTCACTGAGTTGCTAACTGAGTGCTAAGTGCCTTGCCATTGCTGAGGCTGGCTTTGAACTCGCGATCCTCCTACCTGAGCCTCCCAAAGTGCTGGGATTACAGGCGTGCGCCACCGCACCCAGCAAAAGCATAAGTTTGAGTGTGCGATTAGCTCGTTCAATTATACCTTGGCCTTGAGGATTATATGGGATACCAGTCTTATGAAGTATACTGAATTTGGAGCAAAACTGTTTGAAAGATGGGGATGTATATGCAGGCCCATTGTCTGTTTTAAGCATTTTGGGAATGCCCAGTGCAGCAAAAGCTTGTAAACAATGAGATGTAACATCTTTAACTTTTTCTCCAGTATGTAAGGAAGCAAAAATCATGCCTGAGCATGTATCTATGATCACATGAATAAATCACAATTTTCCAAAACTTGGCTCATGAATGACATCCATCTGCCACAAATGATTGGGCATTAATCCTCTTGGGTTAACCCCATAATGTAGATTGGGCAAATGTGTCACACAAGATTGACAAGCCTTTACAATTGTTCGAGCTTGATCTTTAGTTATTTTGAACATTTGTTGTAAAGTAGTACTATTAACATGAAATTGAGAATGGAACAAGGTAGCTTGTTAGACTGCTGAAAATATAAAGATCGTTTGAGTGAGGGCATCAGCCTTTTGATTACCTTCATGGAGAGTACCAGGCAAATTAGTATGAGCTCTGATATGTCCAATAAACAAAGGTTCTTTACGTTCCCATAGAAGGTTTTGAATTTGAAAAAACAATTTAAAGGCTGGAGTAGGAGGTGCTATTGGACCTGCTAGCTCCAATTTAGGGACAGCATGTACAATATAGTGGCTGTCTGAAAAAAATATTTATGGGCTGTTCTTTAAAACTTTCAAGAGCTATAATAATAGCTTCAAGTTCAACTAAATGAGCTAATTTATGGGCAGTAATATGAATCATATTTTCTTTTTGAGTGACTACTACAGCAGTACCATTACAGGATCCATCTGTAAATACATTTAATGCCTTAGGAATAGGTTGATTTTTTATTACCTGTGGAAATATAATGGGATGATTGATACAAAAAGATAGTATAGGAGACTTACGAAGATGGTTATCAAAATTTGCAGAAGTAGAGCATCTAGCTATAGCCCAATCATTATCATTGAAGCATAAATATTCAACCTGTGATGATGAATAGGGAGTAATAATAGTAGCAGGGTGAATGCCAAATATTTTAGTAGAAGTCTTAAGTCCTTGAAGAATAAGTTTAGCCACCATGGAGGTATAAGACTCAACTGTACTTTTAGGAGAGACGGGCAAATGTATCCACAATAAATGCTCCTGTTGCCAAAATACTCCTGTGGGTGTATATTGTGAAGAAATAATGATCAATATCAGTGGTCGAGCAAAATCAATTCTATCACAATGGGATCCTTCAATGGCCTTTTCTACCAACTTTAAAGCTTCCTTAGCATCAGGAGTCAATGATCCCGGTGAAGATGGATCAGGGTTCCCGCGAAGGATAACAAATAAGGGTTTTAATTGGCCAGTAGTGAGGATTAGTGTAGGGCAAAGCCAATTAATGTCTCCCAGCAATTTTTGAAAACCATTAAGAGTGGCCAAATGTTCCTTATTTATTAAAATTTTTTGAGGCCTAATAAAAGTATCCATAATTTGGAATCCTAGATATAGTATTGGAGATCTAGTTTGAACCTTTTCTTCAGCAATGTTTAGTCCATATCATTTCAAGTTTTCTGATATATCACTAAATATGGTGAATAAGACTTCTTGATTAGGATGAGCAAGCAAAACATCATCCATATAATGGAGGCACATAAGCTCTGGGTATTTGTTCTTGAGATAGGCTGAATAACTTTATCTACATAGATTTGACATATAGTGGGGCTATTAGCCATTCCCTGGGGTAAAACTTTCCACTGGAATCTTTGATCAGGGCCATTATTATTGATATAAGGAACTGAAAAAGCAAACCTGGGGGCATCCAGAGGATGTAGAGGAATAGAAAAGAAACAATCCTTTATATCAAGAGTTATAAGATGGAAATTTTTAGGAATAGCTACATGATTAGGAAGTCCAGGTTAGGTAGGGCCCATAATTTGCATGGTTTTATTGATTTCTCTAAGATCATGTAACAATCGCCATTTTTCTGATTTTTTCTTGATCACGAATATGGGGGAATTCCAGGGAGAGGTGGAAGGTTGTATATGTCCTGCTTCTAGTTGTTCTTGGATTAGTAGGTGGGCCTCTTGTAATTTCTCTCTAGATAGGGGCCACTGAGGGACCCAAACTGGCTTATCAGAAAGCCATTGGGATTTTCAAAATTGTTTTCTCAGTGGCCCCTAAAAAAATATCCTTTACCTTTTTGATGATGATTTCTTTTAAGCTTAATAGGGTTAGGATTACCCTGTAGATTTTTATTTTTAACACCTGAAGGCTTGGTTGTGAGGTGTACTCCCATTTGTTGCAAAATATCTCCTCCCCATAAGGTAACTGGCAAGCTGGACAAAACATAAGGCTGAAATGTTCCTTGATGCCCTTCATCATCCTCCCATTTTAAAACTGTTGCACTTTGTTCTGGGCTGTTAGTATATCCCAAGCCTCTTAAACTGGTTGAAGCCTTCTGCAGAGGCCAGTGCTTGGGCCATTGTAGATTGATGATGGAAAAGTCAGCCCCAGTATCGATCAATCCCTCCATCTCTATACCTTGAATTTTTAATTTGCACATAGGCTTCTGTGAACAATCCTGAACCCAGCAAGCCATAGGTCCTGAGCCAGTGGAACCAAATCCTCTATTGTTCCTATTTTGAGGCATACTCTTAAATGAGTCATGTAAACTGGGAAGGAGAAGCAGCTGAACAATTCTATCTCCTTGGTTAACAGAGCAAATGCCTCGAGGTGAACTAAGCATAATCTTAATTTCTCCTTGGTAGTCTGAGTCTATTACACCTGGAGTCACTTGAAAACCTGATAAGCTTTTAGAGCTTCACCCGAGGATAAGTCCTACAGTTCCTGAGGGAAGAGGTCCCCTGACTCCCATGGGAATCAATTGAACCCCCATTTCAGGTGTTAGCACTATCCGGGCAGTGGAACAGAGGTCTAATCCTGCACTTCCTCTTGTTCCTCTAATGAGGGAGTCAATGGGTAAGAGGGATTGTGTCGAGGAATCATCTGGATGGATATTTGAGGATACTCTTCCTCTAATGCCTCATACATTTGTGGGCCCCGGAGCATTGGGCCCCATGCCCTGTTTTTTTTAATTCCTAGACAAAATGTTCCCATAAATATCGAATTTAGGTCTGTACTTATTAGCCCAATGGTTTCCTTTTTTACACCTGGGGCAGCAGCCTGGGGCACGATATGAGCTTGGTCTTATTTCTCTTTGGGGATATTGTCTAGAATAACTTGACTGATTATAATAATTTTTAGGTTGAGCTCTTTTTGTGAAATTTTGAGGGGAAGCACCTCTCATTGCTGCTGCAATCACATTTCCTGTGACAAAGGCGTCATTTATATCTTTGCAGAATCTTATATATATTGAAAGGTCCCTTTTAGATTTCCAAGGTCTGATAGCGTCTTGACAATATTTGTTGGCATTTTCATATGCCAGCTGAACGACTAATGGCATAGCTTGATCAACGTCTCCAAACACTCTACCTGCAGTTCGCAAAAGCCTATCAGCAATGTCAGCATATGGCTCATTAGGTCCCTGAATTACTTTAGACAAGCTACCCTGTAAGTCACCAGTTCCTTGTAATGTTTTCCATGCCTTAACAGCTGTGGCGTATATTTGAGCGTAAACTCCAGGATCATACTGAATTTGAATCTGTAAGTCAGCAAACTGCCCTTCTCCAGTTAACATGTCTACGTTAAGGTCTGGAAATCCTGCAGTCGCATTTCTTCTAGCTGTTTCCACACAAAACTCCTGGAACTGTGACCTCCAAATCAAGTATTGTCCTCTGCTCAATACTGCCTTACATAAGCCTTTCCAGTCTGAAGGGGTTAAAGTAAAAGTGTTAAGGAACTCCAACATGCTCAATGTGAAAGGAGCTTGGGGCCCATAGGTCATTATTGCTTCTTTGAAAATTTTTATTGTTTTGAAGTCTAGGGATTGGTGGTACCTCTGCCCATTTTCATTTTCAAATACTGGCAGATCCCAATGTCCCTGCAGGTTTTGACGTTCGAGGGTGCGTAAGCGCTCAGAAAGGCCATTAATCTCTGCCTCAAGGGCACGCAAATGCTCAGAAATACCCCTCATGGTTTCTGTAATTGATTCAACCCATGAGGGAGCAGAGGGCACAAGTGGTTCCTCTACTTGACGGTCCTTTCTGGTCTTAATTGACTCAGCGGAGGGGGCTGTGCTTTCATGGTTATTTGACTCCTCCTCACTACTATTACTTTCATTAGTAGTAACATCCTGAGTCCCAGGTTCAATTGAGAGCACGTATTACTCGGCTATCTCTAATAAATCTCAGATAGCTTTAGCAGCTCGGATCTTCATCATTTTTGAGTTCACACCAATACTATCCTTACTGTTCCTATCTGACTCAGCGGAGGCTATGCTTTCTTGATCACTTTCCTCCTCACTATCAGCTATATCAAAGAATTCTTCCATAGCCTTTATCACTCGGGTCTTGGTTATTTTCGAACCCATCTTTAGAGACTTCTCAGTTCTTACCTGTCAATTCCGAATTTCCCGTACGGGCCACCACTTGTTGCTGCCTACAGCTATCGCCGTCTGCAGCAATGATACCACGACAAAGAATTCAGAAGCAGACTGTAAAATGAATAGGCTCTTTATTCTTGCTTCTTCTAACTTCTCTCTCTGGCTCCAACAACCTCTCCAACTCCAACCACCCTTCAGCCAACCTCACCCAGTTAAATACTTTTTGCCTTAACAAGTATACACGTGTCAACAGCTCAAACTTACAGGTGCGTCACATAGTTTTCACGGGCATAGAAAGATTCTTAGATAAATGCATGAATATCAGGTGAAAATACTGAAACACCTCTTATGGCTCTCAGCTAGCCGCCATCTTAGCTATCTCCTTATTAGGGCTCTTACACTTAATAGAATTCCATATTAGGGGATATGATATAAAAATTGTATTGGGTAGGAATATTTTTCATTTTCAATGAAAATGACACATAATAAATTTATAGATTATTCCACCAAATCTTGTAAGCATAATGAGAATAAAAATGCTAAAAGACATTACAAATAAATTTTACCTGACTAGTCCAAATAAAGGATGACCAAAAATATCTCTGATGCAAATGGCTATTAAAAATGGCATCCTCTCTCTCTCTCTCTCTCTCTCTCTCTCTCTCTCTCTCTCTCTCACACACACACACACACACACACACACACACACACACACAACTGGCAAGCAAGAAGTCATACAAATTAAAGCATAAGATTCTCTTGCAAAAACAAGAATGAATATCCCAGAGTGTTCCAAGTTGGCAGAATAGAGAAGGTTGATTTCTTGGCTTTTCTGTGGCAAGAAGAAGAAGAAGAAGAAGAAGAAGAAGAAGAAGAAGAAGAAGAAGAAGAAGAATAGTAGTAGTGGTAGGAGGAGGAGGAGGGGGGGAAAAGAAGAAGAAGAAAGAAAGAAAGAAAAGAAAAAAAGAAAGAAGATAGGCAGCTCCTCAGCAAGGTGGGTAAACAAAAAATAAAAGGGAACATTACTGGAATTTAATATTAGACATTCAAAGTAGATAAAGGACTCGGGAAGCTGGATATAATAAAACAAGGAAGAAATCCCCAGAACCACAAGTGCTGCTGCAGCTGGAGGCACAAGCCACAGCGGTCCTTCCATGAGCAGAGTAGAGGGATAAGGGAATTAAAGGAACCCACATTTTTAGGAGGCCTTAGGTGTTCTGGGTATGGAGAGTTTAGAGAACAAACACACTGCCTGACTAAACCAAAAGGCTTGCTGCACAATTTTCTTGTGTGGGAAAGAAGCCTGCTACATGTGGAAGACAGAGGAAAGAACCACTTTGCAACCACAACGTGGGGACCACCAGCTAGAGGGACTGATTCCTGGCAAACCTGGGTTTGGTCCAAAATACAGGCCTGGAAAACTCACACTGCATGACATAGAGTATGACATGGAGAGAGATTTGCACAGGGGAATACTGGTGGTAGGAACCCACCCAGCTCTCCCCCTCTCCCTCCAATCCAGCTGTTTGCAGTACTAGCTGAAAGAGAAGGCTCCTGGAAGGAAATTTAAAGGGGAAGAGGAGGGAGAGATTGAGATTGGAGACTGAACCCAAGACTAGGATACATGGAGTCTGCAGGTGATGCAGTGGACTAAGAATTGACTCCTTCATCACATGAGTGGAACCCAAGGGAAATCCCTGGGGTGCAATCTTCCAGCACGGATCAGAAATTCCTGGGTTATGGATGTGCACTTATTTAAAATCTCCAGACCAACTGGTGGTCAGCAAAGGCCCTGGAGTTTACCTAAGCCTAAACCCCACCTATGGGATTACCTCTCTCACTTCAGCAACCCCGCCCTAAGGGTGGAGTAAGCATCACAATCCAGATGACCCCACCTAACACTGCTGAGAAGGGAAGCTGAGAATCTTTTGAACTCCAACAAAAATGATTCTTTAATTTTTCATCAAGATCTCTTTCTTTCTTTCTTTCTTTCTTTCTTCTTCTTTTTTGTTTCGTTTTTCTGTTTTCTGTTCAATTATGGCCTTAATGGTTAATGGACACTTATACATATTTGTTTTTGTTTGTTTCTTATTTCTAGCATTTTTTGAAGACAGTTGCTTTGCATGGATCAGTATTTTGAAGACTAGGATGTTTGATTAATATATTTGAGTTTTGTTTTGTATTCTTTTATTTTTAATTTTTTTACTTTATATATATATATTTTCTCTCACTTGTCTGTTTCCCTTGATTCTTATTCTCTCTTTTCTTCTGCTAACATCCAATCTCTATTATTTTCTCTTTCACTCTTTCTCTATTTTTTTTTTTACTTTTGTCTTCTCTCCTCCTCCCTCATAATCATCACATCCTCCATGGTTTCTGTTTCCTCTTTGTCCAGTATTCACAATTACCCTTTTGCAAACTTACTCTTTTTATTGTAAGCAATAACTGATCATACCATTTCTGTTTATTGTGACAATTAATATTGTAAACATCATAATAGAAACTATTTGTTTTAATGTTGTACATTGTTTGTTGTTATTATTTGTCTCCCCCTAAACAGTGAGGTACTGGAAATCTTCAGGGACATTACAAGTCCATAGGGTAGAAACTCTGCTGCTTGTCATCCATACTGTTAGATGCGTAGACCCAGAGACCTCATGAAAAGCAAGGGAACAAATTGCCCCAAACAAACTAAGATACTTCAATAACAGAATCCATCAACAACACAGTGGGAAAAATGTCAGACAAGGAGTTTAGAATGTACATAGTAAAACTGATCTGCAAGGTAATGGACAATGTAAGGAATAAAATCAGAGAGAAAATACAGGGAGCAAAAAAATCACTTCAGTAAAGAGGTAGAGACTCTGAGAAAAATCAAACAGGAATAGTCAAAATGAAGGAAACAATAAACCAAATTAAAAATTCAATATAAAGCATCACCAACAGACTAGACCACTTGGAAGACAGAGTTCAGGCAGTAGCCAAATATAAATCTTGTAAATAAAGTTGACCATGGGGAAAAGGTGAGAAGAGAAAATTAATAGAACTTCCAAGAAATAGGAGAAAAACTGAAAAGACCAAATTTAGGATTTATAAGGATAGATGAAAGCTTGGAGATATAAACCAAAGGAATGCACAAACTTTTCAATGAAATAACATCAGAAAATTTCCCAAACCTAAAGAATGAAATGGAAAATCAAATACAGGAGGCTTACAGGACCCCACATACACAAATTACAACAGACCCACACCAAGGCACATTATTACGAAAATGCCTAACATACAAAATAAGGATAAGATTTTGAAATCTGCCAGAGAAAAACAACAGGTCATATTTGGAGGGAATCAATCCAGATCTCAGATGATTTATCAAACCAGACCCTCAAAGCTAGGAGGTCATGGAATAATATATACCAAGTTCTGAAAGAAAATGAATGATAGCCAAGAATACTATACCCAGCAAAATTAAGCTTCAGAATTGATAATTAAATGAAAACCTTCCATGATAAACAAAAGTTAGAAAAATTCACAACTAGAAAGTCTGCAGTACAAAATACATTCAATAAAATATTTCATGAAGAGGAAATGAAAAATAAAGGTGAAAACCAGCAAAGAAGAATAGTCAATTAAAAGAACCTAATTCAAATTAAAAAAAAAGAAAGAAATCAAAATGATGAGCAATAAAAATAATTTCTCAATAATAATATTGAACGCAAATGGCCTAAAATTATCAACCAAAAGACACAGAAAGGCAGATTGGATTAAAAAACAAGAACTGATAAATGCTTTCTCCAGGAGACTCACCTCACAGAGAAAGATATTCACAGACTGAAGACAAAATGATGGGGAAAAAGCATATCATTAACATGGATCTCATAAACAAGCAGGGGTTTTATACTCATACCAGATAAAGTGGACTTCAAGCCAAAGTTAATCAGAAAGGACCAAAAAGGACATTTCACACTGCTTAAGGGAATTATACATCAACAAGACAGAACAATCACAAATATTTATGCCCCAAACAATGGAGCATCTATATACATAAAACAAACCCTTCTCAATTTCAAGAATCCAATAGACCACAACGCAATAATACTGGGTGACTTTAACACAGCTCTATAACCACTGGATTGATCTTCCAAACAAAAATAAATAAAGAAGCAATAGAACTAAAAATGTTAATAATTTAGACTTAGCACAAATATATAGAATATTTTATTCATCAATGACTGAATATACTTTCTTTTCAGGAGCACATGGATCCTTCTCTAAAATAGACCATATCTTAGGCAACAAAGCAACTCTTAGAAAATACAAAAAAATAGAGATAATACCTTGCATTCAATCATATCATAATGGAATAAAATTAGAAATCAATGATAAAATAAAAAATAGAAGATCTCTTAACACCTGAATACTATATAATATGCAGTTGAATAACCAATGGATACAGAAGAAATCAGGGATGAAAATTAAAAACTGCTTAGAGGTAAATGAGAATAGCAATACAACATATCACAATCTCTGTGTCACAGTGAAGGCAGTTCTATGAGGAAAGTTTGTTGCATTGATCTCATTCATTAAAATAATAGGAAATCATCAAATAAATAACCTAACATTACATCTCAAAGCCCTGGTAAAGGAATAACAAATCAACACCAAAAGCACTAGGAGATAGGAAATAATTAAAATCAGAGCTGAAATCAATGAAATTGAAACAAAAAAATTAAAAATCAACAAAACAAAAAGTTGGTTCCTTGAAAAAAAATAAATAAAATTGATAAACCCTTAGCCAAGCTAGCAAAGAGAAAGAAAGAGAAAGCTCAAATTACTAAAATTAGTGGTGAAAAATGAAATATCACAATGGTCACTACTGAAATATAGATGATAATCAGAAACTATTTTGAAAATTTATACTCTAATAAAACAGAAAATCTTGAAGACATTGACAAATTTCTAGAGACATATGACCTTAAAAAATTAATCAGGAGGACATAAAATTTAAACAGATCTATTTCAAGCAGTGAAATTGGGGAAGACATCAAAAGCCCACCAACAAAGAAAAACCCATGACCTGATGGATTCTCAGCCTAATTCTACCAGACCTTCAAAGAAGAAATAACACCAATCCTACTCAAATTATTTCATGAAATAGAAAAGCATAGAACATATTTTATGAAGTTGCTATCACCCTGATAGCAAAACCAAACAAGACACATCAAGAAAATGTCAGTCCAAAATCCCTGATGAACATAGATGCAAAAATTCTTTTCATAATACTGGTAAATCACATACAAAAATGTATTATAATGATAGTGCAACATGGTCAAGTGGGGTTTATCCTAGGGAGGCAAGCTTGGTACAACACATGGAAATCAATAAAAATAATTCATCACATCAATAGACTTAAAAACAAGAATCACATGATTATCTCAATAGATGTGGAAAAAACATTTGACAAAATACAGCATTCATTCATGTTCAAAACACTAGAAAACTAGGGATACTAGGAATATACCTCAACATTGTAAAAGCTATATATATTAAACCCAAGGCCAACATGATTCTAAATGGAGAAAACTGAAAGCACTCTAAGAAGTAGAACAAGATGGGGATGCCCTCTTTCACCACTTCTATTCAACATAGACATGGAAAACACAGCCAGAGCAATCAGACAGAAGAAAGAAATTAAAGGGATACAAATAGTAAAAGAAGATATCCAACTATCACTACTTGCCAATGACATGATTCTATGTTTAGAAGAACCTCAAAACTCCACCAGAAATCTTCTATAATTTATAATTGAATCCAGCAAAGTAGCAGGATATAAAGTTAACACCCATAAATCAATTGCATTCCTGTACATAATTGAAGAAACGACTGGAAGAGAAATTAGAAAACGTATTGCATTCACAATAGCCTCAAAAAATAAAGTGTTTGGGACTCAATCCAACAAAAGATGTGAGAACATCTATAATGAAAACTACAGAACACTAAGAAATCGAAGAAGACCTTAGAAGATGGAAAGATCTTCCATGCTCTTGGATAGGCAGAAGTAATATTGTCAAAATGACCATGTTATCAAAAGTACGATACATATTTAATGCAATTCTTATTAAAATTCCAATCACATTCTTCATAGAAATATAAAAAGCAGTCTTTAAATTCATTTTGAAAAATAAGAAGCCCAGAATAGTCAAAGCAATCCTTAGCAAGAAGAGTGAAGCAGGAGGCATCACAATACCATACCTTAAACTATACTATGGAGTTATAGAAACAAAAATGGCAAGGTACTAGCACCAAAACAAACATGAAGACCAATGGTACAGAATAAAAGACACAGAGGCAAACCCACATAAATACAGTTCTCTTATTACTAGACAAAAACACCAAAAACATTCACTGGAGAAAAGATATCCTCTTCAACAAATGGTGCTGGGAAAACTGGAAATCATACATAGCAAAATGAAATTAAAGACCTATCTCTCAACCTGCATAAAACTCAATTCAAAGTGGATCAAGGACCTATGCATTTAACCAGACACCCTTTGCCTAATAGAAGAAAAAGTAGTCCCAAATCTCCATCATGTTGGCTTAGGAACCAAATTCCTCAACAAGACTCTTAAAGTACAAAAAGTAAAATCAAGAACCAATAAATGGTATGGTATCAAACTAAAAAGCTCCTTCACAGCAAATGAAACAATCAAGAACATGAAGAGAGATCCTACAGAATTGGAGAAAGTCTTTGCCACCTGCACCTCAGACAGAGCATTAATCTCCAGAATATATAAAGAACTCAAAAAACTTAACATAAAAAAATTAAAAATGGACACTGAACAGGCACTTCACAGAAGAAGAAATACAGTAATCAACAAATATATGAAACAATGTTCAACATCTCTAGCAATTAGAGAAATGCAAATATACTGGGATTCCATCTCACTGTAGTCAGAATGGCACCAATCAAGAATACAATTAACAATAAATGTTGGGGAGGATTAGGGGGAAATGTACACTCATACACTACTAGTGGGACTGCAAATTGGGTTAAATCACTATGAAAAGCAGCATGGACATTCCTCAGAAAACTTGGATTGGAACCACAATTTGACCCAGTTATCCTACTCCTTGGCATGTATGCAAAAGGACGTAAAATAGCATCCTATAGTGATACAGCCACATTGATGTTTATAGCAGATCAATTCACAATAGCTAAGCTATGGAGCCAACCTAGGTGCCCTTCAACAGATGAATGGATAAAGAAAATGTGGTATTTATACACAATGAAATATTACTTGGCCACAAAGAAGAATGAAATTATGGCATTTGCCAGTAAATGAATAGACTGAAGACTATCATGCTAAGTGAAATAAACTAATCCCCAGAAACAAAAGGCCAAGTGTTCTCTCTGATATGTGTATGCGGACTCACAATGTCAAAAGAAAATGAAGGGAGGGGAGGAGAATGGGAATGGGAAAGACAGCAGAATGCATTAGACATAAATTTCCTATGTTTATATATGAATACCTAACCAGCATTACTTCATACCATGTACAACCACAAGAATGGGAAGTTATATTCCATGGAAGTATAAAATGTCAAAATACACTCTACTGTTGTGTATATCTAAAAAGAACCAAAAAAAAATGAATATCCCAGGTAAAGTCCTAATATTCCTACTTTGGGCATGCAAAATCCAAATGTGATCACAGATTTATGCATAACTCTCCCAAAATGAGGAGAGAAAAATGAACAGCCACAATTTCAAGATTCATTTTCCCAAATGTGCCCTCATTCTCCTCTTGCAGAAGTGATGGGCCATGATCAAATTTGGGAAGGGAAGTGATGGAACAGGAATCTAGATCAATCCCATTGTACTGGACACCTTCCTGGGAAATGGGTTTTCATCCTGCAAAGTTATTGTGGTGAATTTTGTTTTGATAAGCACGAGTGCATTGAGGTGAGAAAAGTTAAATATCTCTATCCTCAAATTGTTTGAGGAAGAAAATGGGTTGGGGACAGGGGAATCATTTTAAATTCTACTAAGTGATTTCCATTGTTCCCTTGTTCAATGGCAGGAGTGACCATGCCACTCAGTCTCTGGATCCACACCCTTATCACCACGATTCAATGCACATAACATATCCCACAAAGAAACAACTGGCAGGCAAAGGATCACAGGCTTCCCCCTCAAGTCCAAGGCTCAATACTGCAGGAAGACTCTTACAGGATCACCTGGGACACCTGATCACATGGTGGGCAAATGGCTGTTGTTCCAGGGCTGCGGGTTACTCGCTGGCTGATTGAGAGCACAGTGGGGCCTGAGTTGGTCTGCTCGGACCTTCCCATCATCTCTATTTCGCATAGATGCAAGTCATGAAGGCTTGCATGTTCCAGGACAAAATACAATAGTGAGGAAAAATAGGTGATCACATAGCTGAATGAGTTAAAAGTAGAAAGTTCAGCTTCCAAAGAGCCTAGGAATAGGTACTTTTTCCTGAACTTTTGACTTAGTTATTTCTGTACCATGTTTGGGTCCTCATGTATGTTTTCAGGTGAACTCCATAGTGCATGTAATGTTGAAAACAGACGGACTGGGGTATGTTTGTCCTGTGAATCCTGTATTCCTCAAATAGATGAGGATAATGTGAAATCTCTGATCTCAACAATGGATTAACCCATTGATAGATTCATAATTTAAAAGACTGTTGGGAGGTAGCAGGGCCTCACTGGAGGCATAGATCACTTGGGGCATTCCCTTGAAGGGTGTATGTATCTTGTCCCCAAATGTCCCCTTTTATATCTTTTCTCTCTCTCTCTCTCTCTCTCTCTCTCTCTCTCTCTCTCTCTCTCTCTCTCTCTCTCTCTCTCTCTCTCTCTCTCTCTCTCTCTCTCTCTCTCTCTCTCTCTCTCTCTCTCTCTCTCTCTCTCTCTCTCTCTCTCTCTCTCTCTCTCTCCCATTCACCCTGAGGCAAGAAGCTCTGTTCTGCCACATCTTTCTGCGGTGATGTTCTGGCTCATCTCAGGCCCAAAGCAATAGACAGGGACTATAAACTGAAACTGCTGAAAGCATGAGCCAAAATAAATCTTTCCTCCTTTAAATTGGTTTTATGGGGTATTTTGTCACAGCAACAGAAAGCCTACTAACACAGCCCCATGAAGGCCCATGTGTTAAGGGCTTAGTCACCAGCCTGTTGTGTGATATGGAGGCAGTGGAGCCTTTAGGAAGTGGGGCCTCATGGAAGCAAGTTAGGTAGAAAGAAGGCATGCATTTGAAGGAGGTAGTGTAACCTAGCTCCTGCCTATGAGTGTGTGTGTATCTCTTTTCTCAATTCCTCGCCTTTATGAGATGTACACATTTTTCCCCACGTGTTCCTGACCTGTGTAGAGCATTACCACAGGCCCAAAGACAATACGGCTAGTGACCATGGACTGAAAAATCAGAAAATTGAGCAAAAATAAACATTTCCTCTTTATGAATTGTTTTTCTGAAGAGTTTTATTATAGTTAGGAAAAGCTGATAAACAGAACAGGAAAATAATAATATCAGGTAAGTATGAATGCGGTAGAATAGCTACCTCAGTTTGAGAGAAAGTTTGAAAAGAGTACTTACTCTATTTTGCTTTTCTTTCTTTTCTTTTTATTTCTAACTTTTCCTTGTGTGGTCTGGGATTCAAACGCAGGGCCTCATGCAAGCTAGGAAAGTGCTCTACCAATGAGCCATATCCTCATTTCCTTTAATTTCCTCATCTAGCTATTTCTTTTCAGTGTTTGGGTCTTTGGTTATATATTTAAATGAATTTTATAATAGTGATTATGTTGAAAAAAGGTGGAATGAGGTCTGTTGCTTCCATTAATAATGTTTTCTCCACTTTGATCATTCTAATTGCTACATATGGCAGTAATATATTCAATTATTTTGTTTTGCTTAATGTTACATGGTACCATATTTGATTGCTGATATTTCAAGAAAGATATTTGTATCCTTCCTTAAAAATGAACTGCTCAGAATTTCCTAAAATGCTTCTTTCAACAGGTTTTCTCATCACATTGTATGTTTGGAGGAAAAAATGGTTTTTATCCCTTCCTATTCTGTTTTATTTTTTTTTTGTGTGTGTGTGTGTGTGTGTGTGTGTGTGTGTGTGTGTGTGTGGTACCGGGGATTGAACTCAGGGGCACTCGACCATTGGGTCACATCCCCAGCCCTTTTTTTTTGTATTTTACTTAGAGACAGGGTCTCACTAAGTTGCTAAGTGCCTCGCCATTGCTGAGGCTGGCTTTGAACTCGAGATCCTCCTGCCTCAGCCTCACAAAGTGCTGGGATTACAGACATGCACCACCAAGCCCAGCTTATCCCTTCCTCTTCTATAATTATTACTTGATTCTTACAGGTCTGACAAGGAAACACTGTGGGAATCCTGGCCATTTGGTGTGACATCTCATGGGGTTCTCTGTTTCTTCAAGTTTTATCATACTTGAATCTTTCTTTGGTTCAATTTCTGTGATTTATGTTTTGTTTCCATCTATTTAAGACATGGTTTTGAATGTGTTACCATAGATTCCTGAAGGATATCTTTCAGTTTAAAACTGTTTTCCATTAACTTTATTCCCTTTCTCTCCCTAAGGAGATTTATTACAGAAATTAGATTAACATGAATTGCCTGAACTGCTCTCACTCTCGAATACTAGATTTAGAATACGTTTAGAATCCAAACATTGTTAAGAAAAAATCCATTTTACCCTTGGTAGATATTTAAGAAAAAAATAACATTTATATATATGTACCCATTTCTTTTGGTGTTCTGGGTTTGGAGACCTGGTTTTGCTGTTTCTACTTTTTCTGATTCTCTGAGAGTTTTGGTCAAATCTGAAGACAGGGGGTATGCAGCCAAGAATCCACTTCCAGGAGCACTCTGCTGGCCATGTCAGGGAATTCCCGCTCAAACCACAGTGGGTTAATCTAGGAAAACAAAAAAAAAAAAAATTCTGATTTGAAGGAATAATGGACCAAACTGGCCTAACATTTCTTCATAGGTAAAAGGGATTGCAGGGGTCAGAAGGTTGTCTAGGTAATGGTAAGGCAGATATGGATGTGCTTCAGCACTGGAGCAGGTAGGTAGTGGTGAATAACAGACTCGAGTTACTGAGATTAGACTAGCTTGCTCTCCCTCTGGTGGTTTATTACAGAGACAGTGTCATATTGAATTTCAGTCAGGACCCTTTATCTTTACTCACCAATGCTAGTATTAGGAGGTGTTTATTTATTTATTTATTTATTTATTTATTTATTTATTTATTTATTTTAGGATTAAGGATTGTGAAAAACACAATTTGGGCCAGGCATGGTGGCAAAGGCCTATGATCACAGCAGCTGGGAAGGCTGAGGCAGGAGGATTGCAAGTTCAAGGCCAGCTTCAGCAATTTAGCGAGGCTCTAAGCAACTTAGGGAAACCATATATTAAAATAAAAAGTAAAGAAAGAGCGGTGGGTGTGGCTCATTGGTTAAGTGCCCCTGAGTTCAATCCGCAGTACAAGAGGGAAAAAAATCTAGAATACAATTTGGACTTGGAAACTGCTGGAGGAACTTGTACCTATGTACAAATAGCCTTCTTCTCTTTGTGTTCACAGTTTGGAAACTGGGGTTTTCTAACTTCTCCTTTTTCCCAGTTCACTGAGAGTTTGATGGGAACTAGAGGCACGAGAGGGACAGTCAGGTCCCCTGGCTTCCAGGAACACTCAGCTGGCCGGGTCAGGGAACTGCTGCTCAAGCCAGAGTGTCTCATCTCAGGACAAAGACAGTTTCTGCTCTGACAAAGTAATAGCCCAAACCTGCCGAACTTCTGGCACATCTCTGAGACCCCATGTGGACTAGGGATATTGACGACAGACTATCTCAAGGTGCCAGAGCTCTAATTCCTACTCTTGAGGACATTTTGGTAACCATCTTTTCCAAATGCTCGTGGTGTGGCAGGAGTCACCAGATATGGTCCAATGACCGTTGGCCCTCTGTGTCACCTTCCTAACGCTCTGGTAGAGGTGACTGTTGGGTTCTGGAATGACAGACATTCTCTGTGATTGGTCAAGCGGGAGGACCATCGCATCACACTGAGCACCCACTCTCATTGGTGGGCAGGATGCCACGCAAGAGGACCGTCCAATCGCATTGTGCCACGTGGCATACTGACAGGGTCCTCGAGTTGCGGGCCATCCAATGAGACATCGTCAAGTTGGCCTGTGACGTGACACGTGGCCCTTGGCAACTGGCATTGTCAATTGTCCTCCCCAACTGTCAGAAAGTGCCAAGGCGATGGCTGAACTAGCCTGTGGCACATCTCCTGCCCCACTGTTGGAAGGTGCCATGGCGATGGCTGAAGAAGCTTGTGATATGTGTCGTCCCCCAGTGTGGGAAGGTGCCAAGGCGATGGTTGAACAAGCCCGTGACATGTCTCCTGCTCCGATGTCGGAAGGTGCGAAGGTGATGGCTGAACAAGCTTGTGACCCTACTTCTGAGGAGTCCCTTAATCCCCAAGAGCCTCGGAAGGCCAGCCCAACCACCGCACCGAAGGTGAAAAAGCTGAAGAAACCTAGGCGCCGCAGACACTCCCGGCAGAGGGACAGTTTTGCCATCTACTTCCCCAGGGTTCTGAAGCAGATCCATTCGGGCCTCAGCCTCTCCGGGTCGACCGTGTGTGTCCTGGACTCCTTTGTCAAGGACATGTTCGAGCGCATCGCCAGCGAGGCCGGCCACCTGGCCCGCCAGAACCATCGCTCGACCATCACCTCCAGAGACATCCAGACGGCCGTGCGCCTCCTGCTGCCCGGGGAGATCGGCAAGCACGCTGTGTACGAGGCCACCAGGGCCGTCAGCCGCTTACACCGCCGCCAGTGAGCCGCCTCTGGGCGCCCTCAGCAGCCAACCCCAAAGGCTCTTTTCAGAGCTATCACTGGGCCCAAAAGACCTATAGTGCTATCAACGCTGCACAGCTAAGGTCTGGGGGTGGGCAAGGGGGTGCCCCACCCGTTCTCCAAACATTACTTAATAAACTAAAAAATTGTCCCCTCTAAGGCATGTGTGGCTTCAGTTACTCCAACGAACACAGTGGATTTCTTTTCATGGTTCTGTAGTTAATCATTTCATTTAATGGTGATTTCTAACAGGTATATTCCTGGGTCACTCTTCCTAAGGGTAAATCGGGTCACCTCATTTTTGTAATAATGGAATTGACATTTTTCACTCTTATTCTCCAAGAAGCATGTGGCAGAATTATCCAGAGGTACTTTTTGTGTGATATGGCAGAAAATATATAATCAGACATATCTCAAAGATTTTAACACATGACACATTCAGAATTCATTATCGATAGAGTGCACAAGGAGTGAAGCCAAACTTTCAAGAAGTAATTCATTTTTCCATCTCCCCAGAGCCTGGAACTAATAATCTAATTCATTGAGATTTTTCTTACTTTTAAGCCCAAAACCTTCATGCTGTACAATTATGCATGGATGATGGCACCACAGCACAGGTCCCAGTGTAGGCTGGCTAAGTCAGAGACCTGAAGTATCTAAGCCCACAGTGTGTGTAGGTTGCTGGGCTAAAGTAGTAAGATCCTCTGTGTGAAATTCATCCTGGGGTTGGAGGAGAGACAGGCTGTGATTCTTTTTGTTGTCAAGGACATTTGGCTTGCTTGTGTTTTTTTTTTTTGTTTGTTTGGTTGGTTTTTTGTTTGTTTGTTTGTTTCCTGTTGTCTTGTTTTTGTTTTGTTTTTAGTTGTAGATGGATGCAATACCTTTCTTTTGTGTATTTAGTTTTTTTTTTTTTTTTTTTTTTTTTTTTTTTCTTTAACCTGGTGCTGGGGATCGAACCCAGTGCCTCATGCGTGCTAGGCAAGCACTCTACCACTGAGCCCCAAACCCCAGCCCTGGCTTGCTTGTTTTTTAAAGTGGTGATTTGAAAATACAAATCCAGAGCTGTGATTTCATCAAATGAAGAGGAGGAAGGTGAGTCATTAAGAGACTAGGATTACTCCTTTTTTCTCCCATCATTTCAGTGTTAATATTCATGCTAATATCTTCCAGTGTATTATAAATAAGTCCTCTCATCAGGGTTAGTACTTATTATTGTTCTGGAAATTGGAACAAACTCATGAAAACATTTGAAAAAAAGGGCTTGCTGCACAACGCAACTAAAGAAAACTACTGTGAAATCGACTGCTGGTAACTTCTGGATGGTGACTCAAAAGAGTTGTACACAGCTGGAATAAAACTCTGGATGCCAAAGGAGCCATATGCCTTTTCCTGTGGACCAAAAGGAACATACCCATTTCCCTAAACCACTAAATTCATCATGGTAGTTGGTACTGCTTCAAAATGCCAACGTTTTTCATTTGAAACATTATTCCAAGTTATTTTATGCATACCGACCTCATACTTAACCTTTGTAAAAGAAGTAATGTTAAGAAATGATATCCATTCGATTATTTTTATTTTGTAAATGCAGAAATCCAATAGCATTAGTAAAACAAGGGAAGATGGGTCTGTGGATTGAAGACAGGGAGCACTATGGGACTGACACAGGTAAATTATTGGGAAGAGAGGGAACAATGGAGTGGAGGACTGGAAATGAATATGAACACATGTGATTATTCACTTCAGGGGTCGATAGAGTAAAAGGGGCAGCTAGCGAGCAATCACGATCTCGTGGTATGTTTTACTGAAAAGACAAAGTAAGGGAAAGAGTTAATGTTTAAATAACAACTTTTGAAGTGTTTGCAGTGATTACAAGGGGGCACTGGGTTGAGAATAAGGTGCCTGGACACTGAGCAGGGGCCCAAAGGGAAGGGGCTGAAGTGGCAGCTTGTGTTGAGGATGGAGTCATCAGGTCTGCAGTCATGCTTTCTTCATGGTTAATCAAAGAATCACAGGCATGGCCTAAGGAGCATCTAGACAGCAGAATTTCCAGAGGATTTCCAGGGTAGGTGGCTAGAAGGATCCAGGTGTGTCACTGACATGCTCTGACAAATGGTGAAGGCTCGGGCTGCTGAGAGAAGACCATGAGAGGTCCCACTCATTACCCAAAGAGGTTGGTTCTCAGAGGTGGCGGATCTAGGGCACTACCAGGGGTTCAGTAATTGATCCCGGGGCTACAGCAGTCTCAGGGGAGGCAGGTCCAGGGGCAGCTCATGTGATTGCTCACTAGGTGCCCCCTTTGCTCAATCAACCACTGAAAGTGATTAATCACATGCATTCACATTTACCACTGGTCCTCAACCTTATTATTCCACTCTCGGCCCAATTGTTTATCTATGTCGGTCCCACTATACTCCCTGTCTTCATTCCACAGACGCAATTAGGGTTGTTTTACTAATGCTCCTACTGTGGTTTCTGAACTTACAAATGCAAAACACCAATAGCAAAATAAATCTAATGTAGTGAATGTGACTTCTTAAAATTACTTCTCATACAGAGATTTGGATGAACTCAGTATGCGTGAAACCCTTGGGAATAATATTTCTTATTAAAAATAGTGGCATTTTGAAGCAGCACCAACCACCATGACTAATTCAGCAGATTAGTGAAATCTTTCTTCCTCCCTTCCAACCTCCCTCCTTCCCTTCTTCTCGCTCCCCATCCCCTTCTTTCTTTCAACATTCCACAGAAAAAAGCACATGGCTCCTTCAGCATCCACAGTTGTATTGTGGGAGTTACCACCCGGGATCCACTTGAGTTTGATTTCAGGGTAGCTTTTCTTGGGCTTCCTGTGCAAAAAGAACCTTTATTCAGATCTTTTCATAAGATCGTTCTAATTTTCCTCAATAATAAGAAGTACTAATCCTGATGAGAGGACTCATTTGCATTATATCCTGTCACTACTGACCCCAGGTGCAGCTCTAGAGGTGAAATTGCCCCCCTCATCCCTGCATGACTCAGGGAAGCCTCTCTTGGTATTTTCCCCTGGAGCCAGAATGGCCCTGCCAAACAGAAGAATCGATAGGGGTGGGGGAGGTCTCTCCTGGGAGGGTCTTTTCCTCCCCTGATGGGCTCAAGAAACGTTTTGATATTAGCAGTTTACCCAGATTTTGTCTCATTGTTTGGCTAACACTGACATCCTTAAAGTTGTACGCATACTTTTACTGAGGGTTTTCACAACATTTTAAAAAATGTACAAATGAAACACTTCGCCAAAATGATCAAATATTGGGCATTGAAGGAAACTATAATACATTTCTTAGGACTGAAATCCCAGAGTATGTTCTTTCTCTGCAAATAAAGTCAGGTAGGAACCAATTTTTTAAATAAAAGTAATTAGAAGATCACCAACTGCTTGGAAATTCAGCAGTACATTTATAGAAAAATGAACCAAATGAAGTTGTTGGGACCAAGAAGAAAACACAATGGAACTTAAAATACATGAACATTAAAATGAATAGTAACATTCAGATCACTTAAGGAAAAGACACCATCTTAGTTCTTCTATTAATGGCAGACCATACTCCTCCTAATTGATGCAAGGGGTAGGGAAATATCCCACTCCCAGGTATGTATTTGTGTTTCTATTTTTAAAACACCATGAAAACCACCAAGCCAGAGAACCAAAAAAAAAAAAAAAAAAAAAAAGTAACTAACTTCAGAACTTCAGTCCCTTTCTCCTTAATCTACAAGCTGCATAACACAGGAAGGCTGTGCTTGGCTTAGCCAGGGTCACTTTCCCATACATCAGGCCAAAGGCTGTGTCTCATTGGCTGTGGGTCCCTTCTTGGCATCACTGTTCTTACTGGAAGCTCCCTTCACCCAAGAGATGCATAATTGCATGCAATAAAGTTTTGTGTTGTTTTAAATATTTTTTTAGTTGTAGATGGACACACAAAATCTTTATTTATTTTTATGTGGTGCTGAAGATCGAACTCAGTGCCTCACACATGCGAAGCAAGCACTTTACCACTCAGCTACAGCCCTAGCCCTGAAGGTTTGTGTTTTTAAAGGTGAAAGATTATCAGTAGTAAACGGTAGAATCAAATAAATCCCAATGATTCTAAACACCAATTACAGAGTCCAGGGAGCTAGAAAAGGGAATTGCTTCTTGAAATTTTTATTTAGCTATTTCCCTACCATATTTTGGTGCTACTTTATGTAGTTACAAGAATTGTGTATGAGGGATATTTGGAAACACTGAAAAAATTAGACAGGTGTGGTTTTTGTGCAAATTCTTCATTTTATATGTGGCGTTATCACACATACTGACCTTCTGGATTATTCCTCTGAATCCTTTATGGAGAATGAGAATGAAAATGCTGAAGGACATTATTACAAAAATAATCTTGGCCTGACTGGTCCTAACAAAAAAATGACCTAAGGGTCTGGAGTTCTGGCTCAGTGGTAGAGTGCAAATTTCAGCTCTGGCTACTTGGAGCTTATGATGTCAGGTAACACAAGTTAAGATCCCAGAGATGTGACTCTAGGCAATTCTTGAGAATTTCTAGTCAACCATGGTTTATTATTGTCTACAGTGGGTTGATCATCAATTTGCACACTGTAGGATGTTGATGTAAGATAACTTCTGCAAGATAACTCACAGTGTGGCATTAGCCAGGTGGAGTGGATTGATCATCTTTTGTTCTCTGGGTCGTCTTCCAACTTTTCTCCAGTGGAGACTACAGAAAGCTTCTGTGATGCCAGATGACCACTGCAATTGGTCTATGTGATGCCAAGTGGGAGGACCCTCCGAGCCCAGTGAGTACCCACTGTGTTTGGCCTATGCTATGACGAGCAGAAGGATTAACCAATCCCATTGAGTACCCACAGTGATTGGTCGCTATTTTGCCAAGAGCAGTGCCGTCCAATCACATTGAGTACCCGCTGTGATTGGTTGACCCTGTTGGCTGGTCAAGCAGAACCATCCTGTCCCATTGAGCACCCACAGTGATTGGTCGATATTTTGCCAAGAGTAGTGTTGTCCAATCACATTGAGTACCCGTTGTGATTGGTGGATGCTATGCTGAGAGGCAGATTGTACAATTATGTTGAGTGCCCCCACGACAGGAGCTTACTGACAGGCTCCCGTCAAGGCATGTCATCCAGTTAGAAATCGAGTTGACCCATCACGTGGGGCAATAGAGCAAATATAAGTGCGACAGCCCGCTCAGCAGGCGCCATTGTCTGTTCTAACCAGCTATTGGCAAGTGCTTGAGCAATGGCAGGGCCAGCCTGTGACAAGTCTCCTGAGGAGTGCCTCAGTTCCCAGAAGTCTGAGAGTGCTGATCGGACAACCCAAAATCAGAAGAAGCCAAAGTGCCGCCGCCGCCGCCGCCGCCGCCGCCGCCGCCGCCCGCACTCCTGGACGCCAAGACAGTTTCGCCGCCTATTTCCCCAGGGTTCTGAAGCAAGTCCACGTGGGTCTCAGCCTTTCCCAGATGGCAGTGAAAGTGATGGACTCGTTCATCAAGGACATGTTCGAGCGCATCGCCAGCGAGGCCGGCCACCTGTCCCGCCAGAACCATCGCTCGACCATCACCTCCAGAGAGATCCAGACGGCCGTGCGCCTCCTGCTGCCTGGGGAGATCAGCAAACACGCGGTGTCTGAGGGCACCATGGCCCTCCTCAGGCACATCAGCCGCAAGTGAGCCACCTCCGACGCCCTGAGCCGTCAACCCCAAAGGCTCTTTTCAGAGCCACCACTCGGCCTAAAAGACCTGTAGCACTGCCAAAGCTGGGCAGCTCGAGTCTGGGGATGGATGGTGTCCTGCTGATTCCTAAAGCATTATTTGCTAGGTTAAACGTTGTCACCTCTGCTTTACTATATGTCTGTGGTGAAATGTGTTCTGAGGAAAATAGTGGGTTTCATTGAATGGTTCTGCACTTAATCATTTTACTATGATTACTCATTTCTCTCACCCATCGTAAGGATGAGTCAGGTCACATTTATTTTTGTAATAATGGCATTTAACTCTGATTCTCCCAGGGGTGTGGGGTAGAATTATCTAGAGGTACTTTATGTGTGACGTGGCACCAGATAAACGGTAGGAGCAGCTGGGCATGGTGGTGCACACCTGTGGTAATCCCAGCTACTCGGGAGGCTGGGGCAGGTAGATGGCCAAGTATACAGCCAAACCGGGCAATTTAGTGAAACACCAACACCGCCTCAAAAAAAAAAAAAAAAAAAAAAAAAAAATCCTTTTTTGTTTTTTCTTTTTAAAATTTAGGGAGGCTGGGTTCAACACCACACTTGCTAGTGTGAGCGTCCACGCTAGCGTGACTGTGCGCACGCAGCACCTCGCGCCCTCATGTGAGTGTGTGCGCATGCGAAGTGTGCCTGCACACATTTCCACACAGAGACACACTCACACACAAAGGGTGTGTATGTGGTGGAGAGGGGTCAAAAGCTGATTTAAATAAACATACTTCATTCAAACTTTTAAGAAATATTTCCCGGGAGCTGGGGTTGTGGCTCAGTGGTAGAGCACTTGCCTTGCACATGTGAGGCACTGGGTTCAAGCCCCAGCACCGCATAAAAATAAATAAACAAAATAAAGGTACTGTGGCCATCTACAAATAAAAATAATAATAAATTAAATTTAGTTAAAAATAATTTCCCATGCTTGGAATTGTTTAAATACAGAAAGGAAGGTACCCAGTATTGAAATAGCTAGACCAAATTTACTAAAAGTAATTCATGCTCTCTAAATTCCGAAATTACTTTTCTATTATGTTCTGATTCTTCCTATTCTTATTTTCTTTGTTTATCCATATCTTATTTTGTTGGTGTGGGAGATCAAACCCAGGGCCAGGCATAGCTAGGCAAATGCTCTACCACTGATCTATGCCTCCAGCCCTGGGATTCTTATTTTTGAACCCAAATCCTTCATGATCTTTGATTATGCATGGGTGTTGGGAACATTGATTGCGACCAGTCCAAGTACCAGTCTGGGTACTGGACAGACCTGCAGCCTCTGAGCCACAGCCTTGGCCCACAGTGTGGGCAGGTTGCTGGTTTGTTAAAGCAGTGAGAACCTCCACGTCGAAATTCAGCCTGGAGGTGGATGAGAAACCAGGTGTGATTCCTTGAGTGCAGCCGGTGGCTTGCTTGGTTTTAAACATGGTGATTTTAAAAATATGAATCCAGAGCTGGGAGTGGGGCATGTCCCTTGCCCCTTGCAGCAAAGTAAGAGAAGGATGATCAGCAAGTGGCACAACTAGGATGAATCCTTTTACTCAGGCTATTTTCTTTTTTTTTTTTTAATATTTATTTATTTACTTTAGTTGTACACAATGCAATGCATTTATGTTTATGTGGTGCTGAGGATCGAACCCGGGCCGTGCACGTGCGAGGCGAGCGCTCTGCCGCTGAGCCACAACCCCAGCCCCTCAGGCTATTTTCTACCCGGGATTGAACCCAGTGGCACTTAACCACTGAGCTACATCCCGAGCCCTTTCTTTTCCTTTTAATATTTTATCTTTTAGTAGTTGGACACAATACCTTTATTTCATTCATTGATCTATCTATCTATCTATCTATCTATCTATCTATCTATCTATTTATTTTGTTTTATGTGGTGCTGAGGATTGAACCCAGGGCCTCGCACGTGCTAGGCGAGCGCTCTACTGCTGAGCCACAACCACAGCCCTCCCAGCCCTTTTTTTTTTTAATTTAATTTTGAGACAGGGTCTCACTAAGTTGCTTAGGGCCTCGCTAAATTGCTGAGGCTGACTTTGAACTTGCAATCCTCCTGCCTCAGCCTTCAGAGTTGCTGGGATTACAAGCGTGTACCGCCTCGTCCCGGCTAGCATTCTTATTAATGTTTTCTGATTTCCAGTGTGTGTGTGTGTGTGTGTGTGTGTGTGTGTGTGTGTTTTCTTCGTGATCTTAATGCTTTTTGTTGGCTTTTTGTTGTACACATGGCATGACGTGGCTCAAGATTCAAACTACTGGGGATTTTCTGTTGTTGTTGTTTTTAACCTTTATTTTATTTATTTATTTTTACGTGGTCTTGAGGATGGAACCCAGCGCTGTGCACTTGCTAGGCCAGCACTCTACGGCTGAACCACAGTCTCAGCCCCGATTTTCTGTTTGTTTTAAATTTCATTTCTAGCTTTGTGCAATTAGTTCAAAAGAAGGTAGTGCGTTTTTAAATGATTCTGCATTTCACCACTTTATCAAATAGTCATTTCTGTCAGTTATACTCTTAGGTCACTTTTTAAAAATTATTTTTGTTGTTTTTGTTGCAGGTGGACCAATACCTTTATTTTATTTATTTATTTTATGTAGTGCTGAGGATCGAACCCAGCACCTCACACATGCTAAGCAAGCACTCTACCACTGAGCCAGAACTCCAGACCCTTAGGTCATTTTTTTGTTAGGACCAGTCAGGCCAAGATTATTTTTGTAATAATGTCCTTCAGCATTTTCATTCTCATTCTCCATAAAGGATTCAGAGGAATAATCCAGAAGGTCAGTATGTGTGATAACGCCACATATAAAATGAAGAATTTGCACAAAAACCACACCTGTCTAATTTTTTCAGTGTTTCCAAATATCCCTCATACACAATTCTTGTAACTACATAAAGTAGCACCAAAATATGGTAGGGAAATAGCTAAATAAAAATTTCAAGAAGCAATTCCCTTTTCTAGCTCCCTGGACTCTGTAATTGGTGTTTAGAATCATTGGGATTTATTTGATTCTACCGTTTACTACTGATAATCTTTCACCTTTAAAAACACAAACCTTCAGGGCTAGGGCTGTAGCTGAGTGGTAAAGTGCTTGCTTCGCATGTGTGAGGCACTGAGTTCGATCTTCAGCACCACATAAAAATAAATAAAGATTTTGTGTGTCCATCTACAACTAAAAAAATATTTAAAACAACACAAAACTTTATTGCATGCAATTATGCATCTCTTGGGTGAAGGGAGCTTCCAGTAAGAACAGTGATGCCAAGAAGGGACCCACAGCCAATGAGACACAGCCTTTGGCCTGATGTATGGGAAAGTGACCCTGGCTAAGCCAAGCACAGCCTTCCTGTGTTATGCAGCTTGTAGATTAAGGAGAAAGGGACTGAAGTTCTGAAGTTAGTTACTTTTTTTTTTTTTTTTTTTTTTTGGTTCTCTGGCTTGGTGGTTTTCATGGTGTTTTAAAAATAGAAACACAAATACATACCTGGGAGTGGGATATTTCCCTACCCCTTGCATCAATTAGGAGGAGTATGGTCTGCCATTAATAGAAGAACTAAGATGGTGTCTTTTCCTTAAGTGATCTGAATGTTACTATTCATTTTAATGTTCATGTATTTTAAGTTCCATTGTGTTTTCTTCTTGGTCCCAACAACTTCATTTGGTTCATTTTTCTATAAATGTACTGCTGAATTTCCAAGCAGTTGGTGATCTTCTAATTACTTTTATTTAAAAAATTGGTTCCTACCTGACTTTATTTGCAGAGAAAGAACATACTCTGGGATTTCAGTCCTAAGAAATGTATTATAGTTTCCTTCAATGCCCAATATTTGATCATTTTGGCGAAGTGTTTCATTTGTACATTTTTTAAAATGTTGTGAAAACCCTCAGTAAAAGTATGCGTACAACTTTAAGGATGTCAGTGTTAGCCAAACAATGAGACAAAATCTGGGTAAACTGCTAATATCAAAACGTTTCTTGAGCCCATCAGGGGAGGAAAAGACCCTCCCAGGAGAGACCTCCCCCACCCCTATCGATTCTTCTGTTTGGCAGGGCCATTCTGGCTCCAGGGGAAAATACCAAGAGAGGCTTCCCTGAGTCATGCAGGGATGAGGGGGGCAATTTCACCTCTAGAGCTGCACCTGGGGTCAGTAGTGACAGGATATAATGCAAATGAGTCCTCTCATCAGGATTAGTACTTCTTATTATTGAGGAAAATTAGAACGATCTTATGAAAAGATCTGAATAAAGGTTCTTTTTGCACAGGAAGCCCAAGAAAAGCTACCCTGAAATCAAACTCAAGTGGATCCCGGGTGGTAACTCCCACAATACAACTGTGGATGCTGAAGGAGCCATGTGCTTTTTTCTGTGGAATGTTGAAAGAAAGAAGGGGATGGGGAGCGAGAAGAAGGGAAGGAGGGAGGTTGGAAGGGAGGAAGAAAGATTTCACTAATCTGCTGAATTAGTCATGGTGGTTGGTGCTGCTTCAAAATGCCACTATTTTTAATAAGAAATATTATTCCCAAGGGTTTCACGCATACTGAGTTCATCCAAATCTCTGTATGAGAAGTAATTTTAAGAAGTCACATTCACTACATTAGATTTATTTTGCTATTGGTGTTTTGCATTTGTAAGTTCAGAAACCACAGTAGGAGCATTAGTAAAACAACCCTAATTGCGTCTGTGGAATGAAGACAGGGAGTATAGTGGGACCGACATAGATAAACAATTGGGCCGAGAGTGGAATAATAAGGTTGAGGACCAGTGGTAAATGTGAATGCATGTGATTAATCACTTTCAGTGGTTGATTGAGCAAAGGGGGCACCTAGTGAGCAATCACATGAGCTGCCCCTGGACCTGCCTCCCCTGAGACTGCTGTAGCCCCGGGATCAATTACTGAACCCCTGGTAGTGCCCTAGATCCGCCACCTCTGAGAACCAACCTCTTTGGGTAATGAGTGGGACCTCTCATGGTCTTCTCTCAGCAGCCCGAGCCTTCACCATTTGTCAGAGCATGTCAGTGACACACCTGGATCCTTCTAGCCACCTACCCTGGAAATCCTCTGGAAATTCTGCTGTCTAGATGCTCCTTAGGCCATGCCTGTGATTCTTTGATTAACCATGAAGAAAGCATGACTGCAGACCTGATGACTCCATCCTCAACACAAGCTGCCACTTCAGCCCCTTCCCTTTGGGCCCCTGCTCAGTGTCCAGGCACCTTATTCTCAACCCAGTGCCCCCTTGTAATCACTGCAAAACACTTCAAAAGTTGTTATTTAAACATTAACTCTTTCCCTTACTTTGTCTTTTCAGTAAAACATACCACGAGATCGTGATTGCTCGCTAGCTGCCCCTTTTACTCTATCGACCCCTGAAGTGAATAATCACATGTGTTCATATTCATTTCCAGTCCTCCACTCCATTGTTCCCTCTCTTCCCAATAATTTACCTGTGTCAGTCCCATAGTGCTCCCTGTCTTCAATCCACAGACCCATCTTCCCTTGTTTTACTAATGCTATTGGATTTCTGCATTTACAAAATAAAAATAATCGAATGGATATCATTTCTTAACATTACTTCTTTTACAAAGGTTAAGTATGAGGTCGGTATGCATAAAATAACTTGGAATAATGTTTCAAATGAAAAACGTTGGCATTTTGAAGCAGTACCAACTACCATGATGAATTTAGTGGTTTAGGGAAATGGGTATGTTCCTTTTGGTCCACAGGAAAAGGCATATGGCTCCTTTGGCATCCAGAGTTTTATTCCAGCTGTGTACAACTCTTTTGAGTCACCATCCAGAAGTTACCAGCAGTCGATTTCACAGTAGTTTTCTTTAGTTGCGTTGTGCAGCAAGCCCTTTTTTTCAAATGTTTTCATGAGTTTGTTCCAATTTCCAGAACAATAATAAGTACTAACCCTGATGAGAGGACTTATTTATAATACACTGGAAGATATTAGCATGAATATTAACACTGAAATGATGGGAGAAAAAAGGAGTAATCCTAGTCTCTTAATGACTCACCTTCCTCCTCTTCATTTGATGAAATCACAGCTCTGGATTTGTATTTTCAAATCACCACTTTAAAAAACAAGCAAGCCAGGGCTGGGGTTTGGGGCTCAGTGGTAGAGTGCTTGCCTAGCACGCATGAGGCACTGGGTTCGATCCCCAGCACCAGGTTAAAGAAAAAAAAAAAAAAAAAAAAAAAAAAAACTAAATACACAAAAGAAAGGTATTGCATCCATCTACAACTAAAAACAAAACAAAAACAAGACAACAGGAAACAAACAAACAAACAAAAAACCAACCAAAACAAACAAAAAAAAAAACACAAGCAAGCCAAATGTCCTTGACAACAAAAAGAATCACAGCCTGTCTCTCCTCCAACCCCAGGATGAATTTCACACAGAGGATCTTACTACTTTAGCCCAGCAACCTACACACACTGTGGGCTTAGATACTTCAGGTCTCTGACTTAGC
This sequence comes from Tamias sibiricus, assembly GCA_025594165.1. Lineage (NCBI taxonomy): Eukaryota > Metazoa > Chordata > Mammalia > Rodentia > Sciuridae > Tamias > Tamias sibiricus. The sequence goes on along the minus strand of CM046667.1, from coordinate 95,202,272 downwards.
CAGCCTACACTGGGACCTGTGCTGTGGTGCCATCATCCATGCATAATTGTACAGCATGAAGGTTTTGGGCTTAAAAGTAAGAAAAATCTCAATGAATTAGATTATTAGTTCCAGGCTCTGGGGAGATGGAAAAATGAATTACTTCTTGAAAGTTTGGCTTCACTCCTTGTGCACTCTATCGATAATGAATTCTGAATGTGTCATGTGTTAAAATCTTTGAGATATGTCTGATTATATATTTTCTGCCATATCACACAAAAAGTACCTCTGGATAATTCTGCCACATGCTTCTTGGAGAATAAGAGTGAAAAATGTCAATTCCATTATTACAAAAATGAGGTGACCCGATTTACCCTTAGGAAGAGTGACCCAGGAATATACCTGTTAGAAATCACCATTAAATGAAATGATTAACTACAGAACCATGAAAAGAAATCCACTGTGTTCGTTGGAGTAACTGAAGCCACACATGCCTTAGAGGGGACAATTTTTTAGTTTATTAAGTAATGTTTGGAGAACGGGTGGGGCACCCCCTTGCCCACCCCCAGACCTTAGCTGTGCAGCGTTGATAGCACTATAGGTCTTTTGGGCCCAGTGATAGCTCTGAAAAGAGCCTTTGGGGTTGGCTGCTGAGGGCGCCCAGAGGCGGCTCACTGGCGGCGGTGTAAGCGGCTGACGGCCCTGGTGGCCTCGTACACAGCGTGCTTGCCGATCTCCCCGGGCAGCAGGAGGCGCACGGCCGTCTGGATGTCTCTGGAGGTGATGGTCGAGCGATGGTTCTGGCGGGCCAGGTGGCCGGCCTCGCTGGCGATGCGCTCGAACATGTCCTTGACAAAGGAGTCCAGGACACACACGGTCGACCCGGAGAGGCTGAGGCCCGAATGGATCTGCTTCAGAACCCTGGGGAAGTAGATGGCAAAACTGTCCCTCTGCCGGGAGTGTCTGCGGCGCCTAGGTTTCTTCAGCTTTTTCACCTTCGGTGCGGTGGTTGGGCTGGCCTTCCGAGGCTCTTGGGGATTAAGGGACTCCTCAGAAGTAGGGTCACAAGCTTGTTCAGCCATCACCTTCGCACCTTCCGACATCGGAGCAGGAGACATGTCACGGGCTTGTTCAACCATCGCCTTGGCACCTTCCCACACTGGGGGACGACACATATCACAAGCTTCTTCAGCCATCGCCATGGCACCTTCCAACAGTGGGGCAGGAGATGTGCCACAGGCTAGTTCAGCCATCGCCTTGGCACTTTCTGACAGTTGGGGAGGACAATTGACAATGCCAGTTGCCAAGGGCCACGTGTCACGTCACAGGCCAACTTGACGATGTCTCATTGGATGGCCCGCAACTCGAGGACCCTGTCAGTATGCCACGTGGCACAATGCGATTGGACGGTCCTCTTGCGTGGCATCCTGCCCACCAATGAGAGTGGGTGCTCAGTGTGATGCGATGGTCCTCCCGCTTGACCAATCACAGAGAATGTCTGTCATTCCAGAACCCAACAGTCACCTCTACCAGAGCGTTAGGAAGGTGACACAGAGGGCCAACGGTCATTGGACCATATCTGGTGACTCCTGCCACACCACGAGCATTTGAAAAGATGGTTACCAAAATGTCCTCAAGAGTAGGAATTAGAGCTCTGGCACCTTGAGATAGTCTGTCGTCAATATCCCTAGTCCACATGGGGTCTCAGAGATGTGCCAGAAGTTCGGCAGGTTTGGGCTATTACTTTGTCAGAGCAGAAACTGTCTTTGTCCTGAGATGAGACACTCTGGCTTGAGCAGCAGTTCCCTGACCCGGCCAGCTGAGTGTTCCTGGAAGCCAGGGGACCTGACTGTCCCTCTCGTGCCTCTAGTTCCCATCAAACTCTCAGTGAACTGGGAAAAAGGAGAAGTTAGAAAACCCCAGTTTCCAAACTGTGAACACAAAGAGAAGAAGGCTATTTGTACATAGGTACAAGTTCCTCCAGCAGTTTCCAAGTCCAAATTGTATTCTAGATTTTTTTTTCCCTCTTGTACTGCGGATTGAACTCAGGGGCACTTAACCAATGAGCCACACCCACCGCTCTTTCTTTACTTTTTATTTTAATATATGGTTTCCCTAAGTTGCTTAGAGCCTCGCTAAATTGCTGAAGCTGGCCTTGAACTTGCAATCCTCCTGCCTCAGCCTTCCCAGCTGCTGTGATCATAGGCCAATTTGCCACCATGCCTGGCCCAAATTGTGTTTTTCACAATCCTTAATCCTAAAATGTATATAAAGTAAATAAATAAATAAATAAAGAAGAAGAAGAATAAAAGACCTTTTTTCATTTTCATCCTGCCTCCGAATTTTCCTGTGGCGTTCGTTGCTCCAAGGCGGTTTCCGCTTCAGGCAGCAACAAGTGGTGGGCCTGTACGGGGAATTCGGCGGCAAGGTAAGAAAAAAGAAAAATTTAAAAATATGGGAGCGAATATAACAAAAAGTTGGTTTATAAAAGCCACGAATGAAATTTTTGATAGCGAGAACTCAGAGGATAGTGAGAAAAGTGAACAAGAAAGCATATCCTCTGACTCAGTTGAGACCAGCAAGGAGAGCAGTAATATAAATTCAAAAGTAAGAACTGCAAAAGCCATCAGAAGCTTAATAAAATTAGCTGAGGAGTATGTACTCTCCTTAGAAGCTGAAACTCAGGATTCTAGTGAAAGTGATAATAGTAACAAGGAGCCAAACCATGACAGTATGGTCTCCTCCACTAAGCCAGTTAGGAATTATGAAGCTAGTAGTGAGGAGGAATCAAAAAGCGATTCAGGGAGCACAGTCTCCAATAAAAAGAACAAAAAGAAATTTAAAAAGAGAAAAGACCGTCAAATAGAGGAACCACTAGTGCCCTCTGCTCCTTCATGGATAGAATACCTAACAGAAACAATAAGGAGTATTGATCAGAATGTACGTGCCCTTGAGGTAGAAATTGGCGGCCTTTCTGAGCGCTTATATGCTCTCGAACAACATAGACCACAGGAGCACCTAGAACTGCCAGTATTTCAAAATGAACAGGGACAAAGATATCACGAGTCCCTAGACTTTAAAACAATAAAGAATTTTAAAGAGGCGGTAATGACCTATGGGCCTCAAGCTCCGTTCACATTAAGTATGATAGAGTCACTTAACACCCTAACCTTAGCCCCCTCAGATTGGAAAAGTCCATGCAGAGCGGTACTAAGTGGGGGACAATACCTAATCTGGAAAACTCAATTCCAGGAACTTTGTTCAGAAATAGCAAAGAGAAATGCTGCAGAAGGTTTCCCTCAACGCAATATAGATATGCTCACAGGGGAGGGTCAGTTCGCCGAACTACAAAATCAGCTACAATACGATCCAGGTGTGTATGCCCAGATACACACTGCAGCTGTGAAAGCCTGGAAGACAATCTCAGGCACAGGGGATCTGCAAGGCAGCCTATCAAAAGTTATACAAGGGACTAACGAACCTTACGCTGATTTTGTAGATAGACTCTTAAAAACAACATCTAGAGTTTTTGGCGAAGTTGAGCAAGCTATGCCTCTAGTTATCCAATTAGCATACGAGAATGCTAATAAATATTGCCAGGATGCAATAAGGCCGTGGAGAAGTAAAAAAGACTTATCAATTTATATCAGACTGTGCAAAGACATTAATGAGGCTGTTATCACAGGCAACGTAATTGCTGCAGTGATGAAAAATTCCTCCCCTCAAAATTCCCAAAGGTTTCAACCTAGAACAGGATATTCCAGACAAAAGTATTATAATCAACCAAGATATGCTAAGCAATATCCCCCAAGGGTAATAAGATCAAATTCATACCGCGCTCCAGGCCGATGCCCCAGGTGCAAAAAGAGTATACATTGGGCCAATCAATGCCATTCCAGATATGATATATATGGAAATGATTTATCAAGGATTTCAAAAAAAACGGGGCACGGGGCCCAATGCCCCGGGGCCCACAAATGTACGAGGCACTAGAGGAGGAATGCGCACTAGAGGAGGAATGCCCTCAGATCCAAATGATTCCTCGTCACAATCCCTCCTACCCATTAACTCCCTTATCAGAGGGACAAGAGGAAGTGCAGGATTAGATCTCTGTTCTACTGCCCGGATGGTCCTGACACCTGAAATGTGGGTTCAGCTGATTCCTACGGGAATCAGGGGACCTCTCCCTTCAGGAACTGTGGGACTAATCCTTGGGCGTAGTTCCAAGAGTTTATTAGGCTTTAATGTTATACCAGGGGTTATTGATTCAGATTATAATGGAGAGATTAAAATAATGCTAAGTACACACAGGGGTATCATCTCCGTAAATCAAGGAGACAGAATCGCACAGCTGCTCCTCATTCCCAGTCTCCATAGTTCTTTTAAAAGCATGCCACAAAATAGAAATAGCAGAGCATTCGGTTCCACTGGTTCAGGACCTATGGCTTTCTGGGTTCAGGATTGTTCACGGAGGCCGATGTGCAAATTAAAAATTCAAGGTATAGAGATGGAGGGGCTGATTGATATAGGAGCTGACTCTTCCATCATAAATCTACAACAATGGCCTAAGCACTGGCCTCTGCAGAAAGCCTCAACCAGTTTAAGAGGCTTGGGATATAGTAATACCCCAGCACAAAGTGCTGTAATCTTAAATTGGCAAGACAATGAAGGCCATACAGGAACATTCCAACCTTATGTTTTAAACAGCTTGCCAGTTACCCTATGGGGAAGAGATATCTTACATCAAATGGGGCTACACCTAGCAACCAAGCCTGCAGGTGTTAAGAATAAAAATCCTAATCATAATAAAAAAGGCAAAGGACATTTTTTTCTAGGGGCCACTGAGAAAACAATTTTAAAAATACCATGGCTCTCTAATAAGCCAGTTTGGGTCCCTCAGTGGCCCCTATCCAAAGAAAAATTGCAAGCGGCCCATCAATTAATTAAAGAACAATTAAAAGCAGGACACATAGAGCCTTCCACCTCTCCCTGGAATTCTCCCATATTTGTAATTAAGAAAAAATCGGGAAAATGGAGACTATTACCAGACCTAAGACAAATTAATAAAACAATGCAAATTATGGGACCTACCCAACCTGGACTTCCTAATCCTGTAGCTATTCCAAAAAAACTATTACCTTATAACTCTTGATAAAAAGGACTGTTTCTTTTCCATTCCCCTATATCCTCTGGATGCCCCCAGATTTGCTTTTTCAATTCCTTCTATCAATAATAATGGCCCTGATAAAAGATATCAATGGAAAGTATTGCCACAGGGAATGGCAAATAGCCCTACAATGTACCAACTATATGTGGACAGAGCTATACAGCCCATTAAAAACAAATATCAAGACCTCATGTGTCTACACTACATGGACGATGTTTTATTAGCTCACCCTAATCAAAAAAATCTTATTTAATATATTTAGTGAAATAACAAAAAATTTTAAAAAAATATGGATTATATATTGCAGAAGAAAAAGTTCAAAGCAGATCACCTATACTATATTTAGGCTTTAAAATCATGGATACTTTTGTTAAACCCCAAAAAATTCTAATAAGTAAAGAACATTTGGCCACCCTCAATGATTTCCAAAAATTATTGGGAGACATTAATTGGCTTCGCCCTACACTAAGCCTCACTACTGGACAATTAAAACCTTTATTTGACATCCTTCGCGGGAACCCTGATCCATCCACACCGCAAACATTAACTCCTGAGGCCAGGAGAGCTCTAAAATTAGTAGAACAGGCCATTGAAAGATCCCATTGCGATAGATTTGATTTTGCACAACCACTAATATTGATTATTATTCCTTCACAATATACACCAACAGGAGTATTTTGGCAACAGGGACCTATATTATGGATACATTTGCCTGTCTCTCCTAAAAGTACAATTGAGTCTTATACCTCCATGGTGGCTAAACTTATTCTTCAAGGACTTAAAACCTCTACTAAAATATTTGGAATTCATCCTGCTACTATTATTACTCCTTATTCATCGTCACAGGTTGAATATTTGTGCTTCAATGATAATGATTAGGCTATAGCTAGATGCTCTACTTCTGCAAATTTTGACAATCATATTCCTAAATCTCCTATACTGTCCTTTTGTATCAATCATCCTATCATATTCCCACAGGTAATAAAAACTCAACCCATTCCTAAAGCATTTAATGTATTTACAGATGGATCCTCTAATGGTACTGCTGCAGTAGTCACTCAAAATGAAAAAAAAATGATTCATATCACTAATCAAAAATCAGCTCAATTAGTGGAACTCGAAGCTATAATAATAGCTCTGGAAAATTTTAAAGAACAGCCTATGAATATTTTTTCAGACAGCCACTATATTGTACATGCTGTCCCTAAATTGGAGCTAGCAGGTCCAATAGCACCACATACTCCAGCTTTTAAATTGTTTTCTCAAATCCAAAATCTCCTATGGCAACAAAAAGAACCTTTATTTATAGGTCACATAAGAGCTCACACTAATCTGCCTGGTCCTCTCCATGAAGGTAATCAAAAAGCTGATGCCCTCACTAAAACAATATTTATATTTACTACAGTACAACAAGCTACTTTATTTCATTCCCAGTTCCACGTTAACAGCACTACCTTAAGACAAAAATTTAAAATCACAAAAGAACAAGCTCGTAGAATTGTAAAAGAATGTCCATCTTGTGTAACACTTTTGCCCAATCCACATTATGGGGTTAACCCACGAGGTTTGATGCCCAATCATTTGTGGCAGATGGATGTCACACATGAGCCAAGTTTTGGAAAAATTACGATTTATTCATGTCACCATAGATACATGCTCAGGCATGATTTTTGCTTCTTTACATTCCGGAGAAAAAGTTAAAGATACTATATCTCATTGTCTGCAAGCTTTTGCTGCATTGGGCATCCCCAAAATGCTTAAAACAGATAATGGCCCTGCATATACATCCACATCCTTCAAACAATTTTGTACAAAGTTCAATATTATCCACAAAACAGGTATCGCTTATAATCCTCAGGGACAAGGAATAATTGAAAGAGCAAATCGGACACTTAAAAATATGTTACTAAAGCAAAAAGATGGAAACTGGAAAAATCCTAAGGACAGGTTGGCAGTTGCCCTGTTTAACCTAAATTTCTTAACTTTAGATTCTAATGGACATTCGGCTGGAGATAGACACTGGAACCCACACCAACAACATAAACCTTTGGTTTACTGGAAGGATGTTCTCTCAGGTACATGGAAGGGTCCAGACCCAGTATTAATTTGGGGGAGAGGATCTGTTTGTGTTTTTCCAAAGCACGAATCCTCTCCAATATGGATACCATCTAGATTGATAAAGCAGGTACAAAGTCAAAAGGATCAAGACGAAGTTATTGAGGAGTCTAGATTGAATAAACAAGTACAAAATCAAGAGGACCAAAATGAAGGTATGGAGTGATTCCCTTAAGAGTCCTCCATTAAATTTACAACTTAAATTTCATCTTCCCGGCTGGGACAAGAAGATCTCTCTTCAGTGTATACACAATTGTATTTTTTTTCTTTTATATATGTCTTTATGTCTGTGCATTTGTCTAAATTTCATGTTAATGTGATGTCACAAATATATGTTTATATGTGCGTCGGTCTAGTGTGACGTCACAAATAATTAAGCGCTTAAAAAAAAAAATAGGTAGATAGATATAGATCCAAATAACGTTAATTCATTTAAGCTTAGAATATTCTAATTAGATAATCAATAGATAGATAGATAAATAGATATTCATATAAGTTCAGAATATTTTAATTAGATAATCAATTATAATGATAATGAATTTTGATTTATAGTTGTCTCCGGGACTTCTCTTCAGCTGTGAATATGTTTAATGTTGTATAACCTGATATTTTGGTGTTCCGACAGAGGATCGTTTATTTGTTATTAACTTCATTTGTTTAATAGCGGATTAATTTGAATTATTTCAACAGGTATAGGATTGCTGTGTATATAGAGACTTGAGGATTCCAGCTAACAAATTATTTTTCCAAAGTGCCTTTAGCTTTTCTTTATCTTTAATGCAGTAAACACCCTCAGTTTCTCTTTGATTATTTCTGAATGTGATATTTTGCCAGCTTATGTTTGTGGGAGCTTAAGCAGCAATGTGTGTGAGCAGAGATCAACTTTTATTTTCTACTCTAATAATTCTTTTTTTAGTTTGACAGCTCACCTTTTGATCTCAGTGCTGGAATAGCACTGCCTTTCCCTTAATAATGGATGCTTGAGTTTTTAGGTAGCGGGCCCTGAAGATTTGCCGGTGGAAATGTCTAGACATAAAAAAGACGGCTGATGCTACAACTGCAGGGACCGCGGTCGCTGCAAGCATCCCTGCTGCTAAAGCATCAAACAACCTAACCAGTAGTGTGGCCTCTGCTCTGCATGCATGGGGCCTCCTGAATCTATGTGTTATAACTTATGGACATTTTGATTTTCCATTATTTTGGGACATTACGGGACAATGCCTTGCGGGTATTTGTCTAAGAGAACTCAGTGCGTTACTTGATGAAACTAAGGGCAGCTGATTGGCTTAAAGAACTTGATACGCTATGGAAACTTGGCTCGTCAGCAGTAGGCTTACCACCTTAAAGCCGCAGCATCTCTTAAAAATTGGACGGCTGTTAGTCAACACACAGTCGATCCTGAAGGGCTCTATTGGATGGCTGGTTAGCCTATGACAGGTAAGATCCCCAGAAGGGGACAACCTAAGACACGGCACAGTCGCACGGGACAGTCTAATGTGGCCGGCATGTCAACCTAAGCCAGGAGTCAGGACAACCTAGACTCCCATGACGGGTAAGAATGTCGGTTGCACATGGACGTCCTAGAACATCCCCTCTTTTAAAACTAAAAGGGGGAAATGAAGGAGCCTATAATCAAGGAGATAGCTAAAGATTGCGGTTAGCTGAGAGCCATAAAAGATGTTCTAGTTTCCACCTGATAGTAATACATTATCCAAAGAATCTTTGTATGCCCGTGAACACTGCGTGACGCACCTGTAAGCTCGAGCTGTAAGCACGTGTCCTTGTTAAAGCTATATGTATATAACTGGGTGAGTTTAGTTAGTGTGTGTGGGAAGAAGAAGAAGGTGGTGGTTGGAGTTAGAGCGTTTGGAGTGATTGCTGGAGCCGGAGAGAGAAGAAGAATAAAAGACCTTTTTTCATTTTCATCCTGCCTCCGAATTTTCCTGTGGCGTTCGTTGCTCCAAGGCAGTTTCCACTTCAGGCAGCAACACACACGGTCGACCCGGAGAGGCTGAGGCCCGAATGGACGTGCTTCAGCACCCTGAGGAAATAGGTGGTGAAACCGTCGCCACAACCGGAGTTGCTGGGGCGCCTCGGCTTCTTCTCCTTTGGCGGGGCGGTCCGGCCGGCCTTCTCTGGCTTTGGGGGCTTAAGGGGCATCTCAGAAGACGTGTTGCAAGCTGGTTCAGCCACCGACGTGGCACCTTCGCAGAGTGGAAGGTGATGCCAGATGCTGAGGGCCGGCAGCCCCTTATATAGATGGTATCGTGTCACACCATGGGCAGCTCAGCTTTTCATTGGATGGCCCTTTTCGCGTTAACCCTGTCAGTATGCCACACGGCACAATGTGATTGGACGGTCCTGTTCCTTGTCATTCTGCCCACCAATGAGAGTGGGTGTTCAGTGTGATGGGATGGTCCTCTTGCTTGACCAATCACAGAGAATGTCTGTCATTCTAGAACCTTGCTGTTGCCTCTACCAGAGCGTTAGGAAGGTTTGACACAGAGGGCAAAAGGTCATCAGACCATATCCAGTGACCCGTGGCACACCATGTACATTTTGAAAAGAAAAGACCGTTACTGCAATTTCCTCAGGAGTAGGAATTAGAGCTCTGGCTCCTTGAGATAGTCTGTCGTCAATATCCCTAGTCCACATGGGGTCTCAGAGATGTGCCAGAAGGCACGTTTGGGCTATTACTTTGTCAGAGCAGAAACTATCTTTGTCCTGAGATGAGACACTCTGGCTTGAGCAGCAGTTCCCTGACCCGGCAAGCTGAGTGTTCCTGGAAGCCAGGGGACCTGACTATCCCTTTCGTGCCTCCAGTTCCCATCAAACCCTCAGTGAACTGGGAAAAGGAGAAGTTAGACAACCCCAGTTTCCAAACTGTGAACACAAAGAGAAGAAGGCTATTTGTACATAGGTACAAGTTCCTCCAGCAGTTTCCAAGTCCAAATTATATTCTTAACAATACTCAATCCAAGCTGGGTACGGTGGCTCATGCCTGTAATCCCAGCAGTTTGGGAGGCTGAGGCAGAAGGATCATGAGTTCAAAGCTAGCCTCAGCAAAAGCGAGGTGCTAAGCAACTCAGTGAGACCCTGTCTCTAATACAAAAATAGGGCTGAGGGTGTGGCTCAGTGGTCAAGTGCCCTGTGAGTTCAATCCCCATCACCTCCCCACACATCAAAAATAAATAAATAAATAACAATACTCAATCCAAATAATCCCCTCAGTATAGTGGCATTGATGAATAAATATAAGAGGTCCTGATTGAAAGTAAATGTTGTTATGAGGAGCCACTTCAGAAAACACTCCAAGTCCGAATTTAAAACAAATTTGAGAGCTTTATTACCTGGCCAGGGGCTGCCACCTGCAGAGTCTGAAACTCTATGGGCGAACAGCAGCCTTTCCTGGCTTTCCTTGGGAATTTAAGAATGAAAACTACAACTTTTTCAGTACCTTGTAAGTAAGCCAATCACAGAAGCTAAAGGAGCTTTTGGCAGGTCTTGTTATCAAGCAAGCAGATTATAGAAGCTAAAAAAAATGTAAGGCAACTCAGGCAACCGCATCTTGGGTCCGAGCAGGTGGTAGACAACCATATCCTGGGCTTGATCAGGTGGTTAATGGGTGTGAGAATCTACTTCAAAGTCATATAGGTCACCAAGATCACTATCTCTTGGATCAAGTACAATTTGTGGGGTACAAAGTACAGAAAAATAATATATTATAAGAAAACAGCTTTCATTTCAATTTCTCAGAAACAGCTCTTGTAACAGTTTTTTTTTTTATAGAAGGCAGAAAAATGAAGTCTTAGGCCTGTCTATGACAATTCTTGCTTTATAATTGACTTATCTCACTTATCAAACCCTTATATCTATAATGTATATTTTACACTCTTGTTGATTTTTTCATAGCTTTATTGAGTTAAAGTTCAAGAACGATATAATACACACATTGGAAAACATGCAATTTGATCATTTTTGACATGTCTGAAACTAATAGAATCTTATATTTTAAAGTTAAAGCATTTCTATTACCTTTTAACAATCTAAAATTATGGAGACCATGTTTCACACATGATTTATTATACTAGAAATTAATTACCTTAAAATATGTAGAACTCCATCACCACAAGTCAAGTCCTTCAACATGAAATGGCACACCTATACATACTTCACAGTTCCAGGAATAAGGCACAAGAGAAGTAAATAAAAAGTGCTTTGAAGTAAGTGATAATGAAAGTTTAAAATGTCAAAATCTCTGGGATAAAAGAGTACTCAGATGAACATTTATAATTTAAGGTACTTACATCAGAAAGAAGCTAGGTTAACAAATTATTTTCAAATTAGGTAATAGGAAAAAATAAGAGTAGGGGCAGAAATATATGAAATAGACATCAAGTTTTTAAATTATTATATCTTGTTATACCAGGTTAGAATATGTGCTGTAAGAATTCTAGTTTCTCTCCATAATGGGTTTCTACATGCAGAATATTGGCAGGACATCTCAAACAGATGACACTCCTATGATTGATTTCTTGTGCATTTCCTCATGCAGTCTAAGGCAATAAGTAAGATTGAGTTAAGGCTTTCCAACATATTTGTCACACATGTGGCATCTATTCACTGAATTTGCTTGTGTTTCCTAAGGTTAGGGTCTTAAGAGAGTCCTTTCCACACAGGCTACATTTAAATGTCCACTTTCTCAGGTGATTCATTTTCCATTTTTTAATAGTAGGGTGATGACCAAGGAGTATGCCACACAGGTGGCATGCACACTATTTTGTTCCAGTGTGTGTTCTCTTATGAACTCTAAGGCCAGATGACCGACTGAAGGCTTTCCCACACACAGGGCACTTGCATGGTTTCTCTCCAGTATGTGTTTTCTCATGCTGTCTCAGGCCAGAGCATGTACTGAAAGCTTTTTCACATAGGTGACATTTGTATTGTTTTTTCTCCAATATGTGTGTTCTCATGGTGTCTAAGGCCAGATAATAGACTGAAGACTTTCCCACACACACAGCATTCATATGATTTCTCACCAGTGTGTATTCTCTGATGTGGTTTAAGGTAACAAGATTCACTGAAGGATTACCCACAAAGGTGAAATTGATAGGGTTTCTCTTCAGTGTGTGTTTTCCCACAAAATTGGCATTGATAAAGTTTTCTCTCCAGTATGGATTCTCTCATGTATTCTAAGGTAGCATGATTGACCAAAGGATTTCCCACACAACTGGCATTGATATGATTTCTCTCCTGTGTGGATGATCTGATGACATCTAAGGTGAACTGATTTGCTGTAGGCTTTCCCACACACATGACATTCTTATGATTTATATCCCATGTGGGTTTTCTCATGTATTTGAAGGTTGTATAATTTACAAAAGGCCTTGAAATACCAGTGGCATCTGTGTGGATTCTCTTCAGTATGGACATTCTCATGCATTTTAAGGTTGTAAGAATTTCTAAAGGCTTTCCCACACACATGTCATTCATTTTGTTTCTCACCAGTTTTGGTTCTCTCATGTTGTCTCAGCTCAGAACAGTAACTGAAGACTTCCTCACAAAAATTACATTCACACATCTTTTCCCCTGTTTTAGTTTCATTGAGTCTGCTTAGATCAGAGGCTTGATTAAAGGATTTGCTACATAGATGATGTTCATAATTATATTTCTCCAGGGTCATTCTTGTTGCATTTTCTAGGTTGTAAAAAATTTTCATATGTCCTTTCAAACATACCTGCCCTTCACATGAGATATAATCATTTTTCTTGTTTTCACCAAGATACAAATTGTCAGCATGGAATTGTACACAGTGTTTTCTGACCCAATGGGTTTTTGCTGGGTGAATAAACAAAGATTGAATACATGCAATGTTGTGACATATACCTTCCTCCAAGTCTTTCCATTCCAAGGAATCCTCTTTAACATGAAATTTCATTGACACGTTGATGGGTGTGTCATTTTCTGTTCAAAACTGCTCTGCATATCATTTCATGTTTTTGATGAATACTTTCCATGCCTGCACTCTGGGTTGGGAGAAACCCTGTTTTTTCTCCCATTCACAGAATTTCTCCTTGCTCCAGATTCAAATCCCATCTGATTTACAGAACAGACACCCAACTGATACTAGATGATTAATGATTTCGAGCATCACTGATTGATGCAACATTTTCTAGATGGGTCCAGTATGGCCCACTCTTCTTGGGTGAAACTTATACTTACATCTTCAATGGTCATCAATTCAGGTGAATTCATAGCCAATGATTTTGCTTTTATCTATCTTCCTCTTCACTCACACACAGTCCAAATAATTTTCAGGAAAAACAGAAAATAAGAGTTGGAGGAGATGGAGAAGCCAGCCAGCAGGGTTACTTGGGGGAGCAGGGGCTTGCTCTTCTCTCAGGCTCTGGACTCTTCAGTGCTTCTTCTCTGGGAATCTTATTGATTTTATTGATTAGTTTACACCACAACATTCCCCACTGCTTTTATGAAACTAAATCAAATCATTGATTCACTTAAGTTTAGTTTTATCTAAATTTACCATGTCAGAATCATATTTTTTTAAGGACTAGCAGCTTTATCTTTCGAAGCAGGCTTCCTGTCTTTGTTCTAAGTATAGCTGTGTAGAGCATGTAGGTGAAACAGAACAGAAAGTATAAACCAAGAGTTTTTTGAGGAGGATATTGTCCATCGTCAAGTGTCTTTTTTTTTTTTTAATTTTTTTATTATTTATTTACTTATTCATCATGCACAAGTATAGTATCTTTTTACATACAACTGCTTGTATACAAAGTATATAAGTACCATTCAGATCTTCAATCATGCATTTAGGATAATGATATCCATCTCATTCAACCACCAATTTTTTTCCAACCCCCCCCTTACTCCCTCCCTCCCCTCCCTTTCCGTTGACCATTCTAGTGTTCCTCTGATCCTATGTACCCCCTTCCAACAACTCTGTGAACCAGCCTCCTTATATCAGAGAAAACATTCGGTACTTGGATTTTTGAGATTGACTAATTTCACTTAGCATTATATTCTCCAACTTCATCCATTTACCTGCAAATGCCATTATTTTATTCTCTCTTATTGCTGAGTAAAATTCCATTTTGTATATATACCATATTTTCTTTATCCACTCATCTACTGAGGGGCATCTAGGTTGGTTCCATAACCTAGCTATTGTGAATTGTGCTGCTATAAACATTGAAGTGGCTGTGTCACTGTAATATGCTGTTTTTAAGTCTTTTGGGAATAGACCCAGGAGTGGGATGGCTGGGTCATAGGGTGGTTCCATTCCCATTTTCCCAAGAAATCTCCATACTGCTTTCCATAGCGGTTGCACCATTTTGCAGTCCCACCAGCAATGTATGAGTGTGCCTTTGTCCCCACATCCTCTCCAACATTTATTGTTGTTTGTGTTCTTGATAGCTGCCATTCTGACTGGAGTGAAATGAAATCTTAGAGTAGTTTTGATTTGCATTTCTCTAATTGCCAGTGATGTTGAGCATTTTTTCATGTATTTGTTGATTAATCGTGTATCTTCTTCTGAGAAGTGTCTTTTCAATTCCTTAGCCCATTTATTGATTGGGTTATTTGCTTTTTTGGTGTTAAGTTTTTTTAGTTCTATATACATTCTAGAAATTAGTGCTCTATCTGATGTGCATGTATTAAATATTAGTTCCCAATTAGTTGGCTCTCTATTCACCTCACTGATTGTTTCTTTTGCTGAGAAGAAGCTTTTCAGTTTAAATCTATCCCATTCATTAATTCTTGGTAATAGTTCTTGTGCTACAGGATTCTTATTAAGGAACTTGGGGCCTAATCCGACATGTTGGAAATTGGAGCTTACTTTTTCTTCTATTAGGCGTATTGTCTCTGGTCTAATTCCTAGGTCCTTGATCCACTTTGAATTGAATTTTGTGCATGGTGAGAGACAAGGGTTTAATTTCATTTTGTTGCATATGGATTTCCAGTTTTCCCAGCACCATTTGTTGAAGAGGCTATCCTTTCTCCACTGTACATTTTTGGCACCTTTGTCTAATATAAGATAGCTGAAATTATATGTATTAGTCTCTGTGTCCTCAATTCTGTACCATTGGTCCACCAGTCTGTTTTGGTGCCAATACCATGCTGTTTTTGTTACTATTGCTCTATAGTATAATTTAAAGTCCGGTATGGTGATGCCACCTGCTTCACTTTTCTTGCTCAGGATTGCTTTGGCTATTCTGGGTCTCTTATTTCTCCAGATGAATTTCATGACTGCTTTTTCTATTTCTTTGAAGAATGACATTGGGATTTTGATTGGAATTGCATTAAATCTGTATAATGTTTTTGGTAGTATGGACATTTTGACAATATTGATTCTACCTATCCAAGAGCAAGGTAGGTCTTTCCATCTTCTGAGTTCTTCTATGATTTCTTTCTTTAGTGTTCTATAATTTTCCTTATAGAGCTCTTTCACCTCTTTCGTTAAGTTGATTCCCAGGTTTTTTTTTTTTTTTGATGCTATTGTAAATGGCGTAGTTTTCATCATTTCCCTTTCAGAGGCTTTGTCACTGATGTACAAAAATGCCTTTGACTTATGGGTATTGATTTTGTATCCTGCTACTTTGCCAAATTCATTTACTAGTTGTAAAAGTTTTCTGGTAGAGTTTTTTGGGTCTTCTAGGTAGATTATCATGTCATCAGCAAATAGTGCTAATTTGAGCTCTTCTTTTCCTATCTGGATCCCTTTAATTTCTTTCGTCTGTCTAATTGCTCTTGCCAGAGTTTCCAGTACTATGTTAAATAGCAGTGGTGAGAGGGGGCATCCCTGTCTTGTTCCAGTTTTTAGAGGGAATGCTTTCAATTTTTCTCCATTTAAGATAATGTTAGCTCTGGGCCTTGCATAAATAGCTTTTATAATGTTGAGATATGTCCCTGATATTCCTAGTTTTTCCAGTGTTTTGAACATAAAGGGGTGCTGTATTTTGTCAAATGCTTTTTCTGCATCTATTGAGATAATCATATGATTTTTATCTTTAAGTCTATTGATGTGATGTATTATGTTTATTGATTTCCGAATGTTGAACCAGCCTTGCATCCCTGGGATAAACCCCACTTGATCGTGGTGCACTATCTTTTTGATATGTTTTTGTATCCGATTTGCCAGAATTTTGTTGAGGATTTTTGCATCTATGTTCATTAAGGATATTGGCCTAAAGTTTTCTTTTTTGGATGTGTCTTTGCCTGGCTTTGGAATTAATGTAATATTGGCCTCATAAAAAGAGTCTGGAAGAGCTCCCTCTTTTTCTATTTCTTGAAATAGTTTGAAGAGCATTGGTATTAGTTCTTCTTTGAAAGTCTTGTAGAACTCTGCTGTAAACCCATCAGGTCCTGGACTTTTCCTTGTTGGTAGCTTTTTGATGACATCTTCTATTTCTTTGCTTGTAATCGATCTGTTTAAATTGTGTATAGCCTCCAGATCCAGTTTAGGCAAATCATATGACTCTAGAAATCTGTCAATGCATTCAGCATTTTCTGTTTTATTAGAGTACAAGTTTTCAAAGTAATTTCTAATTATCTTCTGTATATCTGAGGTGTTTGTTGTGATATTCCCTTTTTCATCACAAATGTTAGTGATTTGAGTTTTTTCTCTTCTTCTTTTCGTTAGCATTGCTAAGGGTCTGTCAATTTTGTTTATTTTTTCAAAGAACCAACTTTTAGTTTTGTCAATTCTTTGAATTGTTTCCTTAGTCTCAATTTCATTAATTTCTGCTCTGATTTTAATTATTTCCTGTCTTCTGCTGCTCTTGGTGTTGATCTGTTCTTCTTTTTCTAGTGCTTGGAGGTGTGATGTTAAGTCGTTTATTTGTTGGTTTTTCTTCCTTTTAAAGAATGAACTCAGTGCAATGAATTTTCCTCTTATTACTGCCTTCATAGTGTCCCAGAGATTTCTATATGATGTATCTGTGTTCTCATTTACCTCTAGAAATTTTTTAATCTCCTCTTTGATGTCTTCTTCAACCCCTTGTTCATTCAGTAGCATGTTGCTTAGCTTCCAGTTGTTGGAGTAGTTTTTCTTATTCCTTGTTTTGTCATTGATTTCCAATTTCATCCCTTTATGGTCTGATAGCATGCAGGGTAGTATTTCTATTTTTTTATATTTGCTGAGATTTGCCTTGTGACATAATATATGATCTATTTTGGAGAAGGAGCCATGTGCTGCTGAGAAAAAAGTGTATTCATTTACTGAGGGATGAAATATTCTATATATGTCCGTTAGATCTAAGTTATTAATTGTTTTAAGGAGGCCTAAGGTTTCTTTGTTTAGTTTTTGTTTGGATGATCTATCCATTGGTGAGAGAGGTGTGTTGAAATCCCCTAGAATAACTGTGTTGTGGTCAATTTTACTCTTGAACTTGAGAAGCGTTTGTTTGATGAATGTAGGTGCTCCATTATTTGGGGCATATAGATTTATGATTGTTATATCCTCTTGATGAATGGTTCCCTTAAGTAGTAAGAAATATCCATCTTTGTCCCTTTTGATTAACTTTGGCTTGAAGTCTACCTTATTTGAAATGAGAATGGAAACCCCTGCTTGCTTCCGCAGGCCATGTGAGTGATAAGACTTTTCCCAGCCTTTTACCTTCAGTCTATTGATGTCTTTTTCTATGAGGTGTGTTTCTTGGAGACAGCAGATTGTTGGGTCATTTCTTTTAATCCATTCAGATAATCTGTGTCTTTTGAATGGCGAGTTTAGGCCGTTAACATTCAGGGTTATTATTGAGATGTGATTTTTATTCCCATCCATTTTTATTTGTATGATGATCTTTAGCTTGATTTGGTTTCTCTTCTGGTTGGTATTTCCCTTAGTTTAATATCTCCCTTTGTTGATTTTCATTGTTATTTTTCTCTTCTTCTTCATGGAAAATTTTGCCCAGGATGTTCAGAAGTGCTGGCTTTCGAGATGTGAAATCTTTTAACTTTTGCTTGTCGTGGAAGGTTTTTATTTCATCTTCAAATCTAAAGCTCAATTTTGCTGGATATAAGATTCTTGGTTGACATCCCTTTTCCTTCAGAGCTTGAAATATGCTATTCCAGGATCTTCTTGCTTTTAAGGTCTGGGTAGAAAAATCTGAACAAAGTCTGATTGGTTTCCCCCTATATGTAATCTGCTTCCTTTCTCTTGTGGCTTTTAATATTCTCTCCTTGCTCAGTATATTAGGCATTTTCATTATAATGTGTCTTGGTGTGGATCTGTTGTGATTTTGTATGTTTGGTGTTTGGTAGGCCTCTTGAACTTGGTTTTCCCATTCATTCCTCAAGTTTGGAAAATTTTCTGTAATTATTTCATTAAATAAATTACTCATTCCTTTGGCTTGAAACTCTGCCCCCTCCTCTACCCCAATCACTCTTATGTTTGGTCTTTTTATGTTGTCCCATAATTCTTGAATGTTCTGTTCTTCGTTTCTTACCATTTTTGCTGTGTAATCTAGATTTTTCTCTAGGATATATATTTTGTCTTCATTGTCTGAGGTTCTTTCTTCCAAGTGATCTACTCTGTTGGTGATACTTTCGATTGAGCTTTTATTTTGATTTATTGCTTCTTTCATTTCTGGAATTTCTGTTTGGTTTCTCTTTAGAGCTTCTATCTCCCTATTGAAGTAATCTTTTACTTCCTGTATTTGTTTATGGAGTTCTTTGTCAAAATGATCTTTCACCTCCTGTATTTGCTCCCTCATCTCATTTTTTAGTTCATTCTTAAGTTCCGCTAACATTTGGAATATGTAATTTCTGAATTCCATCTCTGGCATTGCACCAACTGTGCATGGTATGGAATCTACTGAGGAGGTATATTGATTTGTTTGTGTCACTTTCTTCCCTTGTTTCTTCATATTGCTTGTGCGTCTATTCTACCTGCACTGTGGGACCTTGTCTACTTTGATTTTACCTTAAAACCTTATGTTGCTCCTGTAGTACAATGCTATCAGATCCCCTTATATTTCCTTTACACTTTAAAATCAAACACTTTCTATTCAGAGAATCCCAGTTTGATCACAATGTACAGATTTAGTTAACCCAGATGTTGTTTCCAATTTACTCTGTATGCTTCTGATGGGGTTTTAAAGTTTCAAGTAATGGACAGAGAGGTAATATGTTTAGGAAGAAGGAAGTGAGTGTATTGATTTGTTCTTTCTTAGAAAGTATGAAAAGAGAGTTCTATGGAAGTGGTTTAGTATCAGCCGATGAGAGAGGAAAGAGAATGGAGTGAATGAATAGATGGAAAGACCGATTTACATATAAACCTAACTTATGCTGCGGTTGAGAGGAGAAATAAAGAAAGATGGAAAAGAAAAAAAAAAAAAGAAGAGAAAAAAAATAATAACCAAGGAGTAGTAATTAGTGTAAGAGAGAGGAGAGAGAGAATAAGTCTAGAAAATAGAGAATAAACCATATATAACACCACTTTGCTATATATTTCAATTGTACACGTTCTAGAAATCTCAATTTGTGCGTATAACTTGTTTTTGCCTCTGTTGAGAATGCAATGGCAGGGTG
Organism: Tamias sibiricus; assembly: GCA_025594165.1. Classification (NCBI taxonomy): domain Eukaryota; kingdom Metazoa; phylum Chordata; class Mammalia; order Rodentia; family Sciuridae; genus Tamias; species Tamias sibiricus. The sequence continues at coordinate 95,182,468 of CM046667.1, read as the reverse complement.
TAAATAGGGAAGATGAAGGAAGAAGAAAAAAATATAAAAGTGAGAAGGAAGAAAAGAAAGAAAAGAGGAGCAGAAGCACACAAATACACTGTCAATCAAAACAAAAACAAACAAAAAACTCCCAAGAAACAACAAAACAAACAAACAAGCAAATAAAAACAAAAACGTTGAACCCAAGAACAAGTCTCAAACAAAATGGACCCTTGGAAGCCCTTCTTTTTTCCCTTCCAGTTTAAGCCACCTGACCCAGATCATGTACAGTCAGCAACCCTGTTAGTGGAGTCAAGGCTGCACCTTTGGTCCGTTGCAGAGTGGCACAGTGGAATAGTGGAAGGGACTTATCCTCAGGCTGGGCCCTGCTTACAGCAGTAGGGAGATGCTACTATGGGCCTTGGAGGCCAGGCAAACTGGCGGAGGGTTCTCTCCTTCCAGCGGGCAGGTGCCTACCTCTTGCTCTGGTTGCAGCTGGGCAGGTCGCACTCCCCCAGGGAGTGGAGGAAGCACTTCACCAGGTCTGGCCCTGCGTGCAGCAGCCGGGAGATGCTACTCTGGGCCCCGAAGACCAGGCAAACTGGTGGCTGGGTCTCTCCTTCCAGCGGGCGGGAGTCTACCTCTTGCTCTGGTTGCAAATGGGCAGGTCGCACTCTTCCCGATAATGGAGGAAGCCCTTCCCCAGGTCTGGCCCTGCGTGCAGCAGCAGGGAGCTGCTACTCTGGGCCCAGGCGGCCAGGCAAACTGGTGGCTGGGTCTCTCCTTCCAGCGGGCGGGAGTCTACCTCTCGTCAAGTGTCTTTAGGAGGATATTTTATCAAAGTTGTCTCACGGCAGTCGGGGTCGTCAAGATGACTGGAAAGGGTGTGTGCCAGTGAGGCTCTAATGCCAGTGATGGCTCTGGGATGGAATGGGTGAGTGAAGGTCTCTCCTGTAACTGGCTGTCAGACTGTCTTTGTTAAGGCCTGAGTTTGTTGGGAGGTTTGCTAGAGAGACTGTAAGGACTTAAGAAGTGATTGGTTACTTATTTCAGCTAGTTTTTTTAATCTCTTAGCATGGGAACCAGCGGGGGTGGTGTTTTAAAAAGAAGGAGGCTGACCCAGTCCTTGTTAGTTTCCACAGAGTAAGGTTTTTTAAGAGTTTTTATTTGTCTTTTTAATTTGTATTAAACTTTAAGGCCTACATATGATATAAGTCTTATTTAATTTTAAAGACTTTAGATAAATTTTGAGTTATATGAGGTATGAAAGCTGGGTCATTTTCAGACCCCATGGCTATTGGGAGGTCAAATCAGGGAACTATCTCCTGAATAACTTTCTGAACTGTAACAGCTGTTGTCTCTGTCTTGGTCAGAAACCCAAGCTGAATGAGTGTCCATGAATACAAGCAGGTATTTATAACCATATTTTCCAGGTTTTACTTCGGTGAGGAATATAGGCAAAATTTATAAAGCCCCCACTGGTTTTGGAGCCACCTCTTTAGCTGTTTTGTCAGCAAAGGAGTTTCTTTTTGTCTCTGGTGTCTCAGTATTCTGGTGGCCTCTGCAATGTATAACAGCCACCCTTTCTGGTAACCAAAGGGCTTCTAGTAAAGCCAATATTTCCTCTGCAGGTTTGATATCTTTTCCTCCTGAAGTTAATAGTCCTCTCTCTTTATAGAGAGCTCCATGTACATGAACAGTAGCAAAAGCATACCTACTGTCAGTATAACAGTCTTCCTTTTGCCATGTCTAAGAGCCTAGGTAAGTGTAATTAATTTTGCTTTCTGTGCAGAAGTTCCATGTCTCAGAGCTTGAGCTTAGATAATTTTATTTAAAGTAACTATAGCCACCCCCACATACCTGATTCCATTTTGGATGTAGCTGCTGTCAGTGTAGAGAGTCTCATCTGGATCCCCCCAAGGTGTGTCTGTCAGGTCTGGTCAGACGTTCTGGAGTGACTCCAAGATTTCCTGGCAGTCATGCAGTGGCTCAGAGGGATCATTGTCAGGAAGGAGGGTGACCGGGTTTAAAGTTGAGGTTTTTAGGAACTTTATTCTGGGTTGGTCCAGAAGAAAGCCTGGTATTGGGTGATGTGAAACATCAGAGAGCCCGCTCTTTGGAGGGCTCAGGAGCAAGGTCTCTACAGCATGTGGGGCTGTCACCTGTAAATCTTGCCCCAGTGTAAGTTTATCTGTTTCCTTAACCAGGATTGCTGTGGCAGCCATGGCTCAGAGGCAGTTTGGCTATCTTGCCCTAACATAGTCCAGTCTTTTGGATAGGTATGTCACTGGACATTTCCAAGGCCCCAAAGTCTCAGTAAGCACCTTTTCATTATTCCCCTGACTTTATGCACAAATAGTTGGAATGGCTTTAGAACATCTGGAAGGGCCAATGTGGGTGCCAAGAATAGGCCTTGTTTTAGTTTGTCAAATGTCTCTTGTTCTTTTTTAGTCCAAGTTAAAGAGTCTTCTTTTTCCTCTGTACAAACATATAGGGGCTGGGCTAGTTCAGCAAAACGGAGGATCTAAAAGTGGCACTACCCAATGGCCCCAAGGAACTCTTGTATTTGATGTTTAGTCAGGGTGAGGAATCTGCATGATTGTTTTAATTTTGTCTTGTAACAGAATCTTTCTCCTCCTCCTCCTCCTCCTCCTCCTCCTTCTTCTTTTGGGTTGTAGCCCAAGTAGGTGGGTGTTGAGGTGCACAATTGGGCCTTTTTAGCTGATACCCGGTACCCTAAGGTTTCTAAGATTTTTTAACAAATCTCTGGAGGCCTGTTCACATTCAGTCATAGTTTGGGTTGTTATCATGAGATCATCTACATATTGTAAAAAGTACAGTTTCAGGGTGTTGCTGCCTGTAAGCTGTGAGGTCCTAGCTTAGGGCCTCATCAAATAGAATTGGAGAGTTTTTAAATGTCTGTGGCAATCATATCTAAATCAATTGTCCTGAAAATCCCCCTTCTGGATCTGACCATTCAAAGGCAAAAATTGGTTGGTTTACCTTAGCCAATGGCAAGTTGAAGAGTGCATCTTTGAGGTCCAAGACAGTGTACACTTGGTGAGAAGGAGGCAATGAACTGAGAAGGTTGTAGGAATTTGGTACAGTGGGATGAATAATCTTCACTCTCTTGTTGACTTCTCTTAGGTCCTGTACCAGTCAGTGGTCATTTGTCCCAGGTTTTTTGGACAGGCAGCAACAGCGTGTTCCAGGCTGATTGGCAGGGGATCAGGATACCAGATTTCCACAACCTGTGGATGTGAATGGCTATGTTTTTAGCTTCCAGTCTGATAGGATATTGTCAGATCTTGTGAGGAGATTGGAAGGTGGGTACAGGTGTCTTCTGTTGAGAGCAGGTATTTCTCCCCAATTGGACAAGTATGTACAATAGCTTTTGGTCTGCTGGGGTTTTTAGCTCCCCTGGACCTGGGATCAGCCCTCGGCGGCCAGCGGAGAAAGGCTCGGGGAGCACGCCCCAGCGGTGAGGCTGAGTCGGGAGGAGGCAGGAGTCGGCTGGTGGCCTACACTCAGCCCTCACGGCTCAGCCCTCACGGCGGAGGACAATCAGAGACACCAGGGAGACCAGTCAAGCAGGAACTCGTTTATTGAGGAAGTCACACAGCATATATAGGGTGATTCAGCTAATCAGCTTTAAGATCAGCAAGCCATAGGAGGGGACATGAGCTGATCATGTTTGTGGGACTGGCGTGAGCCAATCAGGATGTTACACTCTCGGCCCAGCCAAGTTCCCTCAACAACAAGTGAGCCATTGTGCTGAGGTGTCCTTTTCTCCCCACGTTGGTCCTTTAAATGACAGGTTGGCTGTGCCTTTCTGGAAAGAAACGATGGCTTGTACTTTTTGCAACAAGTCTCTTTCCAGTAGGGGATAGGGGCATTCTGGCATTACAAGGAACGATTGAGTTATTGTCCCTTTTCCCAAGTCAGTTTCTCATTAGAAATTGGCCCTTTAAGTTTCCGTTTCTGGGGGATGTTGCCGTTCCATGACCTTTTTCAATTTTTTAGCTTTTTTTTTCCCAGTGGGATCTCTACTATTGTAGACCCTTTGGGCTATTTCCACCAATTCTGACAGCATCTTTCCTCAAATCTTTCCTGTCTCTGTAAATTTTTCCTAATATCCGGGGCCAATTGAATCATAAAGGCTATATTAAGAGCCTTTTTATTTATTTAGAGCCTCTGAGTCTCCTGGTGTGTACACACAATAAGCCTCGAGAAGGCGCTCCAGGAAAGCAGCTGGGGGCTCATCTGGTCCTTGAATTGTCTCGCTTACCTTTGCCAAATTGGTGGGTTTTCCAACAGCTGCTTTGATCTTTCTCAGTGGAGCCTGGAAGTACTGGTCAGTTGCTTCCTTACCTGTGTTTGTCCAATCAGGACGAACTGAAGGGAAAATGAGTTGGACCATCAAAGGGTTGGCCATCAATGCTGAGAATAGTTTTTCGGGTTTCTCTTTTGATTCTAACAGAGATATTACTAGTAGAAAAAGGAACATATATCAAGAAAGGACTTTCTGTTTCCCATGATGTAGTAGGGGGAGACTGATGAAGGGGAAGTGTGGGGATCAGAGTCGATGAGGAGTCCGGTGCAAGAGGAACAGAAGTAGAAGGGCAATTGGGCATAGCATGGGAAGGCTCAGGCATCTGGGGGGAACTTGGCATCTGAGGGGCAGAGGGATCTGGAGGAGGAAGATCCAGGTCTTTGGAGCTCTCTTATAGAACCTGTTTCTTTGGGGAGGAAGGTTTTGTTAGCAAGACAGTTTCAGTTTTGTTTTATCTTAGCTGTCCCTATAAGGCAAAATCTTAACCACCTCTTTTAGAAGGATTTCAATCTAAATCTGTATATAGGGCAACTGATCTGGATGGCCAGGCCCCCGGGAGATGATTCTATGAAACTCGATAGGCGGTGGAGAGAGGTCAGTGGTGATAGATAGGCTTGGGCTGACAGGCCACCTCCCCCATGGAAATTTCCATTAGGAGCAACCTGGTTTCATTTTCCCCAGGCAGGAGCCAATCAGCTTAAAGGTCGCTCTGTTCCCCAGGCAGGAGCCAATCAGCTTAAAGGTCGCCCTGTTTACTGGGAAAAGAGCCAATAGCATTAAAGTTCACTCAGGCACCCCCCCCACCAGAAATCCCTACTTAAGTCTCTGCCTGCCTGGAGCTCAGACATGCCCGGAGAGGAAGCAGCCACTGCAACAGCTCCAGATTCACTGTCTCCAGCCCAACGGCAGTGGCCCCAGCTGACAGCTCCAGAGACCACAGCCAGCATGACCAGGCACCGACCCTCCATCCAGAGCTTGCACACTTCCCTCTCCCTGACTCCTCTCTCCCTGTACTTCTTCTACCTTCAACCAGCCATAAAGGCTGGTGAATAAATCTCTTGGCTGCATGATTGTCTCCAGTGTGATTTTTGCCCTTCAAGTGGTCCCCTCTGGGGACCACAGAATTATTATTCTGTAATAAACCACACGACTTTATAGGTTGGCTGGCTTAATTCACAAAATTTTCTGAGAGGAAGCATTACACGACATTTTTATAATTAGTTGTTCTCTTTGAAAACTCTTTGAAGTTAGACAAAAAACATTTATGGGGTGTACAAAACAAACATGAAGTAGAGTGATTTTGACCTATAATAAGACTAAGACCAACAATGAGACACACAACAGACGAGGCACCATAAACAAACCTAATTGACCAGAGATTCCGATGGGGTTTTCAACCCAGTGGGTCTTTAACCCCCAGAAGGGCCAGTGAGCAATGTCTTGACACTGCCCTGGACTGGGAAGTATGTGCTACATCCAGCCTTCCCTGACATCCCCAGACTGAATGTGGATCTAATTCAAATGTCTTTAATTTACCTCTCCTGGGAGAATTTAATTGCTCTCGAACAGGCAATTTGCAGGTTTGGCAGGAACCCATGAGAAGAGAGAAACCTGGGCTGTGGAGTTTCCCTCAGAGCCTTTCCCCTAGATTGTCTTGCTCACCGGGTCTCCTGGGTGTTTCTGAGCGTTCTCCTATTTTCCAGATGGGAAGAGAAATATCTCTTATCCCAGAAGAGCCCCCAAGTTGTTATGAGGAGCCACTTCAGGAAACACTCCAGGTCCGAATTTAAAACAAATTAGAGAGCTTAATTACCTGGCTAGGGATGCCAACTGCAGAGCCTGAAGCTCTATGGGAGAACAGCAGCCTTTCCTGGCTTTCCTTGGGAATTTAAGAATGAAAACTACAACTTTTTCAGTACCATGTAAGCAAGCCAATCACAGAAGCTAAAGGAGCTTTTGGCAGGTCTAGTTAGCAAGCAAGCAGATTACAGAAGCTAAAAAAAAATGTAAGGCAACTCAGGCAACCGCATCTTGGGTCCGAGCAGGTGGTAGACTACCATATCCTGGGCTTGAGAAGGTGGTTAGCAGGAGTGAGAATCTACTTCAAAGTCATATAGGTCACCAAGACCATTACCTCTCGGATCGAGTACAATTTGTGGGGTATGAAGTACAGAAAAATAATATATTATAAGAAAACAGCTTTCATTTCAGTTTCTCAGAAACAGCTCTTGTAACAGTTTATATATATAAAGCAGCAAAATGAAGTCTTAGGCCTGTCTATGACACTTCTTGATTTATAATTGACTTATCTTACTTCACTTATCAAAATCTTATATCTAAAATCTATATTTTACACTCTTATTGATTTTATTGATTAGTTTACACCACAACAATGTGACACTAATTCTGTAATAAACCACCAGAGGGAGAGAAAGCTAGTCAAGGGACATGAAGTGTAGTAAAGTTTTAAAACTTAAGCCCCTTAAAAACTATGATAATTCAAACAGCAACATTCTTTTTTAAAGAACATGTTTATTTCAAAGGTTTATGTTTTTCAATCGAAAAAGCCATCTCTATTTTTTTGTGGGAAATAGTATATGTACAAGTTCCTTCAACATTTTTAAAGTCCAAATTGTATTCTTTTTTTTAAATTTTTTTATTATTTATTTACTTATTCATCATGCACTAGTATCTTTTTACATACAACTGCTTGTATACAAAGTATATAAGTACCATTCAGATCTTCAATCATGCATTTAGGATAATGATATCCATCTCATTTCAACCACCAATTTTTTTTTCTTCCAACCCCCCCCTTACTCCCTCCCTCCCCTCCCTTTCCGTTGACCATTCTAGTGTTCCTCTGATCCTATGTACCCCCTTCCAACAACTCTGTGAACCAGCCTCCTTATATCAGAGAAAACATTCGGTACTTGGATTTTTGAGATTGACTAATTTCACTTAGCATTATATTCTCCAACTTCATCCATTTACCTGCAAATGCCATTATTTTATTCTCTCTTATTGCTGAGTAAAATTCCATTTTGTATATATACCATATTTTCTTTATCCATTTCATCTACTGAGGGGCATCTAGGTTGGTTCCATAACCTAGCTATTGTGAATTGTGCTGCTATAAACATTGAAGTGGCTGTGTCACTGTAATATGCTGTTTTTAAGTCCTTTGGGAATAGACCCAGGAGTGGGATGGCTGGGTCATAGGGTGGTTCCATTCCCATTTTCCCAAGAAATCTCCATACTGCTTTCCATAGCGGTTGCACCATTTTGCAGTCCCACCAGCAATGTATGAGTGTGCCTTTTTCCCCACATCCTCTCCAACATTTATTGTTGTTTGTGTTCTTGATAGCTGCCATTCTGACTGGAGTGAAATTAAATCTTAGAGTAGTTTTGATTTGCATTTCTCTAATTGCCAGTGATGTTGAGCATTTTTTCATGTATTTGTTGATTAATTGTGTATCTTCTTCTGAGAAGTGTCTTTTCAATTCCTTAGCCCATTTATTGATTGGGTTATTTGCTTTTTTGGTGTTAAGTTTTTTTTAGTTCTATATACATTCTAGAAATTAGTGCTCTATCTGATGTGCATGTATTAAATATTTGTTCCCAATTAGTTGGCTCTCTATTCACCTCACTGATTGTTTCTTTTGCTGAGAAGAAGCTTTTCAGTTTAAATCTATCCCATTCATTAATTCTTGGTAATAGTTCTTGTGCTACAGGATTCTTATTAAGGAACTTGGGGCCTAATCCGACATGTTGGAAATTGGAGCTTACTTTTTCTTCTATTAGGCGTATTGTCTCTGGTCTAATTCCTAGGTCCTTGATCCACTTTGAATTGAATTTTGTGCATGGTTTTTTTTAAAAAAACCCTCCATTTAGCAACATTGTTTAACAAATAAAATGGGCCCTAGCTGAAATTATATAAAACTCTAATTCTGCAATAAACAACCAGAGAGAAAGATAGCCTAATCTCAGTAACTCAAGTCTATTATTCACAAGTACCATTTTTACTACTGATTTCTTCCAGTGCTGAAGCACATCCACATGGGCCTCACTATTGCCTAGACAACTGTGAGTATCATGGGTTCATTCAGGCCACGTGGCCCATCAGAACAACCACTTGAGCATCACTTCCAGAGAGATCTGTCAGCAGTGTAGCTCCTCCTGCCTGATGATATGGGTGAGCATGTTGTGTTCAAGAACACCAGGGCCATCATCAGGTTGTGATCCAGTTCACCCATCACCAGTGAGCTAGCTCTGGATGCCCATGACATACCCCAGAGGCTCTTTTCAGAGCCACACTTGGCCTAAAAGTTTTGGTAGCAGTGCCAACAATGGACTGTTCCAGTCTTGGGGCAGGGGCATCCTCCTGACTCTTAGAGAATTTTTTACTAAACATTGTACTTCCAATACATCTGTTATTCCACTTACTCCATGATAAATAATGGATTATTCATTTGATAATTCTGTTTAGTGGCTTTTTACATGGTAATATTTTCACCCTTTTTAAGAATCAGTCAGGTCATAGTTACTTTTATAATGATGACATTTGCCTTTTTCTCTCAGTCTCTAGCACATGTCCAGTGTTTTTTACCCAGTGGTTCTCTTTGTATTATGTGGATGAAGATGAAGTATAAATGCAGATATGAGAATCATGTACCCAAATCAAACTTTTTCAACACATTCCTTATTAAGAATTTGCTTAAATCTATAAATGGAGACACAAGTAAAACAGAAATAGCTAAGCCACATTTTCAGGAAATAATTCATATAACAAGCTTACTAAAGTCTGAAGTTATTCTTTTTCTTTCATCTGCATGTTTTTTTGCCTTTTCAAGCCTATAATATGCAATTTTTAAACCAAAGATATTCAGGCTGTGCAATTATGCATAGATGATGGGTTCATCCATTCAGAACAGCTCAAGTCTCAGTATTGGTAACTCAGACAATCTGAAACCTTCAGCCTCTGAGCCAGAGCCATCAACCCACACTGTGGGCAGTTTGCTGGGCTAAAGCAAGGAGGTTGGCGAGAAACAAGATGCAATTCTATGCCTGTAACTGCTGGCTTGCTTGTTTTTAAACATGGTGTTTCAAAAGTCTGAATCCAGAGCTGGGAGAGGAACATGTATCTTTTGCCTTGCTTTCAAATAAAAGGAAAGTCAGCACTTAACTAGGATGACGTCTTTTTCAAATTTTGCTGAAGATTTTTTGAATGTTAATGTTCACGTTAATGTTTATATTTTTATTTTCCTCTCCATTTTCTTTGTTGCATTAATGCTTTTGGTTGATTTGTTCCTATATATATGAATTGCTTAATTTGAAAACAGTTGAGGAACCTCCATTTTTTCTTTCAAAATTAAACTCTATCCTAGTATATCTGTGGGAAGGGAACATACTCTGTGAATGAAATTCTTCTAAATTTGTCTTCTTTACTTTACATTTCTTTATTTGGTGAAATTCACTTCTAATACTTTTTAAATTAATTTAATTAACCCTTTTATAAGCATGTATAAAAAACTATAAATGATGTCATTTTCAGTCAGGCTTGATACAAACACTGGAAAATCTCCAAAAGGCAAATTTTGTCTTTACCTCTAAAAATCCAGAAAATTGAAAAAGAATATGGGAATGGAAGAAGGCTCTAGGAAGTCTTCTGAGAAGTAAAAGTGGGAAGGTTCCCAGTGGAAGGTTGAAGAAAGCAAATAAAGTTCTCTTTTTTCCCATCCAATATCAAGAACTCTGATGGGTCACTATATCTTCATATGCCACTTGGGTTAATTCAGGTCAGGATTTAGGACAAATGACCCTCTTCATCAGGCTTAATACTATAATTATTTTGTTATATTAGGAGACTCTCATAAAAAGGATTTCAGAAAAAAGAGCTTTCTGTATAAGGGGATGGAGGAGATCTACCACAAAAGGACATGCAAGTAAATCCTCCTGGATGGTGCCATGAGATTTCCTTACACAACTGGAACAAAATGAAGGGAGCCAAATGCTCTTCTCAGAGCCACAAGCCTTTTTAGAGAAATAACTATTGACCAGGTTAAAATGACTGCATTTCATTAAATCACTCAATTTATATCATGCTTAACATTGTTACTTGAAATGTTAGTTAGTATTGGTCAATATGACATTCAGATGATTTTTTGACATTGATTCTTGCATATTTGTCTTAAACATATTATGTGAGAAATAATTTTAAAATAGCAAACCAGTTAGGATATTGTGGTTTGAATTTGCAAATTTAGAAAGCAAATAGGAGCATTAGGGAAATGATGTTAAAATTGAGCCATAGTTGCCCTGTGCAATGAATTTTGGGAGCACAAGACTGACTGACATTCATAAGAGGACAAATGGAGTTTGATGTTAAGACCAGAAGGAAAATGATTACATTTAATTATTTATTGGGAGGATGAATAAAGTAAATGTATACAAAGTAAGCTATCTTAACTTAATGGTCGTTTGTTACTAAAAATGATAAACTAACGGAAACAGCTTTACTGCTATGGATCACAGATTATAAGATTAAAATTGGGGAACATAATGTTAATTGACCAAACATACTCCAATTTTTCAACATTATCTGTATTAATGAATTCATTAAAAATAAATAATGAAGATACAAACACAATACAGGAATACCTAAATAAGAACTTTGAGAAAGAATACCCGTTTTAAAAAAATGCCTATAAAATTGATATTCTAATTCCTTCAGATTTAGCTAAGATTTTGTTCTTTTCTTTTTTTTTTTTTTTTCATGATTAGATCTAGGGTACTATTGCAAACCCTGCTTTTATTTACTGAAAGAAATAGATCCTGTGCATTATCTTGAAATGTTTAATTTGGTACCCAAGAAAGGAGGCAGCTCCTGTAGAAAATTCAGAAGGAGAGATGGAAGGAGATAGGGGTGCATGGATATACATGCACACACATTTGCAATGCCGGGGATTACAATATTATTTTATGGAAAGTTTTTATTTCTTCTTTGATTCTGAATGATGGCTTTGCTGGCTATAAAAGTCTTGGTTAGCAATTGTTTTCTTTCAGAGCTTGGATTATCTCATTCCAAGCCTTCCTAGATTTTAGAATCTGAGCAGAGCACTAAGAAGTGAGCCTTAATGGTTTACCTCTAAAGCTGATTTGACACTTTTCTCTTGCAGTTTTTAATGTTTATTCTTATTCTCTATTCTCGTTCTTATACTCATTTTCATTATGATGTGTTTCTTTCTTTCTGTCTTTTTTTTTTAGTACCAGATATATAACCCAGGGGTGCTTAATCACTGAGGAACATCACCAGCCCTTTTAATATTTTGTTTAGAGGCAGAGTCTAGCAAAGTTGCTCAGGGCCTCACTAAGTTGTTGAGGCTGGCTTTGAACTTGAGATCATTCTGCCTCGGTCTCCTGAGCCATTGGGATTACAGGCATGAGCAATGGTGTCTGGCTAGAGAGTTTCTTTTCTGAGCTTGTCTGTTTACAGCCTCCTGTATGTGGACATCCATCTCATACCTAAAGGTTGGAAATGTTTTTGCTATTGTTTCATTCAAAATGTTCTTTTTTCCGCCAAAAGGTCCTTAATACTATACCATTAGCCTGCATCTCTATGCCTTCCTCTTAATGTTTAGTCTGAGAGTTCTTATATATTCTGATGGTATCCTTTTCTTTCTTTAGTATATTACTGGGTGTTCAAGTTTATATACCTGGTCTTCAAAGCCTGAAGTTCTGTTTTCTACATAAACTAATCTGTGTTCATACCTTAAAGTTGTTTTTTTTATTTGATTTATTGTGTGTCTCATGTCTAGGAATTCTATTAGGTTTCTCTTCAGTCTCTATCTATTCATTGAAATGGTCTTTTACTTCCTATATTTGCTCCCTGAATTCACTCCTTAGATCCATTAGTTCACTAAACATTTTTTTTTCCCTTTTTAAAATTCTAATTTGTTATACACGTTTTCAGAGTACATTTCATTTCATATTATATATAAAGAGCACAATTTTTCAAGTTGCTGGTTTAATATAAAGTATTTTTACAACAATTGTGTCTTCATAGATGTATTTAGGGTAATCATGGATAACTCAGTCTGCCATTATTTCTATCCCTTGTATCCTCCCTTCCCTCCCCCCTCTTTGTTCTATTTAAAACTCTTTCATTCCTCTCATTCCCTCTCTCTTGCCTTTATAAGTTAGTATCTTCACATCAAAGAGATCCATTCGACCTTTTGTTTTTTGGGATTGGCTAACTTCACTTAGAATTATTTTCCCCAACTCTATCTATTTACCTGCAAATGCCATGATTTTATTCTCTTTTAGTGCTGAGTAGTGTTCCATTGTGTATATATACCAAAGTTTCCCTATCCACTCATCAGCTGATGGGCATTGGGTTTGGTTCCACAATCTAGCTATTGTGAATTGTGCTGCTATAAACATTGATGTGGCTGTGTCCTTGTAGTAATCTGTTTTTAAGTCCTTTGGGAATAGGCCAAGGAATGGGATAGCTGGGTCAAATGGTGTTTCCATTCCCAGTTTTCCTAGGAATCTCCATACTACTTTCCAGATTGGCTTCACCAATTTGCAGCTCCACCAGCAATGTAAGAGTGTGCCTTTTTCCCCACATCCTCGCCAGCATTTATTGTTGTTTGGTTTTTTGATAGCTGCCATTCTGACTGGAGTAAGATGAAGTCTTAGAGTTGTTTTGATTTGCATTTCTCTAATCCCTAGAGATGTTGAACATTTTTTCATATATTTGTTGACTGTTTGTATATCATCTTCTGAGAAGTGTCTACTTAGTTCCTTGGCCCACTTATTGATTGGGTTATTTGGGGGTTTTTGGTGATAAGGCTTTTAAGAACTTTATAAATCCTTGAGGTTAGTGTTCTATCTGATGTGCTTGTGGTAAAGATTTGCTCCCATTCTGTAGATCCTCTATTCACCTCACTGATTGTTTCTTTTGCTGAGAAGAAGCTTTTAAGTTTGAATCCATCCCACTTATTGATTCTTGTTTTGAGTTCTTGTGTTACAGGGGTCTTATTGAGGAAGTTGGAGCCTAAACCAACATGATGGAGATTTGGGCCTACTTTTTCTTCTATTAGGTGCAAGGTCTCTGGATTAATTCCTAGGTCCTTGATCCACTTTGAGTTGAGTTTTGTGCATGGTGAGAGAAAGAGATTTAATTTTATTTTATTACATGAGGATTTCCAGTTTTCCCAACACCATGTGTTGAAGAGGCTGTCTTTTCTCCAGTGAACATTTTTGGCACCTTTGTCTAATATAAGATAACTGAAGGTGTGTGGGTTCATCTCTGAGTCTTCTATTCTGTACCATTGGTCAACTGGTCTATTATGATGCCACTACCATGCTGTTTTTGTTTACTATTTCTTTGTAGTACAATTTAATGAATATAGATGCAAAAATTCTCAATAAAATTCTGGAAAATCAAATACAAAAACACATCACAAAGATAGTGCATCACGATCAAGTGGGCTTCCTTCCAGGGATGCAAGTTTGGTTCGATATAAGGAAATCAATAAATGTAATTCATCACATCAACAGGCTCAAAGATAAAAATCATATGATCATCTCAATAGATGCAGAGAAAGCATTGACAAAATACAACATCCCTTCATGTTCAAAATGCTAGAAAAAATAGGGATAACAGGAGCATACCTCAACATCATAAAGGCCATCTATGCTAAGCCCCAGGCCAACATCATCCTAAATGGAAAAAAATTGAAAGCATTCCCTCTACAAACTGGAACAAGACAGGGATGCCCTCTCTCACCACTCCTATTTAACATAGTTCTTAAAGCCCTAGCCACAGCAATTAGACAGATGAAAGAAATTAAAGGGATACGGATAGGAAAAGAAAACTCAAATTATCACTATTTGCAGACGATATGATTCTATACATAGAAGATCCAAAAAATTCACCAGAAATCTTCTAAATCTAATAAATGAATTCAGAAATGTAGCTGGATATAAAATCAATACCCATAAATCAAAAGGCATTTCTGTACATCACAAATCCTCAGAAAGAGAATCTAGGAAATCCACCCCATTTACTACAGCCTCAAAAAAAAAAAAAAAAAAAAAAAAAAACATTTGGGAATCAACTTAACAAAAGAAGTGAAAGACCTCTACAATGAAAACTACACCACACTAAAGAAAGAAATTAATGAAGATCTTAGAAGATGGAAAGATCTACCGTGTTCATGGATAGGTAGAACTAATATTGTCAAAATGACCATTCTCCCAAAAGCACTATACAGATTCAATGCAATAGCATTCAAAATCCCAATATCATTCCTCATAGAAATAGAAAAAGCAATCATGAAATTCATCTGGAAAAATAAGAGACCCAGAATAGCCAAAGTGATTCTTAGCAAGAAGAATGAAGCTGGTGGCATTACTATTCCAGATTTTGTTCTTTTCTAAGCCATACAATTTTGGGTTTTAGAACACAAACTTCATCACCTGATACCTTGCATTACTGGGGTGATTGGGACATTTATTAAGAGGAGCTCAAGTCCTGTTCTCCACTGGCTCAGCCAATGAAGAACCTACAGCCCTTGAGCCACAATCATTGGCCCACAGTGTATGAAAGTGACTAAGGGCAAGTCAATAAGAGCCTGCATGGCTATCTGCTTTGCTGAGTGAATGAGAAATTGATGTGTTTCATTTGCTGATGTTAGTTCTTTATCTAACAATTATATAGGTTAAAAGTCTGAAAGGAGTCTCACTGCACTAAACGTGTTACTTTCTGGAGGCTGTAAGAGAGAATCCATTTCCTTTCATTTTCCATCTTTTAGAGGTTGTTTACATTCCTTGGATTGTGGTCACCTTCCATCTTCAAGACCAGCAATGACTGGTCAAATCCTTCTCATATCACATCACTCTGACACTGATTCTTACTTTGCTTACCACTTCCACTTTTAAGGACACTTTTGATTATCTTGGGCCCACCTATATGATCCAGGACATTCTCCCTTCGTAAGGTCATACAATCAGTAATCATGATTCTCCTTTTCCACGTAACATATCATATTCATAGGTTCTGGGGATTAAGATATTTTCCTCTTGGGCTGGGGTTGTGGCTCAGCGGTAGAGCGCTCACCTAGCATGTGTGAGGCCCTGGGTTCAATCCTCAGCACCACATAAAAAAAGAAATGAATAAGATAAAGGTATTATGTTCAACTACAACTAAAAAATTACATATATTATATATATATATATATAATATATATATATATATATATAAAAACAAGATATTGTCCGCTTTGTGGTGCCCTTATTCTGTTTATCACAAGTGACATTCATATCTTTTTCAATATGGATTATGCATTATCTTAAATTATATAATGATATCCTCATAATACCCTATGAAATAGGTACAGTTATTATTTTCAGTTTACAGATGAATAAATGAATCCAAAGTAGTTAAATGACTTGCTCCAAAATCACACTTTTAAGGTAAAACTTTGGGTCAAAACATATGTCTTACCCTCCCAGCCACTGTGAGAGTAAAATTTTCAGATTGCTTGGTGCCTTACATCCATAAAGACTTGTTTTTAAAAGAATCCTCAATATCATAGACTGGCATTTCATTATAGGTGAGTATATGGAATCTGGAAGAAAAATCAATATTTATTTACTTGGGTTTGTGAAAGGAAATTAAGACAATCTCGTTCTATGTGGCTAGTGCAACTGAGAAAGTGACTTTTAGGTTTAAAATAGTTTAGATTTAAATAGCCACATGTGGTTGCTAGCTACCATATTGGATAACGTCAATACAAAACATTTCTTTCTTTCTTTTTTTTTTTTTTTTGGTACCGGGGATTGAACTCAGGGGCACTCGACCACTGGGCCACATCCCCAGCCCTTTTTTGTATTTTATTAGAGACAGGGTCTCACTGAGTTGCTAAGTGCCTCGCCATTGCTGAGGCTGGCTTTGAACTCGCGATCCTCCTGCCTCAGCCTCCCAGAGTGCTGGGATTACAGGTGTGCGCCACCATGCCCGGCTAATACAAAACATTTTCTTTTTTTGTAGTGCCGGGGTTGAACTCAGGGGCACTCGACCACTGGGCCACATCCCCAGCCCTTTTTTTGTATTTTATTAGAGACAGGGTCTCACTGAGTTGCTAAGTGCCTCGCCATTGCTGAGGCTGGCTTTGAACTCGCGATCCTCCTGCCTCAGCCTCCCAAAGTGCTGGGATTACAGGCATGCGCCACCGTGCCCGGCACAAAACATTTCTATCCTAAGAAATTTCTATTAGATAGTGCTGCTTTAGAGAACAAGGGGAAGCCATATATGAGGGCAGATATTAGAGTGAATATCTTATATATTTTGTGTGCATGCATTCTCTTTCTCTCTCTATATGCATACATATATATAGTGAATATCTATATTCATATAATTTGGACATCCGTATCATATAAATATATTATCTATTCAGTATTTTTGATTAAAATATTATTTCTTCTAGGTCTGCTAGTACCTATTCAATCCTCAGCCCTATAAATGTATCAGGCCAACCAAGTGTCATGCTTCCGGGAGAATGCAATAGCCCTCTCTTTTGTCCTTTGCAAAGGATAACCTCTTGCTTACCTATTTTGACCTGTTTCTTTGTTCTCACTTTGCCTGACTATGTCTTTTGGTTACTGACACTGACCTCAACTCATATTGTTTTGGAATATAATGTGGTTAAACATGCTTTTCCCCACTTGGATTTTTAAAAAATTGTAGTTGTAAATAAACAGAATGCGTTTATTTGTTTATTTTTATGTGATGCTGAGGATCAAGCCCAGTATCTCACACATGGTAGGCAAGCACTTTCACACAGAACTACAGCCCCAACCCCCCCACTTGAACTTTGACACTCTTTTCTTACATAAGGCTTGATAGCTTCTGCCTTCACACACATGCACAGATGAGATGTCTTTTTTGCTCTATGATTAAGATAGGGGGCTTAGATGGAAAAGGCAAAAGAGACTTTGGAAAACAGCAAACCAATATTTATTTAGCTAGGCAGGTACCACACGTGAGAGCTGGTCCTGAGTGGAGGATGAAGTTGACTAAAGAACCTATCCTGACTAGTGGAGGAAGCCATTCATCAGCTTCAGCCAATGATTGCCATGTGACAACTCCATGGATGGACAAATCTTTTGATTATTTAAGCACGGTTGAAAATCTGGATCTGTGTATCACCTTCTACAATTTAAATGCTGGCAAGTAATTCATTGATTTATTCATTTCATTTTTATTTTTGTTATACATGACAATAAGATTCATTTTGACATAATTATAAAAGCATGGAATGTAATTTGATTTAATTCAGTCCCCAGTACTTCCCATTCCCCACCCTTTTTGCCACCCCCTGTTCCCTTACCTCTACCCTACTGATCTTTCTGCTATTTACCTGTTTTTTTAAAAAATTAGTATCTTGTGAATGTACATGATGGTGAGATTCACTGTGGTATATTCACATATGTATGTAAGAAAAATTAGGTCAGATTTATTCCAACTGTCTTTCTCTATCCCAGTTCTCTTCCCTTCCCTTTCATTCCCCTCTGTTTAATCCACTGATATTTTCTTCTTTTTGTTATTCCCCCCACCTTATTTTGTATTAGCTTCTACATATCAGAGAAAACATTTGACTTTTGTTTTTTTGGGACTGGCTTATTTCACTTAGCATGATAGTCTCCAATTTCCATCCATTTACTGACAAATTTCATAAAGTCATTCTTCATGGGTAATATTCCATTGTGTATATATACACCACATTTTTATTCATTCTTTCATCTGTTGATAGCACCAAATTTTGCCCATAGATTCGCTATTGTGAATTGTGCTGCTATAAACAATGATGTGGCTGTGTCACTTTAGTATGCTGATTTAAATCTGAAAAGTGGGAGAGCTGAGTCAAATGGTGGTTCCATTCCTAGATTTTGAGGAAACTTCATACTACTTTTCCAGAGAGGTGGTTGTACTAATTTGCAGTCCCATCAACAATATATGAGTGTATCCTTTTTCCCACATAGTCACCGACATTTATTGTTACCAGTATTCTTGATAATTGCCATTCTGATTGGAGTGAGATGAAATCTCAGTGTGGTTTTTAAAATATTTTATTTATTTGTTTTAGTTGTACACAATGCCTTTATTTTTATGTGGTGCTGAGGATAGAACCAGGCTGCGCACATGCTAGGTGAGCACTCTACTGCTGAGCCACAACCCTAGCCCTCAGTGTAGTTTTAATTTGCATTTCTCTAATTGGTAGAGATGTTGAACAATTTTTTCATATATTTGTTGGCCATTCATATTTATTCTTTTGAGAAGTGTCTGATTTTAATTTCATACCACCACTCTTTTTTTTTTTTTTTTTTTTTTTTTGGTACTGGGATTTGGGGGTGCTCGACCACTGAGCTGCATCCCCAGGCCTTTTTTTTTT
Source organism: Tamias sibiricus (assembly GCA_025594165.1). Classification (NCBI taxonomy): domain Eukaryota; kingdom Metazoa; phylum Chordata; class Mammalia; order Rodentia; family Sciuridae; genus Tamias; species Tamias sibiricus. The sequence goes on along the minus strand of CM046667.1, from coordinate 95,163,706 downwards.
TTTTTTTTTTTTTTGCATTTTACTTAAAGACAGGGTCTCACTGAGTTGCTTAGTGTCTCACCATTGCTCTGAGGCTGGCTTTTAACTTGGCAATCCTCCTGCCTCAGCTTCCCAAGTCACTGGGATTACAGGCATGCGCCACGGCCTGGCTGCCATCACACTTTTTGAATGTTGGTTTTACTTCTTGTGCTTTAGGAGTCTTGTTAAGGAAGTCAGTTCCTGAGCTGACATGTTGGAGTGTTGGGCCTACATTTTCTTCTAGCAGATGCAGGATTTCTGGTCTAATTCCTTGCTCTTTGATCTACTTTGAGTTGACTTTTGTGCAGGGTGGGAGATAAGGGTCAAATTTCATTCTTCTACATATGGATTTCCAGTTTCCTCAGCACCATTTTTTAAAGGGACTGTCATTTCTCCAAGATATGTTTCTGGCACCTTTGTTTGGTATGAGATAACTGTATATAAGTGGGTTTGTCTCTGTGTCTTCTGTTCTATTCCATTGGGTCTTATTGCCTGTTTTGGCACCAATATCTTGCTGTTTTTTATTACTTTAGCTCTGTAGTATAATTTTTTTTGTTGGTGACTGGGGATCAAACCAATGGCCTTCTGCATGAGAGGCAAGTACTCTACCAACTGAGCTATATCCCCAGGTACTATAGTTATAGTTTGAGGTCTAGTATTGTCATGAATTTTGCTCACTTTTCTTGCTAAAGATTGCTTTGGCTATTCTGGGCCTTTATTTTTGTAAATAAATTTCAATGACTACTTTTTCTATTTCTGTGAACAATGACTTTGGAAATTTTTAAAAAACACTTTTTTGTTGTCAATGGATGTTTACGTATATGTGGTGCTGAGAATCAAACCCAGTGCTCACACATGATGGGCAAGCGCTCCACCACTGAGCCACAACCCCAGACCTGACATTGGAATTTGGGGATTGCATTGAATCTGTATAGCACTTTTGGTAGTAGGGGCATTTTGTCAATATTTATTCTGCCTGTTCAAGAACATGGGAGGTCTTTCCATCTTCTTATATCTCTTTCAATTTCTTTCTTTATGGTTATGTAGTTTTCATTGTACAGGTGCCTCACCTATTTTGTTACATTGATTCCCAAATATTATATTTTATGTTATTATAAATGGAATAGTTTGTAATTTCCTTTTCAATAGATTCATTATTGGAACATAGGAACATGATTGATTTATGGGTGTTGATCCTGTATCTGTTACTTTGCTGAATTCATTTATGAATTCTAGAAGTCTTCTGGTGGAGTGTTTTGTGTCTTCTAAATAAAGGATCTATCAGCAAACAGAGATGGTTTGAGCTTTTTTGTGTGTATTTGTATCCTATTAATTTTCTTCTCTTGCTATTGGTCTGATTAGAGTTTCAAGGACTATGTTGAAAAGGGAGTGGTGAAAGTGGGCATTCCTATCTTGATCTTGTTCCTGGTTTTGAAGCAATGCTTTCAATTTTTCCCCATTTAGTATAGTGTTGGCCTTGGGTTTCTCATATATAGCCTTTACAATGTTGAGGCAAGTTCTTTCTATCCCTAGTTCTTTAGAGCATTTTAAAACATGAATAGGAGCTATATTTTGTCAAATGTTTTTTCTCTGCATCTATTGACATAATCATGTGATTCTGTCTTTAAGTTTATTTATGTTGAGAATTACATGTATTTATTTCTGTATGTTGAACCAACTTTGCATCTCTAGGATGAAATCCACTTGATCAGGGTCCACTATTTTAAACTTGTTTTTGAATACAGTTTCCCAATATTGTATTAAGAATTATTGAATTGATGTTCATCAAGGATATTCACCTGAAGTTTTCTTTCTTTGATGTGTCCTTATCTGGTTTTAATGTCAGGGTAAAATTGGATTTATAGGATGAGACTGGCAGAATTCCTTCCTTTCAATTTCATGGAATAATTTCGGGGGAGGATTAGTATTAGTTCTTCTTTAAGGGTCTATGGTAGTAGAACTAGGCTGAGAATCCATCTGGTCCTGGGCTTTTCTTTGTTGGAAGGATTTTATTGGCTCCTTCAATTTCTGTAATTGAAATTGAAACTGTTTTCTCTGTAAACCTGATTCAATCTGAGCAGGGGACATATGTCTTTAGGAATTTGTTTGATATCTTCATTATTTTTTCTATCTTATTGGAGTATAAGTTTTAAAAATAGTTTTTGATGATGATCCTCTGGATTTCTGTAGTATCTGTGGTGATATTTCCTTAAATTAAACTTGGATTTTGATAATTTGTTTTATTTTGGTTAGTTTGGCTAAAGGTTTATTTTTTTTTACTCCTTTCAAAAAACCAAACTATTTTTTTGAACCTTTTTATTTTAAAAAAAAAATCTGTAATTTCATTGATATCAGCTCTGACTTTAATCATTTTCCTACCTTCTATTTGTTTAGGGCATTGTTTTTTCTTCTTTTCCTAAGACCTTGAGATTTAATGTTAAAATTATTTGTTTGGTATCTTTCTATCCTTTTAGTGTCTGAGTTCAATGCTATGAACTTTCCTCCTTAGTACTGCCTTTATATACTGTCCCCAGAGATTTTGATATGCTTTATCACTATTCTCATTTACCTCTATGTATTTTTTTATTTCTCTCATGATTTCTTCTTCTATCCATTCATAATTCAGAAGTTTATATATAATCTCCAGGTGTTTAGGAGTAGTTTCTTATATTTTATCTTATCATGATTTCTAATTTCATTCCATTATAATTCTGATAGAATTCAAGGTATGATCTCACCCTACTTTTTTGTACTTGCTAAGATTTGCTTTGTGACATAAAATATGGTCTATTTTAGAAAGAAATTATTCCATAGGCTGCTGAGAAGACAGTAAATTCAGTCATTGATGAATGAAATGATCTATAGAATGTCGGTTTAGGTCCAAATTATTATTTATATTTTTTACTTCTATAGAATATTTATTTAGGTATGTTTGGATATTACTATCCAGTAATAAAGATAGACATGTTAAAGCTATGCAGTACTACTATTGTATTCTGTTATATTTTATTCTTAATATTGAGAAGGGGTTTGTTTGATGTATGTAGATGCTCCATTGTTTGGGGCAATAAAATAATTACAATCAATGTAT
>CM046667.1:95126960-95160497 GCA_025594165.1 Tamias sibiricus | reverse complement strand
CATGAAATGGCACACCTATACATACTTCACAGGTCCAGGAATAAGGCACAAGAGAAGTAAATAAAAAGTGCTTTGAAGTAAGTGATAATGAAAGTTTAAAATGTCAAAATCTCTGGGATAAAAGAGTACTCAGATGAACATTTATAATTTAAGGTACTTACATCAGAAAGAAGCTAGGTTAACAAATTATTTTCAAATTAGGTAATAGGAAAAAATAAGAGTAGGGGCAGAAATATATGAAATAGACATCAAGTTTTTTAATTATTATATCTTGTTATACCAGGTTAGAATATGTGCTGTAAGAATTCTAGTTTCTCTCCATAATGGGTTTCTACATGCAGAATATTGGCAGGACATCTCAAACAGATGACACTCCTATGATTGATTTCTTGTGCATTTCCTCATGCAGTCTAAGGCAATAAGTAAGATTGAGTTAAGGCTTTCCAACATATTTGTCACACATGTGGCATCTATTCACTGAATTTGCTTGTGTTTCCTAAGGTTAGGGTCTTAAGAGAGTCCTTTCCACACAGGCTACATTTAAATGTCCACTTTCTCAGGTGATTCATTTTCCATTTTTTAATAGTAGGGTGATGACCAAGGAGTATGCCACACAGGTGGCATGCACACTATTTTGTTCCAGTGTGTGTTCTCTTATGAACTCTAAGGCCAGATGACCGACTGAAGGCTTTCCCACACACAGGGCACTTGCATGGTTTCTCTCCAGTATGTGTTTTCTCATGCTGTCTCAGGCCAGAGCATGTACTGAAAGCTTTTTCACATAGGTGACATTTGTATTGTTTTTCTCCAATATGTGTGTTCTCATGGTGTCTAAGGCCAGATAATAGACTGAAGACTTTCCCACACACACAGCATTCATATGATTTCTCACCAGTGTGTATTCTCTGATGTGGTTTAAGGTAACAAGATTCACTGAAGGATTACCCACAAAGGTGAAATTGATAGGGTTTCTCTTCAGTGTGTGTTTTCCCACAAAATTGGCATTGATAAAGTTTCTCTCCAGTATGGATTCTCTCATGTATTCTAAGGTAGCATGATTGACCAAAGGATTTCCCACACAACTGGCATTGATATGATTTCTCTCCTGTGTGGATGATCTGATGACATCTAAGGTGAACTGATTTGCTGTAGGCTTTCCCACACACATGACATTCTTATGATTTATATCCCATGTGGGTTTTCTCATGTATTTGAAGGTTGTATAATTTACAAAAGGCCTTGAAATACCAGTGGCATCTGTGTGGATTCTCTTCAGTATGGACATTCTCATGCATTTTAAGGTTGTAAGAATTTCTAAAGGCTTTCCCACACACATGTCATTCATTTTGTTTCTCACCAGTTTTGGTTCTCTCATGTTGTCTCAGCTCAGAACAGTAACTGAAGACTTCCTCACAAAAATTACATTCACACATCTTTTCCCCTGTTTTAGTTTCATTGAGTCTGCTTAGATCAGAGGCTTGATTAAAGGATTTGCTACATAGATGATGTTCATAATTATATTTCTCCAGGGTCATTCTTGTTGCATTTTCTAGGTTGTAAAAAATTTTCATATGTCCTTTCAAACATACCTGCCCTTCACATGAGATATAATCATTTTTCTTGTTTTCACCAAGATACAAATTGTCAGCATGGAATTGTACACAGTGTTTTCTGACCCAGTGGGTTTTTGCTGGGTGAATAAACAAAGATTGAATACATGCAATGTTGTGACATATATGTAAGCTGCCTGGTACCGAAAACCGGGAGGAAAAACTCTCGGAGGCAGAGTTAAGCTTTTACTACTTTTACTTCTACTTTCTTAGAGCTTAGAGAGGGAAAGAAAGATTTTTAGAGAGAAAGATTAGAACGAGCTTTTCTTCTTGTCTTCTTAGCTTAGAGTAGAGTCTTAGCTTAGAGTAGAGTAAAGAAAGATAGAGCTTAGAGTAAAGAAAGATAGAGCTTAGCTTTTCTTCTTAGCTTAGAGTAGAGTAGCTTAAAGAAAGATAGAGCTTAGCTTAGAGAAAGACTAGAGCTTCTTTCTTCTCTCTTCTTTCTTCCTTCTTCTGTCTTCTGTCTTCTTCAGGAGCCTCGGCCTTACTCTGACCAGTCCTCTGGAGCCTCGGCCTAACTCTGGCCAGTCATTACTTCTTCTATCTGGTTTCTCTTCTGTAACCGCTCTGCCTACGTTCTGGCCGCTCTGATTCTTCTGACCGACCGAGTGACTGCCCGGCTGACTGAATTCTCCGTTCTCCTAACTCGGACCGCTTTCACCCGGTTATATACCTTCAGGTTTGCGGGTGCCTACAGGTGCGTCACATACATATCAGGTGGAACCATGGCTTCCAGCTAGCTACAATAGCCCTTCCTAATTAGGGCTCCTTCACATATACCTTCCTCCAAGTCTTTCCATTCCAAGGAATCCTCTTTAACATGAAATTTCATTGACACGTTGATGGGTGTGTCCTTTCTGTTCAAAACTGCTCTGCATATCATTTCATGTTTTTGATGAATACTTTCCATGCCTGCACTCTGGGTTGGGAGAAACCCTGTTTTTTCTCCCATTCACAGAATTTCTCCTTGCTCCAGATTCAAATCCCATCTGATTTACAGAACAGACACCCAACTGATACTAGATGATTAATGATTTCGAGCATCACTGATTGATGCAACATTTTCTAGATGGGTCCAGTATGGCCCACTCTTCTTGGGTGAAACTTATACTTACATCTTCAATGGTCATCAATTCAGGTGAATTCATAGCCAATGATTTTGCTTTTATCTATCTTCCTCTTCACTCACACACAGTCCAAATAATTTTCAGGAAAAACAGAAAATAAGAGTTGGAGGAGATGGAGAAGCCAGCCAGCAGGGTTACTTGGGGGAGCAGGGGCTTGCTTTTCTCTCAGGCTCTGGACTCTTCAGTGCTTCTTCTCTGGGAATCTTATTGATTTTATTGATTAGTTTACACCACAACATTCCCCACTGGTTTTATGAAACTAAATCAAATCATTGATTCACTTAAGTTTAGTTTTATCTAAATTTACCATGTCAGAATCATATTTTTTAAGGACTAGCAGCTTTATCTTTCGAAGCAGGCTTCCTGTCTTTGTTCTAAGTATAGCTGTGTAGAGCATGTAGGTGAAACAGAACAGAAAGTATAAACCAAGAGTTTTTTGAGGAGGATATTGTCCATCGTCAAGTGTCTTTAGGAGGATATTTTATCAAAGTTGTCTCACGGCAGTCGGGGTCGTCAAGATGACTGGAAAGGGTGTGTGCCAGTGAGGCTCTAATGCCAGTGATGGCTCTGGGATGGAATGGGTGAGTGAAGGTCTCTCCTGTAACTGGCTGTCAGACTGTCTTTGTTAAGGCCTGAGTTTGTTGGGAGGTTTGCTAGAGAGACTGTAAGGACTTAAGAAGTGATTGGTTACTTATTTCAGCTAGTTTTTTTAATCTCTTAGCATGGGAACCAGCGGGGGTGGTGTTTTAAAAAGAAGGAGGCTGACCCAGTCCTTGTTAGTTTCCACAGAGTAAGGTTTTTTAAGAGTTTTATTTGTCTTTTTAATTTGTATTAAACTTTAAGGCCTACATATGATATAAGTCTTATTTAATTTTAAAGACTTTAGATAAATTTTGAGTTATATGAGGTATGAAAGCTGGGTCATTTTCAGACCCCATGGCTATTGGGAGGTCAAATCAGGGAACTATCTCCTGAATAACTTTCTGAACTGTAACAGCTGTTGTCTCTGTCTTGGTCAGAAACCCAAGCTGAATGAGTGTCCATGAATACAAGCAGGTATTTATAACCATATTTTCCAGGTTTTACTTCGGTGAAGTCATTTTCCATCTTTCTCTTGGTGCTCCTCCTCGCAGTCTGGTTCCTGTAAATTGGATTACCTTTGGGTTAGGATTTACTTGAGCATAGGTCTGGCACCTGGAAAAGACTTGTCTTGTTAATTTAGTTTAGGAATGTAAAGTCTTTTGTAACAATTTATCCATTTTAGTTCTACCTATGTGGGTTTCTTGATGTGATTGTTCAATTAATAGTTTTCCCAATGTCTCTGGAACCAGGACTCTTTTGTCTGGTAGAATCTTCATGTTTTGGTCTACAGTTGTCTTTAAGGTTTCTCATAGAATTCTTTTATTTTTCTGTATACATGGGAAAAACAGGTAACAGATGATCAGGCAAATTAGGGAATATAGGCAAAATTTATAAAGCCCCCACTGGTTTTGGAGCCACCTCTTTAGCTGTTTTGTCAGCAAAGGAGTTTCTTTTTGTCTCTGGTGTCTCAGTATTCTGGTGGCCTCTGCAATGTATAACAGCCACCCTTTCTGGTAACCAAAGGGCTTCTAGTAAAGCCAATATTTCCTCTGCAGGTTTGATATCTTTTCCTCCTGAAGTTAATAGTCCTCTCTCTTTATAGAGAGCTCCATGTACATGAACAGTAGCAAAAGCATACCTACTGTCAGTATAACAGTCTTCCTTTTGCCATGTCTAAGAGCCTAGGTAAGTGTAATTAATTTTGCTTTCTGTGCAGAAGTTCCATGTCTCAGAGCTTGAGCTTAGATAATTTTATTTAAAGTAACTATAGCCACCCCCACATACCTGATTCCATTTTGGATGTAGCTGCTGTCAGTGTAGAGAGTCTCATCTGGATCCCCCCAAGGTGTGTCTGTCAGGTCTGGTCAGACGTTCTGGAGTGACTCCAAGATTTCCTGGCAGTCATGCAGTGGCTCAGAGGGATCATTGTCAGGAAGGAGGGTGACCGGGTTTAAAGTTGAGGTTTTTAGGAACTTTATTCTGGGTTGGTCCAGAAGAAAGCCTGGTATTGGGTGATGTGAACATCAGAGAGCCCGCTCTTTGGAGGGCTCAGGAGCAAGGTCTCTACAGCATGTGGGGCTGTCACCTGTAAATCTTGCCCCAGTGTAAGTTTATCTGTTTCCTTAACCAGGATTGCTGTGGCAGCCATGGCTCAGAGGCAGTTTGGCTATCTTGCCCTAACATAGTCCAGTCTTTTGGATAGGTATGTCACTGGACATTTCCAAGGCCCCAAAGTCTCAGTAAGCACCTTTTCATTATTCCCCTGACTTTATGCACAAATAGTTGGAATGGCTTTAGAACATCTGGAAGGGCCAATGTGGGTGCCAAGAATAGGCCTTGTTTTAGTTTGTCAAATGTCTCTTGTTCTTTTTTAGTCCAAGTTAAAGAGTCTTCTTTTTCCTCTGTACAAACATATAGGGGCTGGGCTAGTTCAGCAAAACGGAGGATCTAAAAGTGGCACTACCCAATGGCCCCAAGGAACTCTTGTATTTGATGTTTAGTCAGGGTGAGGAATCTGCATGATTGTTTTAATTTTGTCTTGTAACAGAATCTTTCTCCTCCTCCTCCTCCTCCTCCTCCTCCTTCTTCTTCTTTTGGGTTGTAGCCCAAGTAGGTGGGTGTTGAGGTGCACAATTGGGCCTTTTTAGCTGATACCCGGTACCCTAAGGTTTCTAAGATTTTTAACAAATCTCTGGAGGCCTGTTCACATTCAGTCATAGTTTGGGTTGTTATCATGAGATCATCTACATATTGTAAAAGTACAGTTTCAGGGTGTTGCTGCCTGTAAGCTGTGAGGTCCTAGCTTAGGGCCTCATCAAATAGAATTGGAGAGTTTTTAAATGTCTGTGGCAATCATATCTAAATCAATTGTCCTGAAAATCCCCCTTCTGGATCTGACCATTCAAAGGCAAAAATTGGTTGGTTTACCTTAGCCAATGGCAAGTTGAAGAGTGCATCTTTGAGGTCCAAGACAGTGTACACTTGGTGAGAAGGAGGCAATGAACTGAGAAGGTTGTAGGAATTTGGTACAGTGGGATGAATAATCTTCACTCTCTTGTTGACCTCTCTTAGGTCCTGTACCAGTCAGTGGTCATTTGTCCCAGGTTTTTTGGACAGGCAGCAACAGCGTGTTCCAGGCTGATTGGCAGGGGATCAGGATACCAGATTTCCACAACCTGTGGATGTGAATGGCTATGTTTTTAGCTTCCAGTCTGATAGGATATTGTCAGATCTTGTGAGGAGATTGGAAGGTGGGTACAGGTGTCTTCTGTTGAGAGCAGGTATTTCTCCCCAATTGGACAAGTATGTACAATAGCTTTTGGTCTGCTGGGGTTTTTAGCTCCCCTGGACCTGGGATCAGCCCTCGGCGGCCAGCGGAGAAGGCTCGGGGAGCACGCCCCAGCGGTGAGGCTGAGTCGGGAGGAGGCAGGAGTCGGCTGGTGGCCTACACTCAGCCCTCACGGCTCAGCCCTCACGGCGGAGGACAATCAGAGACACCAGGGAGACCAGTCAAGCAGGAACTCGTTTATTGAGGAAGTCACACAGCATATATAGGGTGATTCAGCTAATCAGCTTTAAGATCAGCAAGCCATAGGAGGGGACATGAGCTGATCATGTTTGTGGGACTGGCGTGAGCCAATCAGGATGTTACACTCTCGGCCCAGCCAAGTTCCCTCAACAACAAGTGAGCCATTGTGCTGAGGTGTCCTTTTCTCCCCACGTTGGTCCTTTAAATGACAGGTTGGCTGTGCCTTTCTGGAAAGAAACGATGGCTTGTACTTTTTGCAACAAGTCTCTTTCCAGTAGGGGATAGGGGCATTCTGGCATTACAAGGAACGATTGAGTTATTGTCCCTTTTCCCAAGTCAGTTCTCATTAGAAATTGGCCCTTTAAGTTTCCGTTTCTGGGGGATGTTGCCGTTCCATGACCTTTTTCAATTTTTTAGCTTTTTTTTTTCCCAGTGGGATCTCTACTATTGTAGACCCTTTGGGCTATTTCCACCAATTCTGACAGCATCTTTCCCTCAAATCTTTCCTGTCTCTGTAAATTTTTCCTAATATCCGGGGCCAATTGAATCATAAAGGCTATATTAAGAGCCTTTTTATTTATTTAGAGCCTCTGAGTCTCCTGGTGTGTACACACAATAAGCCTCGAGAAGGCGCTCCAGGAAAGCAGCTGGGGGCTCATCTGGTCCTTGAATTGTCTCGCTTACCTTTGCCAAATTGGTGGGTTTTCCAACAGCTGCTTTGATCTTTCTCAGTGGAGCCTGGAAGTACTGGTCAGTTGCTTCCTTACCTGTGTTTGTCCAATCAGGACGAACTGAAGGGAAAATGAGTTGGACCATCAAAGGGTTGGCCATCAATGCTGAGAATAGTTTTTCGGGTTTCTCTTTTGATCCTAACAGAGATATTACTAGTAGAAAAAGGAACATATATCAAGAAAGGACTTTCTGTTTCCCATGATGTAGTAGGGGGAGACTGATGAAGGGGAAGTGTGGGGATCAGAGTCGATGAGGAGTCCGGTGCAAGAGGAACAGAAGTAGAAGGGCAATTGGGCATAGCATGGGAAGGCTCAGGCATCTGGGGGGAACTTGGCATCTGAGGGGCAGAGGGATCTGGAGGAGGAAGATCCAGGTCTTTGGAGCTCTCTTATAGAACCTGTTTCTTTGGGGAGGAAGGTTTTGTTAGCAAGACAGTTTCAGTTTTGTTTATCTTAGCTGTCCCTATAAGGCAAAATCTTAACCACCTCTTTTAGAAGGATTTCAATCTAAATCTGTATATAGGGCAACTGATCTGGATGGCCAGGCCCCCGGGAGATGATTCTATGAACTCGATAGGCGGTGGAGAGGTCAGTGGTGATAGATAGGCTTGGGCTGACAGGCCACCTCCCCCATGGAAATTTCCATTAGGAGCAACCTGGTTTCATTTTCCCCAGGCAGGAGCCAATCAGCTTAAAGGTCGCTCTGTTCCCCAGGCAGGAGCCAATCAGCTTAAAGGTCGCCCTGTTTACTGGGAAAAGAGCCAATAGCATTAAAGTTCACTCAGGCACCCCCCCCACCAGAAATCCCTACTTAAGTCTCTGCCTGCCTGGAGCTCAGACATGCCCGGAGAGGAAGCAGCCACTGCAACAGCTCCAGATTCACTGTCTCCAGCCCAACGGCAGTGGCCCCAGCTGACAGCTCCAGAGACCACAGCCAGCATGACCAGGCACCGACCCTCCATCCAGAGCTTGCACACTTCCCTCTCCCTGACTCCTCTCTCCCTGTACTTCTTCTACCTTCAACCAGCCATAAAGGCTGGTGAATAAATCTCTTGGCTGCATGATTGTCTCCAGTGTGATTTTTGCCCTTCAAGTGGTCCCCTCTGGGGACCACAGAATTATTATTCTGTAATAAACCACACGACTTTATAGGTTGGCTGGCTTAATTCACAAAATTTTCTGAGAGGAAGCATTACACGACATTTTATAATTAGTTGTTCTCTTTGAAAACTCTTTGAAGTTAGACAAAAAACATTTATGGGGTGTACAAAACAAACATGAAGTAGAGTGATTTTGACCTATAATAAGACTAAGACCAACAATGAGACACACAACAGACGAGGCACCATAAACAAACCTAATTGACCAGAGATTCCGATGGGGTTTTCAACCCAGTGGGTCTTTAACCCCCAGAAGGGCCAGTGAGCAATGTCTTGACACTGCCCTGGACTGGGAAGTATGTGCTACATCCAGCCTTCCCTGACATCCCCAGACTGAATGTGGATCTAATTCAAATGTCTTTAATTTACCTCTCCTGGGAGAATTTAATTGCTCTCGAACAGGCAATTTGCAGGTTTGGCAGGAACCCATGAGAAGAGAGAAACCTGGGCTGTGGAGTTTCCCTCAGAGCCTTTCCCCTAGATTGTCTTGCTCACCGGGTCTCCTGGGTGTTTCTGAGCGTTCTCCTATTTTCCAGATGGGAAGAGAAATATCTCTTATCCCAGAAGAGCCCCCAAGTTGTTATGAGGAGCCACTTCAGGAAACACTCCAGGTCCGAATTTAAAACAAATTAGAGAGCTTAATTACCTGGCTAGGGATGCCAACTGCAGAGCCTGAAGCTCTATGGGAGAACAGCAGCCTTTCCTGGCTTTCCTTGGGAATTTAAGAATGAAAACTACAACTTTTTCAGTACCATGTAAGCAAGCCAATCACAGAAGCTAAAGGAGCTTTTGGCAGGTCTAGTTAGCAAAGAAGCAGATTACAGAAGCTAAAAAAAAATGTAAGGCAACTCAGGCAACCGCATCTTGGGTCCGAGCAGGTGGTAGACTACCATATCCTGGGCTTGAGAAGGTGGTTAGCAGGAGTGAGAATCTACTTCAAAGTCATATAGGTCACCAAGACCATTACCTCTCGGATCGAGTACAATTTGTGGGGTATGAAGTACAGAAAAATAATATATTATAAGAAAACAGCTTTCATTTCAGTTTCTCAGAAACAGCTCTTGTAACAGTTTATATATATAAAGCAGCAAAATGAAGTCTTAGGCCTGTCTATGACACTTCTTGATTTATAATTGACTTATCTTACTTCACTTATCAAAATCTTATATCTAAAATCTATATTTTACACTCTTATTGATTTTATTGATTAGTTTACACCACAACAATGTGACACTAATTCTGTAATAAACCACCAGAGGGAGAGAAAGCTAGTCAAGGGACATGAAGTGTAGTAAAGTTTTAAAACTTAAGCCCCTTAAAAACTATGATAATTCAAACAGCAACATTCTTTTTTAAAGAACATGTTTATTTCAAAGGTTTATGTTTTTCAATCGAAAAAGCCATCTCTATTTTTTTGTGGGAAATAGTATATGTACAAGTTCCTTCAACATTTTTAAAGTCCAAATTGTATTCTTTTTTTTAAATTTTTTTATTATTTATTTACTTATTCATCATGCACAAGTATAGTATCTTTTTACATACAACTGCTTGTATACAAAGTATATAAGTACCATTCAGATCTTCAATCATGCATTTAGGATAATGATATCCATCTCATTCAACCACCAATTTTTTTTCTTCCAACCCCCCCCTTACTCCCTCCCTCCCCTCCCTTTCCGTTGACCATTCTAGTGTTCCTCTGATCCTATGTACCCCCTTCCAACAACTCTGTGAACCAGCCTCCTTATATCAGAGAAAACATTCGGTACTTGGATTTTTGAGATTGACTAATTTCACTTAGCATTATATTCTCCAACTTCATCCATTTACCTGCAAATGCCATTATTTTATTCTCTCTTATTGCTGAGTAAAATTCCATTTTGTATATATACCATATTTTCTTTATCCATTCATCTACTGAGGGGCATCTAGGTTGGTTCCATAACCTAGCTATTGTGAATTGTGCTGCTATAAACATTGAAGTGGCTGTGTCACTGTAATATGCTGTTTTTAAGTCCTTTGGGAATAGACCCAGGAGTGGGATGGCTGGGTCATAGGGTGGTTCCATTCCCATTTTCCCAAGAAATCTCCATACTGCTTTCCATAGCGGTTGCACCATTTTGCAGTCCCACCAGCAATGTATGAGTGTGCCTTTTTCCCCACATCCTCTCCAACATTTATTGTTGTTTGTGTTCTTGATAGCTGCCATTCTGACTGGAGTGAAATTAAATCTTAGAGTAGTTTTGATTTGCATTTCTCTAATTGCCAGTGATGTTGAGCATTTTTTCATGTATTTGTTGATTAATTGTGTATCTTCTTCTGAGAAGTGTCTTTTCAATTCCTTAGCCCATTTATTGATTGGGTTATTTGCTTTTTTGGTGTTAAGTTTTTTTTAGTTCTATATACATTCTAGAAATTAGTGCTCTATCTGATGTGCATGTATTAAATATTTGTTCCCAATTAGTTGGCTCTCTATTCACCTCACTGATTGTTTCTTTTGCTGAGAAGAAGCTTTTCAGTTTAAATCTATCCCATTCATTAATTCTTGGTAATAGTTCTTGTGCTACAGGATTCTTATTAAGGAACTTGGGGCCTAATCCGACATGTTGGAAATTGGAGCTTACTTTTTCTTCTATTAGGCGTATTGTCTCTGGTCTAATTCCTAGGTCCTTGATCCACTTTGAATTGAATTTTGTGCATGGTTTTTTTTTAAAAAAACCCTCCATTTAGCAACATTGTTTAACAAATAAAATGGGCCCTAGCTGAAATTATATAAAACTCTAATTCTGCAATAAACAACCAGAGAGAAAGATAGCCTAATCTCAGTAACTCAAGTCTATTATTCACAAGTACCATTTTACTACTGATTTCTTCCAGTGCTGAAGCACATCCACATGGGCCTCACTATTGCCTAGACAACTGTGAGTATCATGGGTTCATTCAGGCCACGTGGCCCATCAGAACAACCACTTGAGCATCACTTCCAGAGAGATCTGTCAGCAGTGTAGCTCCTCCTGCCTGATGATATGGGTGAGCATGTTGTGTTCAAGAACACCAGGGCCATCATCAGGTTGTGATCCAGTTCACCCATCACCAGTGAGCTAGCTCTGGATGCCCATGACATACCCCAGAGGCTCTTTTCAGAGCCACATTTGGCCTAAAAGTTTGGTAGCAGTGCCAACAATGGACTGTTCCAGTCTTGGGGCAGGGGCATCCTCCTGACTCTTAGAGAATTTTTTACTAAACATTGTACTTCCAATACATCTGTTATTCCACTTACTCCATGATAAATAATGGATTATTCATTTGATAATTCTGTTTAGTGGCTTTTTACATGGTAATATTTTCACCCTTTTTAAGAATCAGTCAGGTCATAGTTACTTTTATAATGATGACATTTGCCTTTTTCTCTCAGTCTCTAGCACATGTCCAGTGTTTTTACCCAGTGGTTCTCTTTGTATTATGTGGATGAAGATGAAGTATAAATGCAGATATGAGAATTATGTACCCAAATCAAACTTTTTCAACACATTCCTTATTAAGAATTTGCTTAAATCTATAAATGGAGACACAAGTAAAACAGAAATAGCTAAGCCACATTTTCAGGAAATAATTCATATAACAAGCTTACTAAAGTCTGAAGTTATTCTTTTTCTTTCATCTGCATGTTTTTTTGCCTTTTCAAGCCTATAATATGCAATTTTTAAACCAAAGATATTCAGGCTGTGCAATTATGCATAGATGATGGGTTCATCCATTCAGAACAGCTCAAGTCTCAGTATTGGTAACTCAGACAATCTGAAACCTTCAGCCTCTGAGCCAGAGCCATCAACCCACACTGTGGGCAGTTTGCTGGGCTAAAGCAAGGAGGTTGGCGAGAAACAAGATGCAATTCTATGCCTGTAACTGCTGGCTTGCTTGTTTTTAAACATGGTGTTTCAAAAGTCTGAATCCAGAGCTGGGAGAGGAACATGTATCTTTTGCCTTGCTTTCAAATAAAAGGAAAGTCAGCACTTAACTAGGATGACGTCTTTTTCAAATTTTGCTGAAGATTTTTGAATGTTAATGTTCACGTTAATGTTTATATTTTTATTTTCCTCTCCATTTTCTTTGTTGCATTAATGCTTTTGGTTGATTTGTTCCTATATATATGAATTGCTTAATTTGAAAACAGTTGAGGAACCTCCATTTTTTCTTTCAAAATTAAACTCTATCCTAGTATATCTGTGGGAAGGGAACATACTCTGTGAATGAAATTCTTCTAAAAAATTTGTCTTATTTACTTTACATTTCTTTATTTGGTGAAATTCACTTCTAATACTTTTTAAATTAATTTAATTAACCCTTTTATAAGCATGTATAAAACTATAAATGATGTCATTTTCAGTCAGGCTTGATACAAACACTGGAAAATCTCCAAAAGGCAAATTTTGTCTTTACCTCTAAAATCCAGAAAATTGAAAAAGAATATGGGAATGGAAGAAGGCTCTAGGAAGTCTTCTGAGAAGTAAAAGTGGGAAGGTTCCCAGTGGAAGGTTGAAGAAAGCAAATAAAGTTCTCTTTTTTCCCATCCAATATCAAGAACTCTGATGGGTCACTATATCTTCATATGCCACTTGGGTTAATTCAGGTCAGGATTTAGGACAAATGACCCTCTTCATCAGGCTTAATACTATAATTATTTTGTTATATTAGGAGACTCTCATAAAAAGGATTTCAGAAAAAAGAGCTTTCTGTATAAGGGGATGGAGGAGATCTACCACAAAAGGACATGCAAGTAAATCCTCCTGGATGGTGCCATGAGATTTCCTTACACAACTGGAACAAAATGAAGGGAGCCAAATGCTCTTCTCAGAGCCACAAGCCTTTTTAGAGAAATAACTATTGACCAGGTTAAAATGACTGCATTTCATTAAATCACTCAATTTATATCATGCTTAACATTGTTACTTGAAATGTTAGTTAGTATTGGTCAATATGACATTCAGATGATTTTTTGACATTGATTCTTGCATATTTGTCTTAAACATATTATGTGAGAAATAATTTTAAAATAGCAAACCAGTTAGGATATTGTGGTTTGAATTTGCAAATTTAGAAAGCAAATAGGAGCATTAGGGAAATGATGTTAAAATTGAGCCATAGTTGCCCTGTGCAATGAATTTTGGGAGCACAAGACTGACTGACATTCATAAGAGGACAAATGGAGTTTGATGTTAAGACCAGAAGGAAAATGATTACATTTAATTATTTATTGGGAGGATGAATAAAGTAAATGTATACAAAGTAAGCTATCTTAACTTAATGGTCGTTGTTACTAAAAATGATAAACTAACGGAAACAGCTTTACTGCTATGGATCACAGATTATAAGATTAAAATTGGGGAACATAATGTTAATTGACCAAACATACTCCAATTTTTCAACATTATCTGTATTAATGAATTCATTAAAATAAATAATGAAGATACAAACACAATACAGGAATACCTAAATAAGAACTTTGAGAAAGAATACCCGTTTTAAAATGCCTATAAAATTGATATTCTAATTCCTTCAGATTTAGCTAAGATTTTGTTCTTTTCTTTTTTTTTTTTTTTCATGATTAGATCTAGGGTACTATTGCAAACCCTGCTTTTATTTACTGAAAGAAATAGATCCTGTGCATTATCTTGAAATGTTTAATTTGGTACCCAAGAAAGGAGGCAGCTCCTGTAGAAAATTCAGAAGGAGAGATGGAAGGAGATAGGGGTGCATGGATATACATGCACACACATTTGCAATGCCGGGGATTACAATATTATTTTATGGAAAGTTTTTATTTCTTCTTTGATTCTGAATGATGGCTTTGCTGGCTATAAAAGTCTTGGTTAGCAATTGTTTTCTTTCAGAGCTTGGATTATCTCATTCCAAGCCTTCCTAGATTTTAGAATCTGAGCAGAGCACTAAGAAGTGAGCCTTAATGGTTTACCTCTAAAGCTGATTTGACACTTTTCTCTTGCAGTTTTTAATGTTTATTCTTATTCTCTATTCTTGTTCTTATACTCATTTTCATTATGATGTGTTTCTTTCTTTCTGTCTTTTTTTTTAGTACCAGATATATAACCCAGGGGTGCTTAATCACTGAGGAACATCACCAGCCCTTTTAATATTTTGTTTAGAGGCAGAGTCTAGCAAAGTTGCTCAGGGCCTCACTAAGTTGTTGAGGCTGGCTTTGAACTTGAGATCATTCTGCCTCGGTCTCCTGAGCCATTGGGATTACAGGCATGAGCAATGGTGTCTGGCTAGAGAGTTTCTTTTCTGAGCTTGTCTGTTTACAGCCTCCTGTATGTGGACATCCATCTCATACCTAAAGGTTGGAAATGTTTTTGCTATTGTTTCATTCAAAATGTTCTTTTTTTCCGCCAAAAGGTCCTTAATACTATACCATTAGCCTGCATCTCTATGCCTTCCTCTTAATGTTTAGTCTGAGAGTTCTTATATATTCTGATGGTATCCTTTTCTTTCTTTAGTATATACTGGGTGTTCAAGTTTATATACCTGGTCTTCAAAGCCTGAAGTTCTGTTTTCTACATAAACTAATCTGTGTTCATACCTTACAGTTGTTTTTTTATTTGATTTATTGTGTGTCTCATGTCTAGGAATTCTATTAGGTTTCTCTTCAGTCTCTATCTATTCATTGAAATGGTCTTTTACTTCCTATATTTGCTCCCTGAATTCACTCCTTAGATCCATTAGTTCACTAAACATTTTTTTTTCCCTTTTTAAAATTCTAATTTGTTATACACGTTTTCAGAGTACATTTCATTTCATATTATATATAAAGAGCACAATTTTTCAAGTTGCTGGTTTAATATAAAGTATTTTTACAACAATTGTGTCTTCATAGATGTATTTAGGGTAATCATGGATAACTCAGTCTGCCATTATTTCTATCCCCTTGTATCCTCCCTTCCCTCCCCCCTCTTTGTTCTATTTAAAACTCTTTCATTCCTCTCATTCCCTCTCTCTTGCCTTTATAAGTTAGTATCTTCACATCAAAGAGATCCATTCGACCTTTTGTTTTTTGGGATTGGCTAACTTCACTTAGAATTATTTTCCCCAACTCTATCTATTTACCTGCAAATGCCATGATTTTATTCTCTTTTAGTGCTGAGTAGTGTTCCATTGTGTATATATACCAAAGTTTCCCTATCCACTCATCAGCTGATGGGCATTGGGTTTGGTTCCACAATCTAGCTATTGTGAATTGTGCTGCTATAAACATTGATGTGGCTGTGTCCTTGTAGTAATCTGTTTTTAAGTCCTTTGGGAATAGGCCAAGGAATGGGATAGCTGGGTCAAATGGTGTTTCCATTCCCAGTTTTCCTAGGAATCTCCATACTACTTTCCAGATTGGCTTCACCAATTTGCAGCTCCACCAGCAATGTAAGAGTGTGCCTTTTTCCCCACATCCTCGCCAGCATTTATTGTTGTTTGGTTTTTTGATAGCTGCCATTCTGACTGGAGTAAGATGAAGTCTTAGAGTTGTTTTGATTTGCATTTCTCTAATCCCTAGAGATGTTGAACATTTTTTCATATATTTGTTGACTGTTTGTATATCATCTTCTGAGAAGTGTCTACTTAGTTCCTTGGCCCACTTATTGATTGGGTTATTTGGGGGTTTTTGGTGATAAGGCTTTTAAGAACTTTATAAATCCTTGAGGTTAGTGTTCTATCTGATGTGCTTGTGGTAAAGATTTGCTCCCATTCTGTAGATCCTCTATTCACCTCACTGATTGTTTCTTTTGCTGAGAAGAAGCTTTTAAGTTTGAATCCATCCCACTTATTGATTCTTGTTTTGAGTTCTTGTGTTACAGGGGTCTTATTGAGGAAGTTGGAGCCTAAACCAACATGATGGAGATTTGGGCCTACTTTTTCTTCTATTAGGTGCAAGGTCTCTGGATTAATTCCTAGGTCCTTGATCCACTTTGAGTTGAGTTTTGTGCATGGTGAGAGAAAGAGATTTAATTTTATTTTATTACATGAGGATTTCCAGTTTTCCCAACACCATGTGTTGAAGAGGCTGTCTTTTCTCCAGTGAACATTTTTGGCACCTTTGTCTAATATAAGATAACTGAAGGTGTGTGGGTTCATCTCTGAGTCTTCTATTCTGTACCATTGGTCAACTGGTCTATTATGATGCCACTACCATGCTGTTTTTGTTACTATTTCTTTGTAGTACAATTTAATGAATATAGATGCAAAAATTCTCAATAAAATTCTGGAAAATCAAATACAAAAACACATCACAAAGATAGTGCATCACGATCAAGTGGGCTTCCTTCCAGGGATGCAAGTTTGGTTCGATATAAGGAAATCAATAAATGTAATTCATCACATCAACAGGCTCAAAGATAAAAATCATATGATCATCTCAATAGATGCAGAGAAAGCATTGACAAAATACAACATCCCTTCATGTTCAAAATGCTAGAAAAAATAGGGATAACAGGAGCATACCTCAACATCATAAAGGCCATCTATGCTAAGCCCCAGGCCAACATCATCCTAAATGGAAAAAAATTGAAAGCATTCCCTCTACAAACTGGAACAAGACAGGGATGCCCTCTCTCACCACTCCTATTTAACATAGTTCTTAAAGCCCTAGCCACAGCAATTAGACAGATGAAAGAAATTAAAGGGATACGGATAGGAAAAGAAGAACTCAAATTATCACTATTTGCAGACGATATGATTCTATACATAGAAGATCCAAAAAATTCCACCAGAAATCTTCTAAATCTAATAAATGAATTCAGAAATGTAGCTGGATATAAAATCAATACCCATAAATCAAAGGCATTTCTGTACATCACAAATCCTCAGAAAGAGAATCTAGGAAATCCACCCCATTTACTACAGCCTCAAAAAAAAAAAAAAAAAAAAAAAACATTTGGGAATCAACTTAACAAAAGAAGTGAAAGACCTCTACAATGAAAACTACACCACACTAAAGAAAGAAATTAATGAAGATCTTAGAAGATGGAAAGATCTACCGTGTTCATGGATAGGTAGAACTAATATTGTCAAAATGACCATTCTCCCAAAAGCACTATACAGATTCAATGCAATAGCATTCAAAATCCCAATATCATTCCTCATAGAAATAGAAAAAGCAATCATGAAATTCATCTGGAAAAATAAGAGACCCAGAATAGCCAAAGTGATTCTTAGCAAGAAGAATGAAGCTGGTGGCATTACTATTCCAGATTTTGTTCTTTTCTAAGCCATACAATTTTGGGTTTTAGAACACAAACTTCATCACCTGATACCTTGCATTACTGGGGTGATTGGGACATTTATTAAGAGGAGCTCAAGTCCTGTTCTCCACTGGCTCAGCCAATGAAGAACCTACAGCCCTTGAGCCACAATCATTGGCCCACAGTGTATGAAAGTGACTAAGGGCAAGTCAATAAGAGCCTGCATGGCTATCCTGCTTTGCTGAGTGAATGAGAAATTGATGTGTTTCATTTGCTGATGTTAGTTCTTTATCTAACAATTATATAGGTTAAAAGTCTGAAAGGAGTCTCACTGCACTAAACGTGTTACTTTCTGGAGGCTGTAAGAGAGAATCCATTTCCTTTCATTTTCCATCTTTTAGAGGTTGTTTACATTCCTTGGATTGTGGTCACCTTCCATCTTCAAGACCAGCAATGACTGGTCAAATCCTTCTCATATCACATCACTCTGACACTGATTCTTACTTTGCTTACCACTTCCACTTTTAAGGACACTTTTGATTATCTTGGGCCCACCTATATGATCCAGGACATTCTCCCTTCGTAAGGTCATACAATCAGTAATCATGATTCTCCTTTTCCACGTAACATATCATATTCATAGGTTCTGGGGATTAAGATATTTTCCTCTTGGGCTGGGGTTGTGGCTCAGCGGTAGAGCGCTCACCTAGCATGTGTGAGGCCCTGGGTTCAATCCTCAGCACCACATAAAAAGAAATGAATAAGATAAAGGTATTATGTTCAACTACAACTAAAAAGTTACAATATATATATATATATATATATATATATATATATATATATATATATATATATAAAACAAGATATTGTCCGCTTTGTGGTGCCCTTATTCTGTTTATCACAAGTGACATTCATATCTTTTTCAATATGGATTATGCATTATCTTAAATTATATAATGATATCCTCATAATACCCTATGAAATAGGTACAGTTATTATTTTCAGTTTACAGATGAATAAATGAATCCAAAGTAGTTAAATGACTTGCTCCAAAATCACACTTTTAAGGTAAAACTTTGGGTCAAAACATATGTCTTACCCTCCCAGCCACTGTGAGAGTAAAATTTTCAGATTGCTTGGTGCCTTACATCCATAAGACTTGTTTTTAAAAGAATCCTCAATATCATAGACTGGCATTTCATTATAGGTGAGTATATGGAATCTGGAAGAAAAATCAATATTTATTTACTTGGGTTTGTGAAAGGAAATTAAGACAATCTCGTTCTATGTGGCTAGTGCAACTGAGAAAGTGACTTTTAGGTTTAAAATAGTTTAGATTTAAATAGCCACATGTGGTTGCTAGCTACCATATTGGATAACGTCAATACAAAACATTTCTTTCTTTCTTTTTTTTTTTTTTTTGGTACCGGGGATTGAACTCAGGGGCACTCGACCACTGGGCCACATCCCCAGCCCTTTTTTGTATTTTATTAGAGACAGGGTCTCACTGAGTTGCTAAGTGCCTCGCCATTGCTGAGGCTGGCTTTGAACTCGCGAT
Organism: Tamias sibiricus; assembly: GCA_025594165.1. Lineage (NCBI taxonomy): Eukaryota > Metazoa > Chordata > Mammalia > Rodentia > Sciuridae > Tamias > Tamias sibiricus. The sequence continues at coordinate 95,141,459 of CM046667.1, read as the reverse complement.
CCTCCTGCCTCAGCCTCCCAGAGTGCTGGGATTACAGGTGTGCGCCACCACGCCCGGCTAATACAAAACATTTCTTTTTTTGTAGTGCCGGGGTTGAACTCAGGGGCACTCGACCACTGGGCCACATCCCCAGCCCTTTTTTTGTATTTTATTAGAGACAGGGTCTCACTGAGTTGCTAAGTGCCTCGCCATTGCTGAGGCTGGCTTTGAACTCGCGATCCTCCTGCCTCAGCCTCCCAAAGTGCTGGGATTACAGGCATGCGCCACCGTGCCCGGCACAAAACATTTCTATCCTAAGAAATTTCTATTAGATAGTGCTGCTTTAGAGAACAAGGGGAAGCCATATATGAGGGCAGATATTAGAGTGAATATCTTATATATTTTGTGTGCATGCATTCTCTTTCTCTCTCTATATGCATACATATATATAGTGAATATCTATATTCATATAATTTGGACATCCGTATCATATAAATATATTATCTATTCAGTATTTTGATTAAAATATTATTTCTTCTAGGTCTGCTAGTACCTATTCAATCCTCAGCCCTATAAATGTATCAGGCCAACCAAGTGTCATGCTTCCGGGAGAATGCAATAGCCCTCTCTTTTGTCCTTTGCAAAGGATAACCTCTTGCTTACCTATTTTGACCTGTTTCTTTGTTCTCACTTTGCCTGACTATGTCTTTTGGTTACTGACACTGACCTCAACTCATATTGTTTTGGAATATAATGTGGTTAAACATGCTTTTCCCCACTTGGATTTTTAAAAAATTGTAGTTGTAAATAAACAGAATGCGTTTATTTGTTTATTTTTATGTGATGCTGAGGATCAAGCCCAGTATCTCACACATGGTAGGCAAGCACTTTGACACAGAACTACAGCCCCAACCCCCCTCTTGAACTTTGACACTCTTTTCTTACATAAGGCTTGATAGCTTCTGCCTTCACACATGCACAGATGAGATGTCTTTTTTGCTCTATGATTAAGATAGGGGCTTAGATGGAAAAGGCAAAAGAGACTTTGGAAAACAGCAAACCAATATTTATTTAGCTAGGCAGGTACCACACGTGAGAGCTGGTCCTGAGTGGAGGATGAAGTTGACTAAAGAACCTATCCTGACTAGTGGAGGAAGCCATTCATCAGCTTCAGCCAATGATTGCCATGTGACACTCCATGGATGGACAAATCTTTTGATTATTTAAGCACGGTTGAAAATCTGGATCTGTGTATCACCTTCTACAATTTAAATGCTGGCAAGTAATTCATTGATTTATTCATTTCATTTTTATTTTTGTTATACATGACAATAAGATTCATTTTGACATAATTATAAAAGCATGGAATGTAATTTGATTTAATTCAGTCCCCAGTACTTCCCATTCCCCACCCTTTTTGCCACCCCCTGTTCCCTTACCTCTACCCTACTGATCTTTCTGCTATTTACCTGTTTTTTTAAAAAATTAGTATCTTGTGAATGTACATGATGGTGAGATTCACTGTGGTATATTCACATATGTATGTAAGAAAATTAGGTCAGATTTATTCCACTGTCTTTCTCTATCCCAGTTCTCTTCCCTTCCCTTTCATTCCCCTCTGTTTAATCCACTGATATTTCTTCTTTTTGTTATTCCCCCCACCTTATTTTGTATTAGCTTCTACATATCAGAGAAAACATTTGACTTTTGTTTTTTTGGGACTGGCTTATTTCACTTAGCATGATAGTCTCCAATTCCATCCATTTACTGACAAATTTCATAAAGTCATTCTTCATGGGTAATATTCCATTGTGTATATATACACCACATTTTTATTCATTCTTTCATCTGTTGATAGCACCAAATTTTGCCCATAGATTCGCTATTGTGAATTGTGCTGCTATAAACAATGATGTGGCTGTGTCACTTTAGTATGCTGATTTAAATCTGAAAAGTGGGAGAGCTGAGTCAAATGGTGGTTCCATTCCTAGATTTTGAGGAAACTTCATACTACTTTCCAGAGTGGTTGTACTAATTTGCAGTCCCATCAACAATATATGAGTGTATCCTTTTTCCCACATAGTCACCGACATTTATTGTTACCAGTATTCTTGATAATTGCCATTCTGATTGGAGTGAGATGAAATCTCAGTGTAGTTTTTAAAAATATTTATTTATTTGTTTTAGTTGTACACAATGCCTTTATTTTTATGTGGTGCTGAGGATAGAACCCAGGCTGCGCACATGCTAGGTGAGCACTCTACTGCTGAGCCACAACCCTAGCCCTCAGTGTAGTTTTAATTTGCATTTCTCTAATTGGTAGAGATGTTGAACAATTTTTTCATATATTTGTTGGCCATTCATATTTATTCTTTTGAGAAGTGTCTGATTTTAATTTCATACCACCACTCTTTTTTTTTTTTTTTTTTTTTTTTGGTACTGGGATTTGGGGGTGCTCGACCACTGAGCTGCATCCCCAGGCCTTATTTTTTTTTTTTTTTTTTTTTTTTTTTTTTTTTTGCATTTTACTTAAAGACAGGGTCTCACTGAGTTGCTTAGTGTCTCACCATTGCTGAGGCTGGCTTTTAACTTGCAATCCTCCTGCCTCAGCTTCCCAAGTCACTGGGATTACAGGCATGTGCCACCGGCCTGGCTGCCATCACACTTTTTGAATGTTGGTTTTACTTCTTGTGCTTTAGGAGTCTTGTTAAGGAAGTCAGTTCCTGAGCTGACATGTTGGAGTGTTGGGCCTACATTTTCTTCTAGCAGATGCAGGATTTCTGGTCTAATTCCTTGCTCTTTGATCTACTTTGAGTTGACTTTTGTGCAGGGTGGGAGATAAGGGTCAAATTTCATTCTTCTACATATGGATTTCCAGTTTCCTCAGCACCATTTTTTAAAGGGACTGTCATTTCTCCAAGATATGTTTCTGGCACCTTTGTTTGGTATGAGATAACTGTATATAAGTGGGTTTGTCTCTGTGTCTTCTGTTCTATTCCATTGGTCTTATTGCCTGTTTTGGCACCAATATCTTGCTGTTTTTATTACTTTAGCTCTGTAGTATAATTTTTTTTGTTGGTGCTGGGGATCAAACCAATGGCCTTCTGCATGAGAGGCAAGTACTCTACCAACTGAGCTATATCCCCAGGTACTATAGTATAGTTTGAGGTCTAGTATTGTCATGAATTTTGCCTCACTTTTCTTGCTAAAGATTGCTTTGGCTATTCTGGGCCTCTTATTTTTGTAAATAAATTTCATGACTACTTTTTCTATTTCTGTGAACAATGACTTTGGAATTTTTAAAAACACTTTTTTGTTGTCAATGGATGTTTACGTATATGTGGTGCTGAGAATCAAACCCAGTGCCTCACACATGATGGGCAAGCGCTCCACCACTGAGCCACAACCCCAGACCTGACATTGGAATTTGGGGATTGCATTGAATCTGTATAGCACTTTTGGTAGTAGGGGCATTTTGTCAATATTTATTCTGCCTGTTCAAGAACATGGGAGGTCTTTCCATCTTCTTATATCTCTTTCAATTTCTTTCTTTATGGTTATGTAGTTTTCATTGTACAGGTGCCTCACCTATTTTGTTACATTGATTCCCAAATATTATATTTTATGTTATTATAAATGGAATAGTTTTGTAATTTCCTTTTCAATAGATTCATTATTGGAACATAGGAACATGATTGATTTATGGGTGTTGATCCTGTATCCTGTTACTTTGCTGAATTCATTTATGAATTCTAGAAGTCTTCTGGTGGAGTGTTTTGTGTCTTCTAAATAAAGGATCATCAGCAAACAGAGATGGTTTGAGCTTTTTTGTGTGTATTTGTATCCTATTAATTTTCTTCTCTTGCCTATTGGTCTGATTAGAGTTTCAAGGACTATGTTGAAAAGGAGTGGTGAAAGTGGGCATTCCTATCTTGTCTTGTTCCTGGTTTTGAAGGCAATGCTTTCAATTTTTCCCCATTTAGTATAGTGTTGGCCTTGGGTTTCTCATATATAGCCTTTACAATGTTGAGGCAAGTTCTTTCTATCCCTAGTTCTTTAGAGCATTTTAAACATGAATAGGAGCTATATTTTGTCAAATGTTTTTCTCTGCATCTATTGACATAATCATGTGATTCTGTCTTTAAGTTTATTTATGTTGAGAATTACATGTATTTATTTCTGTATGTTGAACCAACTTTGCATCTCTAGGATGAAATCCACTTGATCAGGGTCCACTATTTTAAACTTGTTTTTGAATACAGTTTCCCAATATTGTATTAAGAATTATTGAATTGATGTTCATCAAGGATATTCACCTGAAGTTTTCTTTCTTTGATGTGTCCTTATCTGGTTTTAATGTCAGGGTAAAATTGGATTTATAGGATGAGACTGGCAGAATTCCTTCCTTTCAATTTCATGGAATAATTTCGGGAGGATTAGTATTAGTTCTTCTTTAAGGGTCTGGTAGAACTAGGCTGAGAATCCATCTGGTCCTGGGCTTTTCTTTGTTGGAAGGATTTTATTGGCTCCTTCAATTTCTGTAATTGAAATTGAACTGTTTTCTCTGTAAACCTGATTCAATCTGAGCAGGACATATGTCTTTAGGAATTTGTTGATATCTTCATTATTTTTCTATCTTATTGGAGTATAAGTTTTAAAAATAGTTTCTGATGATCCTCTGGATTTCTGTAGTATCTGTGGTGATATTTCCTTAAATTAAACTTGGATTTTGATAATTTGTTTTATTTTGGTTAGTTTGGCTAAAGGTTTATTTTTTTTTACTCCTTTCAAAAAACCAACTATTTTTTTGAACCTTTTTATTTAAAAAAAATCTGAATTTCATTGATATCAGCTCTGACTTTAATCATTTCCTACCTTCTATTTGTTTAGGGCATTGTTTTTTCTTCTTTTCCTAAGACCTTGAGATTTAATGTTAAATTATTTGTTTGGTATCTTTCTATCCTTTTAGTGTCTGAGTTCAATGCTATGAACTTTCCTCTTAGTACTGCCTTTATACTGTCCCAGAGATTTTGATATGCTTTATCACTATTCTCATTTACCTCTATGTATTTTTTATTTCTCTCATGATTTCTTCTTCTATCCATTCATAATTCAGAAGTATACTATATAATCTCCAGGTGTTAGAGTAGTTTCTATATTTTATCTTATCAATGATTTCTAATTTCATTCCATTATAATCTGATAGAATTCAAGGTATTATCTCTACTTTTTTGTACTTGCTAAGATTTGCTTTGTGACATAAAATATGGTCTATTTTAGAAATTATTCCATAGGCTGCTGAGAAGACAGTAAATTCAGTCATTGATGAATGAAATGATCTATAGATGTCGGTTAGGTCCAAATTATTATTTATATTTTTTACTTCTATAGAATCTTTATTTAGGTATGTTTGGATATTCTATCCAGTAATAAGATAGACATGTTAAAGCTATGCAGTACTATTGTATTCTGTTATATTTTATTCTTAATATTGAGAAGGGTTTGTTTGATGTATGTAGATGCTCCATTGTTTGGGGCATAAATAATTACAATCAATGTATCTCATTGTTCTATTATTCCCTTAAGCAGTATGAAATGACCTTCTTTTTCTCTAATTTTGCTTGAAGTCCATTTCATCTGACATGAGAATGGTAACCCCTGCTTGTTTATGAGATCCATGTGAGTGGTATAGTTTTCCCATTCTTTTGTCTTCCATCTGTGGAAGTCTTTCCCTGTGAGGTGACTCTCTGGCAGACAGGATATTGTTGGGTAGTGTTTTTAAATCCAATCTGCCAACCTATGTCTTTTGATTGAAGAGCTTAGATGATTTACATTCAATGTTATTATTGAGAGATGATTTTTATTTCCTGCCATTATGATTTATTTCTAGTGTTTCGATTGAATTTGATTCCTGTTTGATTGTTTATTCTTCTAGTGTAATGCCTCCCTATGCTGGGTTTTATTTTTCATTTCTTCTTCATGAAATATTTGATTGAGTGTTTTGTAGTTCAGGCTTCCTAGTTATGAATTCTTTTAGCTTTTGTTCATCATGGAGGGTTTTTATTTTGTCTTCAATTTTGAAGCTTAATTTTGCTGGGCATAGTATTCTTGGTTTGCATCCATTATCTTTCAGATCTTGGTATATATTACTCCAAGCCCTCCTAGCTGTTAGGGTCTGGGTTGAGAAATCAGTTGAAACCCAGATTGGCTTACCTCTAAATTGTTAGCCGCCGGAAAGGGATTGCAGCCTGGAACGGCAGCGCCGCGGGAAGGAGTCCAGAGACAGGATGGAGATGAAAAAATTCTTTAATCTTTCTGTCTCTGTCTCTTGTAATTTCTAACACTACATACACACTCTCACAAGAAACCAAGGCACCTACTCTTACAAAAACTACAATATATCTATATAATATCGATAACCCTGTCCTTTCTCTCTCTGGTCTCATCCCATGCGCCCGAGCAGGAATCGCTCTCGCTTGATCTGCCGAGTCACTGCTCAAATCTCTCGAGATACTGGGCCAAGTCCCGTGAGACTACGGAAGGCGACAATGCCCAAAAATGTCTATGGCCCGTAGTCAACCGCAATCTTAGCTATCTCCCCAAACAGGGCTCCTGCATTTCCCCCCTTTTGTTTTAAAAGAGGGGATGCTCTAGGACGTCTATGTGCAACCAACATTCTTACCCGTCATCGGATAATCAAGGCTGTGCCCTTGACTCCTGTCTTAGGTTGATATGTCGGCCACATGAGACTGTCCCGTGCGACTGTGCCTGTCTTAGGTTGTCCCCCTCTGGGGATCGTACCCGTCATTGGCTAACCAGCCATCCAATGGAGCCCTTTAGGATCGACTGTGTAAGATGACTAACAGCCGTCCAATTGGGAGGAGATGCTGCGGCTTTAAGGCGACAAGCCTTTTGGTGACGAGCCAAATTGCATAGCATATCAAATTCTTTAAACAAATCAGCTGCCCTAAGTTCTATCAAGTAACACAGTGAGTTCTCTAAACAAATACCCGCAAGGTACTGTCCCATGAAGTCCCAAACAATGAAGGATCAAAATGTCCACTTGTTATAACACGTAGATCTAGGAGGCCCCATGCATGCAGAGCAGAGGCCACACTGCTGGTGAGGTTGTTTGACATTTGAGCAGCAGGGATGCTTGCAGCGACCGCGATCCCTGCAGCTGTAGCAGCAGCCGTCTTTTTTATGTCTAGACAATGCCACCGGCAAATCTTCAGGGCCCGCTATCTAGAGACTGAAGCATCAATTATTAAAGGAAAGGCAGTGCTATTCCAGCACTGAGTCAAGAGGCGAGTTGTCAAACTAAAAAATAGAATTATTAGATTGGAAAAATAAGTTGATTTCTGCTCACACACATTGCAGCCTGAGCTCCCACAAACATAAGCTGGCAAAATATCATATTTAGAACAAAACAAAAAAAGACTGAGGGTAATTACTGCATTAAAGATAGATTAAAGAAAAATTAAAAGCACTTTGGAGAAATAATTTGTTAGCTGGAACTCTCAAGTTTCTGCATACACAGCAGTCCTTTACCTGTTGAAATAATTGAAATTAATCATTTATTAAACAAATGAAGTTAATAACAAATAAGCAACCTCATGTCAAAACACCAAAATATCAGGTTATACAGCACTAGTCATATTTTTTGCTAAAGAGAAGTCCCTGGGACACCTATAAAACAAAATTGAAGGTACCTTCACTTATTAAATTATTTACCCAATTTGAATACTCTTAAACTTAAATGAATTAGAGTTATTTGGATCCATATATATATATATATATATATATATTCACAAGCGCTTTGTTATTTTTGATGTCACACTGGACAGACAGACACACATACAAATATATATTTGTGACGTCACATTAACATGAAATTTAGACAAATACACAGACGTAAACACATATATAAAAAGTAAAAAAATATATATATAATTGTGTGCACACTAAAGAGAGATCTCTTCGTCCCAGCCGGGAGGAATGACACTTAAGTTGTGACATATTTTGAAGGACTCTTTTAAGGGAATCATTCCATATCTTCATCATGGTCCTCTTGATTTTGTACCTTTTTTATTAATCTTGATTCCTCAACAACTTCATCTTGATCCTTTTGATGTGGTACCTGCTTTATTAATCTAGATGGTATCCATATTGGAGAGGATTCATGCTTTGGAAAAACACAAACAGATCCTCTCCCCCAAATTAATACTGGATCTGGACCCTTCCATGTACCTGAAAGAACATCCTTCCAGTAAAACAAAGGTTTATGTTGTTGATGTGGGTTCCAATGTCTGTCTCCAGCAGAATAACCATCAGAGTCTAAAGTTAAAAAATTTAAAGTAAACAGGGCAACTGCCAATCTGTCCTTAGGATTTTTCCAGTTTCCTTCTTTCTGTTTTAACAACATAACTTTTAGTGTGCGGTTTGCTCTTTCAATAATGCCCTGACCCTGAGGATTGTATGGGATGCCTGTTTTATGGGATATGTTGAATTTTGCGCAAAACTGTTTGAAAGATGAGGACATATAAGCAGGACCATTATCTGTTTTAAGCATTTTGGGGATGCCCAATGCAGCAAAAGCTTGTAAACAATGAGATGTGACATCTTTAACTTTTTCTCCGGAATGTAAGGAAGCAAAAATCATGCCTGAGCATGTATCTATGGTTACATGAATAAATCGCAATTTTCCAAAGCTTGGCTCATGAGTAACATCCATCTGCCACAAATGATTGGGCATTAATCCTCTAGGGTTAACACCAAAATGAGGATTGGGCAAATGTGTCATACAAGATTTACAATCTTTTACAATTGTTCTGGCTTGCTCCTTTGTGATTTTAAACCTACGTTGCAAGGTGGTGCTGTTGACGTGAAACTGGGAATGAAATAAAGTAGCTTGTTGTAGTGCTGAAAGTATAAATATTGTTTTTGTAAGTTCATCTGCCTTTTGATTACCTTCATGGGAGGGGGCCAGGCAAATTAGTATGTGCTCTAATATGGCCTACGAATAGAGGTGCTTTTCTTGCCCACAAAAGTTTTTGTATTTGATAAAACAATTTAAAGGCTGGAGTATGAGGTGCTATTGGTCCTGCTAACTCTAATTTTGGGACGGCTTGTACAATATAGTGGCTATCTGAAAAAATGTTTATGGGCTGGTCTCTAAAATTTTCCAGAGCTCTTACCACAGCTTCCAATTCCACTAGTTGAGCTGATTTGTGTGCAGTTATGTAAGTCATATTTTCTTTTGTAGTGACTACTGCAGCAGTACCATTTGAGGACCCATCTGTAAATACATTAAATGCCTTAGGAATAGGTTGATTTTTTATTACCTGTGGAAATATAATAGGATGATTAATACAAAAAGATAATATAGGAGACTTAGGAAGGTGATTATCAAAATTTGCAGAGGTAGAGCATCTAGCTATAGCCCAGTCATTATCATTGAAGCATAAATATTCAATCTGTGACGATGAATAGGGAGTAATAATAGTAGCAGGGTGAATGCCAAATATTTTAGTAGAAGTTTTAAGTCCTTGAAGAATAAGTTTAGCCACCATGCAGGTATATGACTCAATTATGCTTTTAGGAGAGACAGGCAAATGTATCCATAATAAAGGCCCTTGTTGCCAAAATACTCCTGTCGGTGTATATTGTGAAGAAATAATAATCAATATCAGCGGTTGAGTTAAATCAAATCTGTCACAATGAGCTCCTTCGATGGCTTTTTCTACTACCTTTAAAGCTTTCCTAGCATCAGGAGTCAATGTTCGCGGTGAGGATGGATCAGGGTCCCCTCGAAGGATATCAAATAAAGGTTTTAATTGGCCAGTAGTGAGGTTTAGTGTAGGGCAAAGCCAATTAATGTCTCCCAGTAGTTTTTGGAAATCATTGAGGGTGGTTAAATGTTCTTTATTTATTAAAATTTTTTGGGGTCTAACAAAAGTATCCATGATTTTAAATCCTAAATATAATATGGGTGATCTGCTTTGAACTTTTTCTTCTGCTATATATAATCCGTATTTTTTTAAAATTTTCTACCACGTCACTAAATATATTAAATAAGATTTTTTGATTAGGGTGGGCCAGTAAAACATCATCCATGTAATGTAGACACATGAGGTTTGGATATTTATTTTTAATGGGTTGAATAGCCTTGTCCACATATATTTGGCATATGGTGGGGCTATTAGCCATTCCCTGTGGCAAAACCTTCCATTGATATCTCTGATCAGGGCCATTATTGTTAATAGAAGCAACTGAAAAAGCAAACCTGGGGGCATCCAGAGGATGTAGGGGAATAGAAAAGAAGCAATCCTTTATATCAAGACTAATAACATGGAAATTTTTTGGAATAGCTATAGGATTCGGAAGTCCAGGTTGAGTAGGGCCCATGACTTGCATGGTTTTATTAATTTGTCTAAGATCATGTAATAATCGCCATTTTCCTGATTTTTTCTTGATCACAAATATGGGGGAATTCCAGGGAGAGGTGGAATGTTCTATATGTCCTGCTTTTAATTGTTCCTTAACTAGTAGGTGGGCTGCTTGTAATTTCGCTTTAGATAGGGGCCACTGAGGGACCCACACTGGCTTATCAGAAAGCCATGGTATTTTCAAAATTATTTTCTCAGTGGCCCCAAAGAAAAATGTCTTTTTCCTATATGATAATGATTTCTTTTAGGGTTAAGCTTACCCTGTACTTTTTGATGATTTCTTTTAGGGTTAAGATTACCCTGTATGTTTTTACATTTAATACCTGCAGGTTTGGTTGCAAGGTGTACTCCCATTTGTTGTAAAATATCTCTTCCCCATAATGTAACCGGTAGATTAGGTAAAACATAAGGCTGAAATGTGCCTTTATGTCCTTCATCATCCTCCCATTTTAAAATTACCGCACTTTTTTCTGGGAGGTTATTATATCCCAAGCCTCTTAAACTGGTTGAAGCTTTTTGTAGAGGCCAGTGTTTGGGCCATTGACGTAAATTAATGATGGAAGAATCAGCTCCAGTATCTATAAGACCCTCCATTTCTATTCCTTGGATTCTTATTTTACACATAGGCCTCCTTGTACAGTCCCGAACCCAGCAAACCATGGGTTTTGAATCAGTGGAACAAAATCCTCTATTGTTCCTATTTAGGGGCATATTCATTTTAAATGAATTATGTAAATTTGGAAGGAGGAGCAGCTGAGCAATTCTATCTCCCTGATTAATAGAACTTATACTTTGGGGTGAGCTAAGCATTATTTTTATTTCCCCTTATAGTCTGAGTTTATTACGCCTGGGGTCACTTGCAAACCTAATAAGCTTTCAGGACTTTGCCCGATAATAAGTCCTACATTCCCTGAGGGAAGAGGTCCCCTGACTCCTGTGGGAATCAGTTGAACCCCCATTTCAGGTGTTAACACTATTCGGGCGGTGGAACAGAGGTCTAATCCTGCATTTCCTCCTGTTCCTCTGGCGAGGGAGTGGATGGGTAATAGGGATTGTGTCGGGGAAGCATCTGAGTGGATGCTTGAGGATACTCCTCCTCCAATGCCTCGTACATTTGTGGGCCCCGGGGCATTGGGCCCCGTGCCCTGTTTTTTGAATTCCTGAACAAAGGATTTCCATGGATGTCAAATTTTGAATAGCATTTATTGGCCCAATGATTTCCTTTCTTACACCTGGGGCAGCAACCTGGAGTACGGTATGAATTTGGTCTTATTTCTCTTTGGGGATTTTGCCTAGAATAGCCTGATTGATTATGATAATTTTGCCTAGAATATCCTGATTGATTATAATGTCTATGTTGAGCCCTTGTAAAATTTTGAGGGGCAGCATCTCTCACAGCTGCTGCAATCACATTCCCTGTGACAAAGGCATCATTTACATCTTTACATAGTTGTATATATATGGAAAGATCCTTTTTATTTTTCCATGGCCTGATGACTTCCTGGCAATATTTATTAGCATTTTCGTACGCTAATTGAATAACTAATGGCATAACTTGATCAATGTCTCCAAAAACTCTACCTGCAGTTCTCAAAAGTCTATCAGCAAATTCAGCATATGGTTCATTAGGTCCTTGAATTACTTTGGACAAGCTACCTTGTAGATCCCCAGGTCCTTGTACAGTTTTCCATGCCTTTAAGGCAGCTGCATTTATCTGAGCATATACTCCTGGGGTATAATGTTTTTGATCCTGTACGTCTGCGAATTGCCCTTCTCCTGTGAGCATTTCTATATTATGGTCTCCAAACCCTGCATCTGCGTTTCTTTTAGCTGTTTCTATACAAAGTTCCTGAAATTGTAATCACCAAACCAAGTATTGTCCCCCACTTAATGTTGCTTTACATAGACGTTTCCAGTCTGCGGGGGTTAAGCTAAAGGTGTTAAGGGACTCCAGTATACTCAACGTGAAAGGAGCTTGGGGTCCATAAGTCATTACTGCCTCTTTGAGATTTTTTATTGTTTTGAAATCTACTGGCTGGTGGCCCCTCTGTCCATTTTCATATTCAAATACTGGCAGTTCCCAATGTATCTGTGAGTTACCCTCGAGAGCGCATAAGCTCTCAGAAAGACTTTTTATTTCTATTTCTAGGGTATGCAAACGTCTAGTGATACCCTTCATATTTTCTGTAATCGATTTCACCCATGGGGGAGTAGAGGACACAAGTTCCTCCACTTGATGATCCCTTATCTTGGTCTTCCTTAATTTCCTTTTATTCATTTTCTCAAAATCACCTTTAGTTAATTCCTCCTCACTACTACTACTCTCATTGGTCCTAACTGACTCAGTAACATCCTGAGTCCCAGGTTCAATTGAGACCATGTATCCTTGAAATATCTCTAATAAATCTTGAATAGCTTTAGCAGCTCGGATCTTTGTAATTTTGGGGACACTTCTAATACTCTCCTTACTGGTCTTAGTTGACTCAGCGGAATCTACGCTTTTATGATTGCCTTCACTGTTTTCTAAATCCTCCTCACTAACGACAGACTCATCCATATCAAAGAATTCATCAAGAGCCTCGTGCACTTGGGTCTTAGTTATTTTCGAACCCATTTTAACCGCTCTGACTAGAGACTCCTGCGAGGTTTCTCAGTTCTTACCTGCCGTGCTGAATTCCCCGTACGGGCCACCAACTGTTAGCCGCCGGAAAGGGATTGCAGCCTGGAACGGCAGCGCCGCGGGAAGGAGTCCAGAGACAGGATGGAGACGAAAAAATTCTTTAATCTTTCTGTCTCTGTCTCTTGTAATTTCTAACACTACATTCACACTCTCACAAGAAACCAAGGCACCTACTCTTACAAGAAACTACAATATATCTATACAATATCGATAACCCTGTCCTTTCTCTCTCTGGTCTCATCCCATGCGCCCGAGCAGGAATCGCTCTCGCTCGATCTGCCGAGTCACTGCTCAAATCTCTCGAGATCCTGGGCCAAGTCCCGTGAGACTACGGAAGGCGACAATGCCCAAAAATGTCAATCTGCTGAGTCACTGCTCAAATCTCTCAAGATCCTGGGCCAAGTCCCGTGAGACTACGGAAGGAGACAATGCCCAAAAATGTCTATGGCCCGTAGTCAACCGCAATCTTAGCTATCTCCCCAAACAGGGCTCCTGCACTAAATGTGACTGATAGCTTTTCTCTTGGGCTTTTAAAATTCTATCCTTATTCTCTGTATTAGGCATATTCAAAATAATAAGACCTGAAGTGAATCTGTTGTGATTTTGTGTATTTGGAATCCTACATGCCTCCTGTATTTGAATGTCCATTTCATTCTTAATGTTTGGAAATTTATGATATTATTTTGTTGAAATGATTTTGCATCCCTTTAGTTTGTGTTTCAGAGCTGTCATTTATTCCAGTGAATCTTCAATTTGTCCTTTTAATGTTATCCCAGATTTCTTGAATATTCTGTTTGTGATCTCTTAACATCTTTTCTCTATGGTCAACTTTATTTTCAAGATTATATACTTTACGTTCAAGGCCTTTAAATCTATCTTCAAAATGGCATAATCTATGGGTGATGCTTTCCATTGAATTTTTACTTTGGCTTATTGTTTCCTTTATTTTAAGGATTTCTGTTTGTTTCTTTTTCTGAGTCTCTACTGAAGTGATCTTTCAATTCCTGTATTTTCTCTGATTCCACTTCTCACCTCCTCTTTTAGCTCACAGAACAGATTAACTATGAATTTTCTAAATTCCTCCACTGTGGTGTCAATAAAGTCTCTTGTTAAAGCTTTATGGGATGTTCGGGATTATTTGTTAACTTGGTTTTTTATATCTTTTAAATGTCTACCCATCTATCAGTGTGGTTCTAATTTTTTTTTTTTTTTTTATGTGAAGGACTACCTTGTGTGCTTCTTTTTCTTAAGAGCCTTGGGTTGAGTGAATATCTAGATAGTGATATTTTTATTCAATGTGTGACCTCTGCTGATTCCAATATCAGCTCCACTTTAAAAGATTCCACTAAGCCCTATTTACTATAATCACTTCTGAGCAAATTCTTGTTTTAT
>CM046667.1:94798458-95126860 GCA_025594165.1 Tamias sibiricus | reverse complement strand
AACCAGGTTGTGAATGGGGGGCATTGATTGCCTCTGCTTACTAAGTCTGATGCAAGATCCTGCAAGTATCCAAACATGCTGTGTCACTTGCCAGTTGTGGTCACAGTTCAGCTTATGCACCTGTTAAGGCTGGTATCAGCCCCTTTCTACTGTGTAACCTCTAGCAATTTCCCACTGTGTCTCTATGTCACTGGTTATTCAAGCAGCTTCCCTCTGTCATGACCCTGCCAATCTGGGAACTGTCCCTATGCTTCCTATGGTGCCTCCCCCTACTGTCAGTGCTTGGGGCCTGGTGAATCTGCTTTCCTTGTGGGGGGCCAAAGCTGCCCAATTATTGTCTGTGAGTTGAATAAGTGGATGGTGTGCAGAGCTTTTTGGCCTTGCCTGGGTCATAGAGGCTGAGCAGGGCTTGGCACACTTCCCTGGCACAAGTCCCCACTAGCCCCTACATTCTCCTTGTTCATGGTGAGAGGTCTCTATGTCACTCCTCCTGTATTCCCATGCCCAGGTTCCGGTTCAGGATTGGGAGATTCTGAGTTTGTTTTCTCCTCTGATAACCTATCTTCCAGCCTCTCCAAGGTTTCAAACTTTTTAGTATTGAGTCTTAGAGGATTTATTTTGTCACCCACCTCTCAATTCTGTTTTTCCTTCTCTGCCTCCATCTTGTGTTGTGAGTAGCTTGGGACTTGCTGCCTAGCTTGCTTCTTCCATCTTCCTCTCTCTGCAACTAATTTTTAAAAATAATCTTACATCAAATATTTTGTGCTTTCTAATTTATTGAGTTTTGAAAAGCCACTGGCATATTTTCCATCAATGGTAATTCCTATTGTTTTTATGTTTTCAAAATGGAAATAATTTCATTTATCTCATTATAAAAATTACATTCATCTTGAAACTTACCTATATTCACAGTACTCCAATGTACTTCCAATGGATTTCCTTGTTATTTTTCTATGTATTGGGATTTTTAAATTTTTATTTTATCTTATTTATTTTTATTAGAGCATTATAGTTATTCATGGTAGATGGGTTCTTTTGACAAAATCATACATGCACGAAATTTTATTCACTCCATTTCCCCGTTCTCCCCCTTTCCCTTCCCTCCTCTTTCCTCCTATTCTCCTTCTTTTGCTCTACAGATCTTCCTTTCACTAATTTATTTATTTATTTTTGCTCAGTGCTTTTAAAAGGTGGAATTCCCTGTGCTTCATTTATATAGGCATGTAACATGATTTTGTTAAATTCATTCCACATTTCCTTCCTTTTCCTGTCCCTCCTTCCTCCATCTCAAATATCCTTTTTCTACTCCACTGATCTTCCCTACATCTTTATGATATCTGCTCCCGACCTTTCCCCTCTTATTGTGTTCTAGCGTCTGCATACGAGAGAAAATATGTGACCTTTCATTTTCTGAGTTGGACTTATTTGACTTAGCATGATGTTCTTCAGTTCCGTCCACTTACTGGCAAGTGCTATAATTTCATTCTTCTTTGTGGCTGAGTAAAACTCCATTGTGTATGTATACCACATTTTCTAAATCCATGTATCTATTGACAGGCATCTGATCTGGTTCTATAATTTGGCTATTGTTAATAGTGCTACTATAATCATTGAGGTACCTGCTGATTTTTGTTCTTTTTGGATAAATAGTGAGTAGGGTGGAGGGGCAATATTGTGGTTCTATTCTTAGTCGTTTAAAATATTTTTTAGCTGTAGATGGACATAATACCTTTATTTGATTTATTTATTTTTTGTGCTGCCAACAATTGAAACCAGTTCCTCCAAGTGCTACACAGGCACTCTGCTACTAAACCACAACTCCAACCTTATTCTTAGTCTTTTGAGGAATCTCCATACTGCTTTCCAGAGTGGTTGTACTAATTTGCAGTCCTACCAACAATGTATGAGAGTACCTCTTCATCTACATCCTCGCCAGCATTTGTCTTTGTGTTCTTGATAATTGCCATTCTGACTGGAGTGAGATGAAATATTAGTGTAGTTTTGATTTGCATTTCCCTGATGGCTAGAGATGTTGAACTTTTTTTCCCATATATTTATTGGTCATTTGTGTTTCTTCTTTTGAGAAATGTCTCTTTAGTTCTTTTGCCCATTTATTCATTGGGGGGTTTTTTTGGTGTTAAGATTTTTTTAGTTCTTTTCTTTTTTAAAGAACAGGGAAATAAACACATCCCCAATTTTATTTCCTTTGTACAACAGTCCTGAGGGAAAAGGGACACAAAACTTTGAGTTGCCCCTTAGAACAATCAAATAAGGATTCTTGAGCTGATCAGCTGGGGTTGAGACCCTTAATCCCTTCCTCATAGTTCCAGTTTGGCACAATGTACAGGGGTGTGGGGGTAAGGTTTTCCAAAGGGGTTTCCAGTCTTCCCACAGTTCATCAGTGCATCTTTCCAAATTGCTTCTCAGCAAAAAGTCTGTTCTTCTCAGAGTTAAATACAGGAAAGGGCTGCCTCCTTGAAAGCCAGAGGTAGGTGGGTTCTTAAGAGCTGAAGGGAAAGGTCTCAGCCTCTTTGTCCATGGCAGAGGGAGGGGACCTCTGGGCTCCCCATGACTCTAGGTAAGTAGATCTCCAAACAACATTGACCCAGGCCCCCCACCAAGCACTCACTAGGGGTGGGGAGACTGACCTGTCATCATGTATCAGGAAAGGTAGGACATCTCTCACTGTCCACTACTCACCTCTCTATGCTCAGATCACCTGGAGGGCTGTTTCCCAAATCTGTGGAGCTAGTTTCTCAAGATCTCTCACCTTCCATCAGATGGGTTCCAGGGACCCTGCAAGGAGCCAGGCAGGCCCCCATGTACCACTGAGAGAGCTCTTCTGCCTGTCATGGTCAATCAGGTGGGATCTCTGGTACCCCGGTGCTGTCATGAGGGCTCCTTGGACCCTTAAAACTGTCAGGCAGAGTACCCAGGGCTGTCATGGCATCGGGCTCCTCCATTGGGCCCCATGGGCTCAAGAAAGCACCCAAGGCCTTGGCGTGGCCAGAGAGCAGCAGCTGCAGCTGGTACCACCCGCAGCAATACAGGTATTCCATGCACAGTATATTGGTGCATTGTAGGCTGGCCTGCTGCTGGAACTCAGCCCACACAAGCACTTCACATTTGGGTGCTTGGCTTCAGTGTGTAAAAGATTGTGGTACAGGCTCAAAACTTGCCTCTGCTGCCGGCTGGACCAGCTCATAATAGCAGCTGGGTTGCAGGAGCATCAAAAGCCCAGTGAACAGAAGCTGAACAGTTGAACCAAGCCAAAGGGCAAAGAAACAATCCAAGTTTTTTGAGTTCTTACATATTCTGGATATTAATTCCCTGTCAGAAGTGTTTCTAGCAAAGATTTTCTTCCATTTTATAGTCTCTCTCTTCACACTCTTAATCATTTCTTTTCATGTGCAGAAGCTTTTCAATTTGATAGCATCCCACTTATTGATTCTTGGTTTTATTTCTTGTGCTTGAGGAGTCTTGTTAAGGAAGTCAGTGCCTAAGCATATATGATGGAGTATTTACCTAAGTTTTCTTCTAGCAGTTGTAAGGTTTCTGGCTTACTTTGTAAGTCTTTGGTGTTATTATTATTATTATTATTATTATTATTATTATTATTATTACTTGTACCAGGGATTAAACACAGAGGTGGTAACTACTAAGCCGCATCTACAGCCACTTTTTTTTTATAGTTTATTTAGAGACAGGGCCCTTGCTTGGGGCCTCAGTAAATTGCAGAGGCTGGCTTTGAACTCAGATACTCCTGCCTCAGCCTCCCACTAAGATTACCGGCATGTGCCAACATGCCAGGCCTCTTTGGTCCATTTTGATTTGACTTTTGTGCAAAGCAAGTACATAGGTGGCCAACAATATTGCTCTTATCTCTAGGTGAGGGAAAACATCATGGAAGTAGGGTGTGATGGAGTAAGGTAGCTCAAAATATGGCACCAGGAATAGAAAGAGAGTTCCATTCACCAAAGGCAAAATATATACCTCAAAGGCATGCCCTCAATGACCCACTTCCTCTAGCCACACCTTACCTCCCTACAGTTACTACTCAGTTATTCCCCATAAGAAGATTAGTGCATTCAGTAAGTTAAACCTTAGTCAATCATTTCACCTCTAAACTTTCTTGCATCATCTCCCACATGAGCTCTCTTGGGGGACATCTCATATTTAACCCATAATAAGTGGTGAATTACATTTATTGATTTTCATATGTTACACCAACCTTCCATCACTGGGATGAAACCCACTTGATCATGTTGTATTACCTTCTTGATGTGTTTTTGAATGCACTTTGCTAATATTTTATTAAAGATTTTTGCATCTATGTTCATCAGGAATATTGATCCCTAGTATTCTTTCCTTGATTTGTCTTTGTCTGGTTTTGGTATCAGGGTTATACTGGCTTCATAGAATATTTTGGGAGAGTTCCTTCACTTTACATTTCATGGAATAATTTGAAAAATACTGATGTTTTCTTTCCTTTAAACATCTGATAGAACTCAGCTGAGAGTCCATATGATTCTGGACATTTTTTTTTTTGTTGAAGGGCTTTTAATTGTTGTTTCAATTTCATTTACATGATATTGGTCTATTGGAGTTTTCTATATCTTCTTGGTTCAATCTGGGCAGGTCATATGTCTCTAGAAATTTGGCAATGTCTTCTAAATTTTTTAGTTTATTGAAGTACAAACTTTCAAAATAGTTTCTGAAGATCCTTTAGATTTCAGAAGTATCTGTGGTGATATCTTCTTTTTCATCTCTAATTTTGTTCTTATCTTTATTTTTATTATTTTGGCTAAAGGTTTATCAATCTTATCTTTTTGAAGAACCACTTCTTCATTGAATTGATCCTGTGTATTTTCCTATTCTCAATTTCATTAATTTGAGCTGTGATCTTAATTATTTCCTGTCTTCTGCTTACTTTGGAAATAGTTTGTTCTTCATATTCTAAAGCTTCAAGGTAGTGCATAAGCTTATTTATTTGGAATCTGTCTAATTTTTTTTCTCATTAAACTTTTAAATGTAGGAATTCAATGATATAAATTTTCCTCTTAGAACTGCTTTCATACTGTCACAGAAATTTTGATATGTCATATCTCTATTTTCATTTGTTTCTAAGAATTTTTTGATTTATTCATTCATTTCTTCTTTGATCCACTCTTCATTTAAAAGAGTATCATTCAATCTCTGTGTGTTCTTGTGATTTCTATTAATTTTCTTATTGTTGATTTCTAGTTTCATTACATTATTATTTGATAGGATGCACGAGATTATATCAATTTTTTTAAATTTTCTAAGACCTATATTGTGAACTAGAATATGGTCTATTTTGGAAAAGGTTCCATGAACAGCTGATAAGAAGGTAAATTCAGCAGTTTGGGGGTGAAATATGCAGTAGATGTCTATTAGGTTCATTCGATTTATGGTAGTATTTAGGTTAGAAATATCTTTATTGATTTTATGTTTGGATGACCTGTCTATTGGTGATAAGGATGTGTTGAAATCGCACAATTTTATTGTATTGTTATCTATCTGGGATTTTATACCAAGAAGCACTTGTTTGTGTAGTTAGATATGGTGATTGCTATCTCTTCTTGTTGGATTGTTTCCCTTTCCAGTATATAATTTCCTTGTTTTTCTCTTTGGATTAATTTTTGCTTGAAAGCTGCTTTGTCAGGTATGAAAATAGCTACTTCTGCTTGTTTTGGGCTCCATTTGCATGAAATATTTTTTCATTCTTTTACCTTCAGCTTAGTGTCTTTGTCTATGAGATGGGTCTCTTGCAAACAGCATATAGTAAGATCTTGTTTTTTTTTTTTTTTTTTTTGATACATTCTGCTTTTCTATGTGTTTTAATTGGGAAGTTGAGACTATTTAAATTCAGTGTTAGTATGGATGTATGTTTGTGGTTTCCTGCTGAAGAAGAAAGAAGAAAGAAGCTCTAAAAGCTAAGCTCTCTCTCTCTCTCTAAAGAAGAAATCTCTCTCTTTCAAGCTCTCTCTCTTTCTCTCTAAGCTCTAAGAAGAAGAAGAAGAAGAAAAAGCTATCTCTAATCTTTCTCTCTAAGCTCTTTCTAAGAAGAAGAAAAATCTTTCTTTCTCTCTCTAAGCTCTCTCTAAGAAAGTAGAAGTAAAAGTAGTAATACCTTTACTCTGCCTCTGAGAGTTTTCCTCCCGCGGTCTGTGGCTGGCCATGACAGGCAGCTTACAAATGGTGGTCTGTCCGGGGGCTCAGCAGGCAGAGAAGAAAAAATAAGATATAAGAACAAGAAGCTAAGATAGTGAGGAGAGTGGAGAAGAAAGCATAGCCTCTGACTCAGTTGAGACCAGCAAAAAGAGTAGTACTCAGTTGAGGCCAGTTAAGAATTAGCGAAAAGCCGAAGCGAGTAGCCGGCGAGAGCCGGCGAGAAGCCGAAGCCATGAAGCGAGTAGCCGGCCAAAAGCCATAAAAAATAAAGAAGCCAGAAAGTAATAGCATGGTAAAAGCCATGCAGAGAAAAAGCCTTGAGCTTTAGCAAAAAGCCATAAAGAATTAAAAAGCACGGTGAAAACCATGCAGAGAAAAAGCCATTGAGCTTTGGCAAAAAAGCCATAAAAATAAAGAAGAGACAAGAAAAAAAAAAAAAAAAAGTCAAAGCCGCTTATGCAATTGTGCTTAACTAAGTGCGTTAGCTGCTCCTCAGCAGTAGGCTTCCTTAAAGCCGCAGTACCTCCTCAAAAAGGGCTCAAATATCCACCCTTTTAAAACAAAAGGTGAAAAGCCAGGTAGGGACAAGAAAATAAAAGAAAATAGAGAAAATAAAATATAGAAAATAGAATTAAAAAGCACCTTTTAAACTAAAAGGGAGGAATATGAAGGAGCCCCAATTAGGGAGATGGCTATTGCGGTCAGCTGGAAGCCATAAGTTCCACCTGATAATAAGTATGTATGTGACGCACCTGTAAATGCACGTGAGGCACCAGCAAAGCTAAAGGTATATAACCGGGTGAAAGCGGTTGGAGTCAGGAGAAGAATGAATTCATTCAGTCAGTCATGCAGTCGCTCGGTCGGAAGAAGAGTTCGGGTCGGAGAAGAAGAAAAGAATCAGAGCGGCCAGAACGTAGGCAGAGCGGTTACAGAAGAGAAACCAGATAGAAGAAGTAAATGCTGGTCAGAGTCAGGCAGAGGCTCCCGAGGAAGAAAGAAGAAAGAAGAAAAAGCTCTAAAAGCTAAGCTCTCTCTCTCTCTCTAAAGAAGAAATCTTTCTCTTTCAAGCTCTCTCTCTTTCTCTCTAAGCTCTAAGAAGAAGAAGAAGAAAAAGCTATCTCTAATCTTTCTCTCTAAGCTCTTTCTAAGAAGAAGAAAAATCTTTCTTTCTCTCTCTAAGCTCTCTCTAAGAAAGTAGAAGTAAAATTAGTAATAGCTTTACTCTGCCTCCGAGAGTTTTCCTCCCGCGGTCTGTGGCTGGCCATGACAGGCAGCTTACACTGCTATTTTTATATTTTTTTGTATTTAATTCTATCTTGATTTATATATAGTAGTTCACTCTTATATTGATCTTCCTCTATTTGGAAGCTTTCAGATTTGTTTTTGGCTTCCTCTGTGTACTGTTTATCTTTGAGCATTCATTGTAGTGCTGGCTTGGTAGTCATGAATTTAGCTTATTGATGCCATCGAAATTTTTTATTTCTCCATCAAATGCATAGGTGTTTGTGGTTTCTTGTCATTTTTGTTTGTTTTCTATATTTAATCCTGCCATAATTTTCATTTAGTTGATTGCTCTTCTAGTAATTGTCATCTATTTGGGTTTGGAGTTTGTTTTGGAGTTCTTCTGTGTGCAGTATATCTTTGAGTATTCTTTGTAGTGATGGCTTAGTGGGCATGAATTCTTTGTTTATCCTTGTCATGGAAAGATTTATTTTCTTACCAAATTTGAAAGATAGCTTTGCTGGGTGTAGAAATCTTTGCTGGCAATTGTTTTCTTTTAGTGCTTGGAATATCTCATCTGGACCCTCCTTGATTTTAGGGTCTGAATTGAGAAGTCAGAGGTGAGCCTTATTGGTTTGTCTCTGTGTGACCTGAACTTTTTCTCTTACAACCTTTATTATTCTTTCATTATTTTCTGTGTTAGACATTTTGATTATGATGTGTATTGGGGAGGTTCTATTCTTATTTTGTCTAATTGGGGTCCTGTGTGCCTCCTGTATGTGAATATCTGTCTCGTTTTTAATATGGGGAAATGTTTCTCTTATTATCTTATTAAAGATGTTCTTGCCTATATTCTGGGGTGCACTGGTAATTTTAGTATAAAAATGAATGATCAACAATTGTTCAAAATATAACTATTGAATATGCTGCCGTGATTAATAGTTACATGTCGACCACAAAGAAACTCAAACTATTATTGAAAAGGACCTTCCCCTAGCTGGGCGTGGTGGCGCACGCCTGTAATCCCAGTACTTGGGAGGCTGAGGCAGGAGGATCACGAGTTCAAAGCCAGCCTCAGCAATGGCGAGGCACTTAGAAACTCAGTGAGACCCTGTCTCTAATAAAATACAAAAAAGGGCTGGGGGTGTGGCCCAGTGGTCGAATGCCCCTGGGTTCAATCCCCGGTACCAAAAAAAAAAAAAAAAAAAAAAAAAAAAGGACCTTCCTCTCTTTCTTAACACTAAATCCAGGCTCCTGTAGATCTCAATTTCTGCTTTGAGATCTTGTGGTGCTATTGTGTTAAAGTTGCAGGTTTCTTTCAAAAAATCCCAAAGCAGGTTTCCGTTTTCATTACCATCAATAAAACAGTCAGTATGTCCATGATGGATAGAAGGTCATATCACTCATACTTGAGCCCCAGGTTGTCCAGCATCTGGGTAAGATGAGAGGATGTGACATACTGGCAGAGGTCATCCTGGGGTAGGCGGGACCCATACTTTTTCCACAGCTTGTCCCAGCCACTGGTTCCTGACATAAGAATAATGAGAAATTTAGCATTGTTAGCTAAGAGACTATGGAAGAATTTCAGGGTAGCTGGAATGTCTTCTACATAATACAGCATCTGAATCATATGAATAAAGTCCCACTTTTGAAGCTCTTTTTTCTCCATCGTTCTATTTTGATATTCAGATGATGTCTCCTTATGCCAAACAAACTTTATATTCTCGAAGTTTGATGTCTTGGCTTCTGCACTCGGTTCAACAACTTCGTTGTTGATATGAACTCCTGGGTATTGAACCTGCACTTTGGAGAGAATTTGAAGATCAATTTCACCTGCACCTCCGCCTATGCTCAGAATCTTAATTTCTGATTTTGCATCTGTAGTCTTTGCTATTATGCCTGGAAGCTGCTTGTCCATGAATTCCTGCATGCACTGGTGTTCCATAGAATTATTGAGAAACCTCCAAAAAGATTCAACCTATCTGCTGTAGTCAGAGAACAAGCTCCTCATGGAAGATACCATATTGAGTTTTCTTATATAACTTCCCTGTTTTCCTAACATTCCTTTCTTGCCCTCAGGCCTTTTCCTTGGAAGGGTCATGTGCAAGAAGGATAAGGGCATTTTTATAAAATTTGCAGACACCCATTTTGTTTCACTTTTTTTCCCCTATAGGAGCTACTGTAGGACTTTGCAAGCAGTGCAGTCAACCTAGTGGTCATTATCCTTATGATCTAGGATCATGTCAGTCCAACAAGAGAATTCAGGTGACTGAACCAGAATTAAGTTTGAGTCCCCAGGCCCGCTTTTCCCCATGCTAAACCCTGAAGACTGGTCTGAGTCTGTTTTCAGGGGAAATAAGGAAGCATCACATCCAGGAGTGGTCAGGAAAGAATTCAGAATTTTTAAAATAAATGTATAACCCATCCCCACTCCTTATGTCCTGATCATTCATTACCAAGGAAGTGGCCAAAAGAAGATGATTCATTTTGTGGTATATTTGCTGACCAAAATATCTTATTAAAATATGTAGACAAGGAAGAGGTGAGAGAGGTAAAGTCAGAAATCTTTCTAATTAACATTTGAGGAGGTTCCTCTATGCTCAGAAATATCATATGCTCATGGATGGTAGAAGAGTGGAAGTGTCATTGACTACCTTAGTTATAAACCCATTGTTGAGAGTGTGTTTTTTTGAAAAAAGAAAGGTAAATTATAATTAGACTACAAATTGGAGAAATTTTTGAGGGTTCCAATAGTGTAGCTAGAGTCAGCTGACTAAACAAGAAAACAATATCATAATGTGAAAAAGGGTTGGTAGAGATGAATTATCACTGATTATTTGTGGGTGGGTGGGGTCTAAGGTTCCATGTAGTTTATCTCCCAGGAGTGGGAAGGGCCATATACCACATTTTCACCCTGGGACAACTAGGTCAACTTTTAGCAGAGATCACAAATATGGCATGCAGTGGGGACCTCTGCATCAGAAACAAAAATTCATTTACTTTGTGCCCCATCTATGATGGTGGATATGATTTAAGCAGAATTGTTGGCACTTAAGTTCAGGCCAATGCAGACGTAAATAACAGCTTGATTCCAATCAGTCTCATCAGAAAACAGGTCATCACATGGCCTCTACAAATGTTACAGTTTGGTAATTAGCCACAACTACTTTCCACAGTCTGTTATCTCAAAAAGGCAAATCTTTAATCTACTAGTCTTTAGTGTTCCAAGTGACAAACCAATCAGCTAAGCCATTGGCAAAACTAACAATACAACAAAGTTCATCAAGAAAAGTATTGGCTGAAAGTATGAAAATGACCTTGATTTCTGTCCTCTGAGCAGAGTGGCCATGCCTATTTTTGGCTCTGTATAAGTAGAACTGAGGTTAAAAACTGCTACTGAAGAATGAATCCCATTTATTTAATAGTAGCCTAATCATTAATGAACCATGCCCAGGAATTTGGGGAAACTCTGTGAATTGAGGGTTCCATTGAAACAGTAGTTTTGCTTCAGACTGTAGATTGGTGGATAACTTCTTCCTCACAGGTACAGTAACCACTCTTTCATATAAAGCCATGACATTACTAGGGACAGGCTGGCTGCATTTTTGAATAGATCTTTTTTCCTTGAAAAGTGAGACTTGTTGGGTCTTTCCTACCTTATTGGTTTTTTTTTTTTTTTTTTTTTTTTTTTTTGTGGTACTGGAGATTGAACTCAGGGGCACTCGACCACTGGGCCACATCCCCAGCCCTCTTTCGTATTTTATTTAGAGACAGAGTCTCACTGAGTTGCTAAGTGCCTCGCCATTGCTGAGGCTGGCTTTGAACTCGCGATTCTCCTGTCTCAGCCTCCCAAAGTGCTGGGATTACAGGCGTGCGCCACCGCTCCCGGCCCTTATTGTTAATTGAGCTTAAGTTGACCCACTCCCAAAAGGAAATATCAGGCTGGAGAATCACAAGACTTTCTTGGACCACATGTTCAATTTTGACTGGAGCCCAAAAGCAAGCTAATAGCTACTTTTCAAAAGGGAAATTATCTGTAAACTTAATCAGACAATGAATCCATATCTCAAATGGGTGTGTCTAGGTGGAGGTTACCTCCCTTTGCTAGAGAGACTGATTGGGAGAATCATCAGTCACTGGAACTTGCAGCTCAAAAGGGTTATTAGGATTGTGGAGACCCAAATGTATAGTGCATGTCATAGCTTGCTGGGCAGATTCTAATTAAGTCTGTTTGTTTGGGCTCCACTCAAAGGATTCAGATTTGTGTGTTACCTGATATGATATAAAGGACCAAGAATACCCAAGCAAGATCCATATTATCTCTCATGACCAGAGTCTTAAAAGGTTTCCTTTTGATGCTTGTGGCTTAAAGGAAAACAGGTTTTCTTTGACTTCCAGAAAGATTAAATATTGTGAATCTGCCTACACTGTCTCAAGAAATTTTTACTAGATAAGTAGATACTTAATTTTTGTTTGGATTTATCAATCAGAGGTGTGATAACATCAGGACTTTTGACAATGAGAATTCTGACTTGGCAACTAACAGGATAGTGTTCATATTATAAAATGTATGGATGTCAGAGGGCAGGGGTACTCATGCTAAATCCCAACCCACTCAATGGTGGCAAGTGGCTTGGAAATTTAGGTATATACTAGGAGCCTTGTTACATGAATAATAACTTACCTGGATTGTCAACACTACTAGTAGAGCAAATAAGTCATTGGCAATGTCCAAGACAGCACACTAAATACCATCATTCTGTGTAATCATTTAGTTACAGTTCTAATGTCTAAAGTAGTCAGGGATATGGGAGCAAAAACTGAATTCGATAGGAGAAAATTCAATGAAAGCTTCTAGCTCCTGTTATTATTTTTCACTGGTTATACAAGACTATTGTGCTAAAATATTGTATCTCTTTGTACCTCTGCTACCTTTAAAACCTTACATAAGGCAATTTATCTTTTTCCTCATGGGATTCTGTATTGTCTCTGTCAGATTGCCTGGGGTGGAGAGAGCAGAGAGGAGAGCAATTAATGTGCCTCTCTAGCATCTCTATTTGTGGCTTGTCCTGAATTAGACATTCTCCACTTACAAACTGGTGAAAAACAAGCATATTTCACATTAATTCCTACTGTACATGCAGGTATGCAAACAGCAATCATAATACATTGAATTGGTTCAAAGTGTCCCATCCATGAACTGACATTAGCTTCTCTGTCCCAGTGCAAAACTTGCTTAAACCTTATTCAGAAAACTTCCTTCCACAGATTCAAGTAGTATAGTGACTTTATCACACACATATAACAGAACCACTAAAATTTAACTTCCCTTCCTCCACCAAATTCCTAAACATAATCATATGAATGCGTGTGGCTTTTTATCTCCTTCCAAATCAGTCATAGTTCTGTTTTTAATCTTTAAAACAGCTGAGATTGGAGTGCATTGGGAAGGACCAGGGAAGATGGAAAGAGAGAGAAGTTCTGCACCATTAAACAAGGTTTTGCACTGTACTTTCAGTTTTTATTGGCATAGCAGCAGCTCATGACACAACCAAATGGATTTCAAATGTTTTCAGTTTGTCTAATGTTCTATATTGAGTGGCAAAGTCCTTATAGCTGACACCATTTGTTTTAGCCTTAAGAACCCAGTGAATCACCATCCATAGCCACAACCAAAACCACATGGCTTTCTGACTGGGACTGTGAGGTTTATATCCTCTAATTGATTCAGGCTTCACTTACATAACAAATTATTTTATGGAGTCCACTTTAATCCAGGGCATCAGAAGCATCCTTGTCATAACTTCTCCTAAGGCTTTGACCACTTTCAATATTATAGCTAGGGACATTTTATAGGGCAAATGGGTTGATTGCACTTTTTTTTTTTTTTTTTTTTTTTGTACGGGGGATTGAACTCAGGGGCACTCAACCACTGGGCCACATCTGCAGCCCATTTTTGTATTTTATTAGAGACAGGGTCTCACTGAGTTGCTAAGTACCTCCTCATTGCCGAGGCTGGCTTTGAACTCTCATCCTCCTGCCTCAGCCTCTCAAGTGCCGGGATTACAGGCGTGCGCCACTGCACCCAGCTTGATTGCACAAATTTGTCTAGATTTCTTTGGATCAGTTCCTCACTCAACAGTCAGTCACCTTCATCAGCATCATTAACCTAATTTGGACCAAGAGGAGCCTGAATACTACTAAATGCCTCATGTATGATTTTCCATGGAAGTTTTTTTTTTTTTGTTGTTGTTGTTGTTGTTTGTTTGTTTCAAGGAAATATCTCTTATAAGCAGCAAAGATCTAAGGTCAAAATGACAGAATGAAGGAAAGATTGATCTGTAAGAAGGCTTAGTATTCCTATTCTTCCTTAACAAGCTTTATGCTATCCACAAACCCCATCTCCTAAATGAAGCAAATTTTTAAGAATTCATCTGGTTTATACTCACAGTACTCTTTTAACTGTTGTCTTAAAAGGGCAAGTACTTCTAATCACTGAATCTTAATGCTTGTTCTTATGGGGTGGGGGGTGGACCTTAGAGTAACCACCAAACTGGTGAGGACTTCCCCTTTTGTAGACTTAGTAACAATGAAAGCTCCCTTCAGGTAGTTAATCTTTGAACTTACCTCTTAATTCTCAGTCTGCAACTGCTTCTCCAACTCCTAATTAACAGTAAGAACGATACCATTTATTACCCAAATTACTGTACAATTTTGTCCATGGGTTGCTACTGATTCATGTGGATTTCCCCTGAATTCTATTAATCACCCTATAAGACTTTCATTCTTCCTCATCTAAAAATCTTGTCTATCAACATCATTGTCACTTCATCATGTAAACTGTCAAGAACTGTGAAGAACTATGGAATTTAATTTGTCACAGTTAGATGAATGATAGTAGACAATGTGGGACTCTTGGGGTAGACACAAAAGACTGTTTATTACTAAGAGTAAAGCAGTAGTCATAATATCAGCATTTTGTTTTGTTTTCTTTGATGTCAGTTCCTGTAGGGTGACAAGAAGAGGAAAAGATTACACCTTCACACTCAGTGGGTTGCATTAAAAGAGAGGCATCTGAGCTTAGGGGATATAAATATTTCATAGTGAGCAGTAACCATGCCTGTCTTTTAAGAGGTAGGTGACAAAATAAATGCTTTAAGATTCAATACTACAGAATCTGAGACCTGGAGAGACTGGAAGACAGGTTAATAGAGGAGAAAACAAAATTCAGAGTGGCCTGGCCCAAAGAAAGCAGAGGGAAGGCTATCTATACCTTCCAAGACATAAGCAAATTACCTTTTGTTCTGGTGAGAGTCAATTTATCTTCAAAGACTGTTCTCTATATAGACATCCGTGAAAAAATAGTCCAAAACAAATGAAAATCAGTGTTTTGCATGGAAGACATGCAGAAACAAAGATGAGTATGATTCTTACTCTTCTTAAGGAAGTCACAATCTAAAAGTGGGAGGCAGAATACATATAATTATAATATAAACCTTTCTCTGATAAGGGCTATTGGGAACAAAAGTATTATGTGACTTCTGTGTACCAGACATTTTACATACATTCCTTCATTTAATCTTCACTAAAAACCTCCAAAAGTTATTATAATTATATTTTACGGTTGAGAAAATTGAGACTATGAAAGGCTAAATGAATTGTGGAAGATCAAAGATTCAAAACCAAGTATATTAGTGTTCAAAGCCCACATAATTTCCATTACACCATGATTTATCACAAAGCTTGCCATCTAGTAGGTGTTCAATTAATATCTGTTGAGGGTATATAAATATAAAACACATAGCCCCTGGCCTCACAGAATGTATAATCTAGTAGAAGAAAAACAAGTAAACACATTTATAAGATTTATAAATCCCTGTGTTGTAGAAGCTGAAAGATGCAGGAGCCCTGTTTGGGGAGATAGCTAAGATTGCGGTTGACTACGGGCCATAGACATTTTTGGGCATTGTCGCCTTCCATAGTCTCACGGGACTTGGCCCAGGATCTGGAGAGATTTGAGCAGTGACTCAGCAGATCGAGCGAGTGCCATTCCTGCTCGGGCGCATGGGATGAGACCAGAGAGAGAAAGGACAGGGTTATCGCTATTGTATAGATATATTGTAGTTTCTTGTAAGAGTAGGTGCTTTGGTTTCTTGTGAGAGTGTGTATGTAGTGTTAGAAATTACAAGAGACAGAGACAGAAAGATTAAAGAATTTTTTCGTCTCCATCCTGTCTCCGGACTCCTTCCCGCGGCGCTGCCGTTCCAGGCTGCAATCCCTTTCCGGCAGCGAACAGAAAGATAGGCAACCAATCCAGATCAGCTTGTTCCAAGAGCTAAGAAGGAGAAGACAGGGAAGTGGGAGGGGAGGGTCAATCACAACATTTTTGTGTGTGTGTGTTCCAATGAGTTTTTTTGTTTCACTCTATATTTTCAGAAGATGATATGTGAAAATAACCTCTAACAATGCCCCTGGGTTTCTAACCAAAGACTATCCTTTCCTGAGGCACTGAGAAAAGGAAGTTTTAAAGGGACAATGATAAACACCATAGACAGAAATAAAATTGTTAACTGAAAAAAGTCAGGCACAGAAAAATGAATATTGCATGTTCTCACTTATATATGGAAACTAAAGTTGATCTCAAAGAAGTAAAGAATAAAATAGTGTTTACCCAAGTCTAGAAAGGATATGATAGAGGTTTGGATGGAGAAAGGATGGTTAATGGGTATGAAGGTGGAGCTGGATAAGAGAAATAACTTGTAATTTCTGTAGTGTAGTAGGCTAACCATGACTGACAACAATTAATTGAATATTATTGAATATTTCAAAATGAAAATTGTAAATATCTGTTAAATAAAAGACTAAATCACTAATACTCACTAGCACTAATTATATATAACATATATACCCAGTATATAGAACAATTTACAGAAACTTAGAAGTATTGGGAGATGGTGGAAGCAAACAAGGCAGCAAGACCCAAACTCCTTACAACATAGGAAGGAGGCAGTGAATAAAAACAGAATTGAATGGTGGGTGAAAAAATAAATTCTCAAAGATTCAATGCTACATATTCTGAGATCTGGAGAGATTGGAAGATAGGTTACTAGAAGAGAAAACAAAACTCAGAGTGCCCTAACCCAAACCTGTGGATGGGGAGGAAGGGCATCAGAGAGAGAAAGGTGAGGGAGCAGACAGACATTCTCTTAAGGTCACCCCCTTAAAAACTGTTGGGAAAATGTTTGAACAGACAGGCAAATTTTTTTTTAAAAAATATTTATTTGCTTTAGTTGTACACAATGCAATGCATTTATGTTTATGTGGTGCTGAGAATCAAACCTGGGCCACAGGCCTCGCACGTGCTAGGCGAACGCTCTACCGCTGAGCCACAACCCCAGCCCCCCCAGACAGGCAAAATTTAAAACACAGAAGCCTCCTTAAAACAGCACAAACCACTTAAAACCAAATTGTGAAAAGAAAACTGAACAGGCACCCCACAGTCATCTTGTGGAGCCCACAGCCAACCAGTCACTCTCTTAAATCAGCACAACATTTCCCACACCAAGACAGCTGCAAATTAAACCACAGAGAAACCCCTACAGTGGGCCTTCTTCAGAATCTGTCCAGAAAGAACTTCTAGAAGGACCACTACTAGCCATAAATCTCAGAAACCCCCTCCCCTCTCTGAGGACAACGGGAACAGAGCAGGCTGGTTGAGACCTGGGCCAGGGAAGTGCTCCTATCTCTACTCAGCCTCTGTGACCCAGGCAAGGTCAGAATGCTCTGCTCAGGCTTACTCAACTCAGACAGAGGCTACAACAAAGCAGCTCTGGCCCCAAATAAAGGAAAGTTGATCCACCATGCCACAACCACTGGTACTGGGGAAAGGCACTGTGGGAACACTAAGAACAGACCCCAGGAGCACACCACCATGCCAGAGGGAAGCTGCCTGAATACCCAGTGACACACAGACCCAATGAGAAATTTCCAGAGGCTATGCAACAGAAAATACCAATACCAGCCATGGTAGGTACACAGTCTGAACCATTATCACAACTGGCAAGTGACAGGGCATTATTTGAATACTTGTGGGACCTTGAACCAGCAGAAGGAATAAATGTCCATCATTCACAATCTGGTGCATTGGAAACTAGAGTCCAGGTGAATCATCATAGATCCTACACTATAGCACCTCAGAGAGTAGAGGCAGCAGGGTGAATACTACTGCACCATAAAACATCTGCAGAAAACCAACAACCAGTATTCCTGCACACACACACACACACTACTACCAGGATCTTCACTATCACAAAAAGAATTTAGCAGACGGAAATAGGTACACCAATGACACGCAGCAAACATAGAGGCACTTCAGAGTCTCCATCCTGAACTTGTACATTAGAATCAGCCAACTGACAACACTGCACCCTTCAAGACTATAAATAACTCTAAAGTCAACTTTCATCACATAGATAACCTCTTAACTTAAATGATAATTGTTAACTCATTAGCTGTACCTCCAACCAATTTGAATGTATTTCATCTAATGGTTTAAAACACTAACTGAGGGGCTGGGATTGTGGCTTAGTGGTAGAGCGCTCGCCTAGCACGTGCACGGCCCGGGTTCGATCCTCAGCACCACGTACAAATAAACGAATTGTGTACAACTAAACCAAATAAATAAATATTTAAAAAAAAACACTAATTGAATCAATCTTCCTATCTTTGTTTTCCTAGCTCTAGTTTATACCTGTTTCTCTTACCCCCACTCAACCTCATACACTATCCACTATTACCTCAATTAACACAAATTCATCTATTTCTCCTTTCTACCTTGATGTAGATTATTCTTTTATAGAGCCCCCGTAACTGTACCTCTTTCTTTCTTTCTGACCTTATTTTCCCTCCCCCATTTGCCCAACCTTCCTTCCTCTCCCTCTTTTAGCACTCGCCTAAGGTTACTATAACTTACTATAAGTTTACTAAATTTAACTACTATTTTTTAAAAATATTTATTTTTTTATTTGTAGTTGGACACCATACCTTTATTTTATTTATTTTTACGTGGTGCTGAGGATCGAACCCTGGGCCTCACACTTGCTAGGAGAGTGCTCTACCACTGAGCCACAACCCCAGCCCTAACGACTATTTTTTGACCTGTTCCAGACCTTTATGATAGGTTCATATTTCAATCGGAGGAAGTGCAGAGAACAATTGCCACACATTTTTCTTTCTACAAGGTTGAAGAGTATGAAGCATGGCTCAGAAGTGATTACAGCAAATAGAGCTCAGTTGTATCTTTTCTTTTTTTTTTTTTTCTTTTTTTTTTTTTTTTTTTTTTTTTTTTGCCAGGGATACCAGAGATTGAACTCAGGGGCACTCAATGACTGAGCCACATCCCCAGCCCTAATTTTTTTTTATTCAAAGTTGTTGTATTTGTAATAGTAGTATGCATTACAATTCATAATACACATATAGAGCCTCTTTTTACATAACACTGTATACAAAGTATATTCGTACTATTCAAGTCTTCAATCATGCACTTAGGATAATGATATTCATCTTATTATACCATCTTTTCTTTTTTCCCCCTCCATCCCCCCTTGCTCCCTCCCTTCCGCTCCCTCCCCTTTGACGATTCTAGTGTTCCTCTAATCCTCCTATGTACCCCGACACCCAACCCCACTGTGAATCTGTCTCCTTATATGAAAGAAAACATTTGGCATTTGGATTTTTGAGATTGACTAACTTCACTTAGCATTATATTCTCCAACTTCATCCATTTACCTGTGAATGCCATTATTTTATTTTATTTTATTGCTGAGTAAAATTCCATTGTGTGTATATACCACATTTTCTTAATCCATTCATCTACTGAGGGACATGTAGGTTGGTTCCACAACCTAGCTATTGTGAATTGTGCTGCTATAAACATTGAGATGACTGTGTCACTGTAATATGCTTTTTTAAGTCCTTTGGGAATAGACCCAGGAGTGAGATGGCTGCGTCATAGGGTGGTTCCATTCCCAGTTTTCCAAGAAATCTCCATACTGTTTTTCATAATGGTTGAACCATTTTGCAGTCCCACCAGCAATGTATGATTGTGCCTTTTTCCCCACATCCTCTCCAACATTTATTGTTGTTTGTGTTCTTGATAGCTGCCATTCTGACTGGAGTGAAATGAAATATTAGGGTAGTTTTGATTTGCATCTCTCTAATTGCCAGTGATGTTGAGCATTTTTTCGTGTATTTTGTGTATCTTCTTCTGAGAAGTGTCTTTTCAATTTCTTAGCCCATTTATTGATTGGGTTATTATTATTATTATTTTTTGGTGTTAACTTTTTTGAGTTCTTTATATATTCTAGAAATTAGTGCTCTGTCTGATGTGTATGTATTAAATATTTGTTCCCAGTTAGTTGGCTTTCTATTCACCTCACTGTTTCTTTTGCTGAGAAGAAGCTTTTTAGTTTGAATCTATCCCATTCATTAACTCTTGATACTAATTCTTGCGCTACAGGATTCTTATTAAGGAACTTATGGCCTAATCCGACATGTTGGAAATTGGAGCTTACTTTTTCTTCTATTAGGCGTATTCTGTCTGGTCTAATTCCTAGGTCCTTGATCCACATTGAATTGAATTTTGTGCATGGTGAGAGATAAGGATTTAATTTCATTTTGTTACATATGGATTTCCAGTTTTCCCAGCACCATTTGTTGAAGAGGCTATCCTTTTTCCACTGTACATTTTTGGCACCTTTTTCTAATATAAGATAGCTGAAATTATATGTATTAGTTTCTGTGTCCTCTTTTTTATGTATTTTTTAAAATTTATATTTTAAATTTATAATAATTACAATTCATAGTGCCCGTATATAGCATCTTTTTACATACAACTGTTTGTATACAAAGTATATTCGTACAATTCAGGTCTTCAATCATGCATTTAGGAAAATGATATCCATCTCATTCAACCACTTTTTTTTCTTTTCTCCCCCTACCTCCCCCCTTGCTTCCTCCCTTCTCCTCCCTTCCCTTTGACCACTCTAGTGTTCCTCTAATCCTCCTATGTACCCCCATTCAACAATACTGTGAACTAGCCTCCTTATATCAGAGAAAACATTTGGTACTTGGATTTTTGAGACTGACTAACTTCACTTAGCATTATGTCTTCCAACTTCATCCATTTACCTGCAAATGCCATTATTTTATTTTCTTTTATTGCTGAGTAAAATTCCATTGTGCATATATACCACATTTTCTTAATCCACTCATTTACTGAGGGACATCTAAGTTGGTTCCACAACCTAGCTATTGTGAATTGCGCAGCTACAAACATTGAGATAGCTGTGTCACTGTAATATGCTGTTTTTAAGTCCTTTGGGAATAGACCCAGGAGTGGGATGGCTGGGTCATAGGGTGGTTCCATTCCCAGTTTTCCAAGAAATCTCCATACTGATTTCCATAATGGTTGCACCATTTTGCAGTCCCACCAGCAATGCATGAGCGCGCCTTTTCCTCCACATCCTCTCCAACATTTATTGTTGTTTGTGTTCTTAATAGCTGCCATTCTGACTGGTGTGAAATGATATCTTAGGGTACTTTTGATTTGCATCTCTCTAATTGCCAGTGATGTTGAGCATTTTTTCATGTATTTGTTGATTGATTGTATATCTTCTTCTGAGAAGTGTCTGTTCATTTCTTTGGCCCATTTATTTATTGGGATATTTGTTTTTTTGGTGTTGAGTTTTTTGAGTTCTTTATACATTCTAGAAATTAGTGCTCTATCTGATGTGCACGTATTAAATATTTGTTCCCAATTAGTTGGCTCTCTATTCACCTCACTGATTGTTTCTTTTGCTGAGAAGAAGCTTTTTAGTTTAAATCTATCCCATTCATTAATTCTTGGTATTAATTCTTGTGCTACAGGATTCTTATTAAGGAACTTGGGGCCTAATCCGACATGTTGGAAATTGGAGCTTACTTTTTCTTCTATTAGGCGTATTGTCTCTGGTCTAATTCCTAGGTCCTTGATCCACTTTGAATTGAGTTTTGTGCATGGTGAGAGATAAGGGTTTAATTTAAATTTGTTGCATGTGGATTTCCAGTTTTCCCAGCACCATTTGTTGAAGAGGCTATCCTTTTTCCACTGTACATTTTTGGCACCTTTTTCTAATGTAAGATAGCTGAAATTATATGTATTAGTTTCTGTGTCCTCAATTCTGTACCATTGGTCTACCCGTCTGTTTTGGTGCCAATACCATGTTGTTTTTGTTACTATTGCTCTATAGTATAATTTAAAATCTGATATGGTGATGCCAGCTGCTTCACTTTTCTTGCTAAGGATTGCTTTAGCTATTATGGTTCTCTTATTTTTCCAGATGAATTTCATGACTGCTTTTTGTATTTCTTTGAGGAATGTCATTGGGAATTTTATTGGAATTGCATTAAATCTGTATAATGCTTTTGGTAGTATGGACATTTTGACAATATTAATTCTGCCTATCCAAGAACAAGGTAGGTCTTTTCATCTTCTAAGGTCTTCTATAATTTCTTTCTTTAGTGTTCTATCGTTTTCTTTATTTAATTATTTATTTACTTATTCATAATGCACAAGTATAGCATCTTTTTACATACAACTGCTTGTATACAAAGTATATAAGTACCATTCAGATCTTCAATCATGCATTTAGGATAATGATATCCATCTCATTCAACCACCAATTTTTTTTCCTTTCCCCCATCCCTCCCCCTTGCTCCCTCCCTTGCCCTCCCTTTCCTTTGACCATTCTAGTGTTCCTCTAATCCTATGTACCCCCATCCAACAACACTGTTAACTAGCCTCCTTATATCAGAGAAAACATTCGATATTTGGATTTTTGAGATTGACTAATTTCACTTAGCATTATATTCTCCAACTTCATCCATTTACCTGCAAATGCCATTATTTTATTCTCTCTTATTGCTGAGTAAAATTCCATTTTGTATATATACTACATTTTCTTTATCCACTCATCTACTGAGTGACTTGTAGGTTGGTTCCACAACCTACCTATTGTGAATTGTGCTGCTATAAACATTGAAGTTGCTGTGTCACTGTAATATGCTGTTTTTAATTCCTTTGGGAATAGACCCAGGAGTAGGATGGCTGGGTCATAGTTTTGATTTGCATTTCTCTAATTGCCAGTGATGTTGAGCATTTTTTCATGTATTTGTTGATTAAATGTGTATCTTCTTCTGAGAAGTGTTTTTTCAATTCCTTAGCCCATTTATTGATTGGGTTATTTGCTTTATTGGTGTTAAGATTTTTGAGTTCTTTATATATTCTAGAAATTAGTGCTCTATCTGATGTGCATGTATTAAATATTTCTTCCCAATTAGTTGGCTCTCTATTCACCTCACTGATTGTTTCTTTTGCTGAGAAGAAGCTTTTTAGTTTAAATCTATCCCATTCATTAATTCTTGGTATTAATTCTTGCGCTACAGGATTCTTATTAAGGAACTTGGGGCCTAATCCGACATCTTGGAAATTGGAGCTTACTTTTTCTTCTGTTAGGCTTGTTGTCTCTGGTCTAATTCCTAGGTCCTTGATCCACTTTGAATTGAGTTTTGTGCATGGTGAGAGATAAGGGTTTAATTTCATTTTGTTGCATGTGGATTTCCAGTTTTCCCAGCACCATTTGTTGAAGAGGCTATCCTTTCTCCACTGTATATTTTTGGCACCTTTGTCTAATATAAGACAGCTGAAATTATATGTATTAGTCTCTGTGTCCTCAATTCTGTACCATTGGTCCACCAATCTGTTTTGGTGCCAATACCATGCTGTTTTTGTTATTATTGCTCTATAGTATAATTTAAAGTCTGGTATGGTGATGCCCTCTGCTTCACTTTTCTTGCTTAGGATTGCTTTGGCTATTCTGGGTCTCTTATTTTTCCAGATGAATTTCATGACTGCTTTTTCTATTTCTTTGAAGAATGACATTGAGATTTTGTTTGGAATTGCATTAAATCTGTATAATGCCTTTGGTAGTATGGACATGTTGACAATATTGACTCTACCTTTCCAAGAGCAAGGTAGGTCTTTCCATCTTCTGAGTTCTTCTATGATTTCTTTCTTTAGTGTTCTATAATTTTCCTTATAGAGGTATTTCACCTCTTTATTTAAGTTGATTCCCAGGTTTTTTTTTAATGCTATTGTAAATTTGGTAGTTTTCATCATTTCCCTTTCAGAAGCTTTGTCACTGATGTACAAAAATGCCTTTGACTTATGGGTATTGATTTTGTATCCTGCTACTTTGCCAAATTCATTTACTAGTTGCAAAAGTTTTCTGGTAGCGTTTTTTGGGTCTTCTAGGTATATTATCATATCATCAGCAAATAGTGCTAATTTGAGCTCTTCTTTTCTTATCTGGATCCCTTTAATTTCTTTCATCTGTCTAATTGCTCTGGCCAGAGTTTCCAGTACTATGTTAAATAGCAGTGGTGAAAGGGGGCATCCCTGTCTTGTTCCAGTTTTTAGAGGGAATGCTTTCAATTTTTCTCCATTTAAGATAATGTTAGCTCTGGGCCTTGCTTAAATAGCTTTTATAATGTTGAGATATGTTCCTCATATTCCTAGTTTTTCTAGTGTTTTGAACATAAAGGGGTGCTGTATTTTGTCAAATGCTTTTTCTGCATCTATTGAGATAACCATATGATTTTTATCTTTAAGTCTATTGATGTGATGTATTATGTTTATTGATTTCCGAATGTCGAACCAGCCTTGCATCCCTGGAATAAACCCCACTTGATCATGGTGCACTATCTTTTTGATATGTTTTCGTATCTGATTTGCCAAAATTTTGTTGAGGATTTTTTTTAAATTTGTTTTTTTTTTTATTTATAGTAGTAGTATGTATTACAATTCAAGGATTTTTGCATCTATGTTCATTAAAGATATTGTCCTGAAGTTTTCTTTTTTGGATGCATTTTTGCCTTGCTTTGGAATTAATGTAATATTGGCCTCATAGAAAGAGTCTGGAAGAGCTCCTTCTTTTTCTATTTCTTGAAATAAGTTAAAGAGCATTGGTATTAGTTCTTTTTTGAAGGTCTTGTAGAACTCAGCTGTAAACCCATCAGGCCCTGGGCTTTTTCTAGCTGGTAGTTTTTTGAGGGCATCTTCTATTTCCTCGCTTGAAATTGATCTATTTAAATTGTGTATATACTCCAGTTCCAGTTTGGGCAATTCATACCACTCAAGAAATCTGTCAATGTCTTCAATATTTTCTATTTTATTAGAGTACAAGTTTTCAAAGTTATTTCTAATTATCTTCTGTATATCTGAGGTATTTGTTGTGATATTTCCTTTTTCATCATGGATGTTAGTGATTTGAGTTTTTTCTCTTCTTCTTTTCGTTAGCATTGCTAAGGGTCTATCAATTTTATTTATTTTTTCAAAGAACCAACTTTTAGTTTTGTCAATTCTTTGAATTGTTTCTTTAGTCTCAATTTCATTAATTTCAGTTCTGATTTTAATTATTTACTGTCTTCTACTGCTCTTAGTGTTGCTCTTAGTTTGGCAGAGAAGCCAAACTGCCAAGCTATATTTATATCAATAGGTCACATTAGGTCATTAGTGCCATTACTATTTAGTATTACTTTAATCCCAAGTGTTGAATATCTGAGATCAATACATTACTATTTAGTATTACTTTAATCCCAAGTGTTGAATATCTGAGATCAAAGTTCAGGCTGATAAGACACAGAGCTTCTTCTTGAAGGTCATTTACATAGTAACTAGATACTGCACCTATATTAGTTATCTTATTAGTTTCAAGGAGGAACTGCCGAGCATTCCAAGTGTGGGAATGACCTGTGCCAGTTACCTCCTACTCCCCAGGAGTTTGTTCACTAGAGGAATGCTTCCCTATACATTTGCACAGTCAGAATACCTACAACCAATTAGAAAAATGCAAATCAAAACAACAGTTAGATTCTGTCTCACTCCAGTCAGAATGGCAATCATCAAGAATACAAGCAACAATAAATGTTGGAGAGGATGTGGGGGGAAAAGGTACACTCATACATTACTGGTGGTATTACAAATTGGTGCAACCACAATGGAAAGCAGTATGGAGATTCCTAAGAAAACTTGTAATGGAATCACCATTTTACCAAGCTATCCCAGTCCTAAGTTTTTACCCAAAGGACTTAAAACAAGCATACTACATTGATGCAGTCACATCAATGTTTATAGCAGCTCAATTCACGATAGCTAAACTATGGAACCAACCTAGGTGCCCTTCAAGAGATGAATGAATAAAGAAACTATGTTATATATGCACAATGGAATATTTCTCAGCCTTAAAGAATGAAATTATGGCATTTGCTGGTAAATGGATGGAACTGGAGAATGAATCTGATGCCAAGTAAAATAAGCCAATCCCAAAGAACCAAAAACTAAATGTTTTCTATGATTTGTGGATGCTAATTCACAATAAGGAGTGAGCAAGAATAGAGATATTTTGGACTACACAGAGGGGAGTGAAGGGAGGGGAGCCAGTATTGGGGTAGGAATAATTATAGAATGAATCAGACATTATTACTCTATGTGCATATTATTACATGACCTGTGTAACTGTACATCATGTACAATGAGAAGTTATACTCCATTTTTGTATTATGTGTCAAAATGCATTCTACTGTCATGTATAACTAGTTAGACCAAGTTAAAACAACAACAACAACAACAAAAGAAACAAATGAATATGTTCGCCAAAAGATATGTACAAGAAAGTTTATAATCACACTATTCATGACAGTCCCAAACTGGAAACAACTGAACAATAGAATGTATAAATAAATTGTAATTTCCATGATTACCCTCTCACTAGTCAAATAATCTAATACCTCTATATTCTCACATTCTACCTCACAAACGGTTTAGCCAACCCATAAGCCCCACCTTCTACCATTAGATACTGTGAACCACCACACAAAAACACTGACTAAATGGTAGAAGATAATTGATCTCATTATTTATGGTTAAAGTGTTAAAATTGTAAAAAAAAAAAAAAAGAAACTAAGTGATATATGGCAATACATTGGGTACTTTGAATGCTGTAATATTGATCTTTCCATTAAAAATGAGGCATTGGTTAACCTGTAGGGAAGATATAATACAATAGGACAGAAACAGTAATACCTCAGACTTACACTGCAAGAGGAGAAAACACATAGATATAATGAAAAAATAAGGGAGGAAAATGTCCCAAACAAACCAAGATACTACAGCAATAGAATCCATAGAAAGCACAGTAGGTGAAATGTCAGAAAAAGAGTTCCGAATATACATAATTAAAATGATTCGGGATTTTAAAAATGACCTAAGTGAGCAGATACAGGCAAAAATTGATCTCTCTAACAAAGAGATAAGAGATCAAATACAGGCAACCATTGATCACACCAAGAAAGAGATAAGAGAACAAATACAGATAGCAAAAGATTACTTCAAGAAAGAGAGAGTCTGAGAAAAAACCAAAACAGAAATACTTGAAATGAAAGAAACAATAGGCCATTTAAAAAAAATCAATAGATAGTATCACC
Source organism: Tamias sibiricus (assembly GCA_025594165.1). Lineage (NCBI taxonomy): Eukaryota > Metazoa > Chordata > Mammalia > Rodentia > Sciuridae > Tamias > Tamias sibiricus. The sequence goes on along the minus strand of CM046667.1, from coordinate 95,099,863 downwards.
AATAGATTGGATCACTTGGAAGATAGGCCCTCAGACAATGAGGACAAAATATATAATACTGAAAATAAAGTTGACCCACACAGCGAAGACAGTAAGAAACCATGAACAAAATATCCAAGAAATATGGGATACCATCAAAAGACCAAATATAAGATTTATTGGAATTGAGGAAGGTGCAAAGAATCAATCCAAAGGAATGCAAAATCTCTTTAATGAAATAATATCAGAAAAAATTCCAAACAAGAAGAACAAATTTGAAAACCAAATACAAGAAGCATATAGGACACCAAATGTACAAAATTACAACAGATCTACACCAAGGCACATTATAATGAAAATGACTAGGATACAAAATAAGGATAGAATTTTAAAGGCCATAAGAGAGAAAAATCAGATAACCTATAGAGGAAAACCAATTCGCATCACAGCAGATTTTTCAACCGAGACCCTCAAAGCAAGGAGAGCCTGGAACAATATATACCAGGCTCTAAAAGATAAGGGATGCCAACCAAGAATCTTATATCCAGAAAAATTAAGCTTTAGAATTCGTGATGAAATAAAAACCTTCCATGATAAACAAAAGCTAAAAGAATTTACAACAAGGAAGCCGGCACAACAGAACATCCTTGGCAAAATATTCCACGAGGAGGAATTGAAAAACAACAATGAAAACCTTCAAAGGGAAGAACAACAATAAAGGAAAACTAACCATAGGAGAAATCAAGTCAAGCTAAATACCAAAAATAAAATAGACTTTAGTAAAATTTAAAATGACTGGTAATACAAATCATATCTCAATAATAACCCTGAACGTTAATGGCCTAAACTCACCAATTAAAAGACATAGGCTGATAGATTGGATTAAAAAAAAAGACCCAATAATATGCTGCCTTCAAGAGACACATCTCATAGGAAAAGATGCCCACAGACTGAAGGTGAAAGGATGGGATAAAATATACCACTCACATGGACTATGTAAGGAAGCAGGGGTTTCCATCCTCATATGAAACAAAGTAGACTTCAAGCCAAAGGTAATCAAAAGAGACAAGGAAGGGCATTTCATACTACTTAAGAGAATCATACACCAACAAGAAATAACTGTCATAAATATATATGCCCCAAATAATGGAGCATCCACGTTCATTAAACAAACCCTTCTCAAGTTCAAGAACCAAATAGACCATAACATGATAATTCTAGGTGACTTTAATGCACCGCTTTCACCACTGGATAGATCTTCCAAACAAAAGCTAAACAAAGAAACTGTAGAACTCAATAACACAATCAATAGCTTAGATTTAACTGATATTTATAGAGTATATTATCCATCAATGAGTTAGTAAACTTTCTTTTCAGCTGCACATGGATCATTCTCTAAAACAGATCATATATTATGCCATAAAGCAACTCTAAGCAAATATAAAAAAGTAGAGATATTACCATGCATACTATCAGATCATAATGGAATGAAACTAGAAATCAATGATAAAATAAGAAACAAAACCTACTACAACACCTGGAGACTAAATAATATGCTATTGAATGAACAATGGGTTACAGAAGACATCAAAAAGGAGATTAAAAATTCTTAGAGGTAAATGAGAACACTGATACAACATATCGAAATCTCTGGGACACTATGAAGGCAGTACTAAGAGAAAAATTCATTGCATGGAATTCATTCCTTCAAAGAAGAAAAGGTCAACAAATAAATGAATTAATATTACACCTCAAAGCCCTAGAAAAAGAAGAACAAATTAACCCCAAAAGCAGTAGAAGACGGGAAATAATTAAAATCAGAGCTGAAATCAATGAAATTGAAACAAAAAACACAATTGAAAAAATCGACAGAACCAAAAGTTGGTTATTTGAAAAAATAAATAAAATTGATAAACCATTAGCTTTGCTAACTAAGAAAAGGAGAGAAAAAACTCAAATTACCAATATATGTGATGAAAAAGGAAACATCGCGATGGACACTACAGAAATACAGAAGATAATTAGAAATTAGTTTGAAAATCTATACTCCAACAAAATAGAAAATAATGAAGACATCGACAAATTTCTAGAAATATATGATATGCCCAAACTAAATCAAGATGACATACACAACTTAAATAGATTAATTTCATGCAAAGAAATAGAGGATGCCATAAAAAACCTACCAACCAAGAAAAGCCCAGGTTCAGATGGATACAAAACCGAGTTGTACAAGACCTTTAAAGAAGAACTAACACCAATACTTCTCAAACTATTCAATAAAATAGAAAAAGAGGGAACCCTTCCAGACTCATTCTATGAAGCCAATATCACCATGATTCCAAAACCAGGCAGAGACAAATCAAAGAAAGAAAACTTCAGACCAATATCACTAATGAATATAGATGCAAAAATCCTCAATAAAATTCTGGCAAATCAAATACAAAAAAACATTTAAAAAAATAGTACATCATGACCAAGTGAGGTTCATTCCAGGAATGCAAGGTTGGTTCAACATAAGGAAATCAATAAATGTTATTCACCACATCAATAGACTCAAAGATAAAAATCATACAATCATCTCAATTGATGCAGAGAAAGCATTTGACAAGATACAACACCCCTTCATGTTCAAAACACTAGAAAAAAATAGGGATAACAGGAACATACCTCAACATTGTAAAGGCCATCTATGCTAAGCCCCAGGTCAACATCATCCTAAATAGAGAAAAGCTGAAAGCATTTCCTCTAAAAACTGGAACAAGACAGGGATGTCCTCTTTCACCACTATTATTTAACATAGTTCTTGAATCCCTAGCCAATGCAATTAGACAGATGAAATAAATAAAAGGGATATGGATAGGAAAAGAAGAACTCAAATTATCACTATTTGCAGATGATATGATTCTATACATAGAGGATCCAAAAAACTCCACCAGAAATCTTCTATATCTAATAAACAAATTCAGTAAAGTAGCTGGATATAAAATCAATACCCATAAATCTAAGGCATTTCTGTACATCAGCAACAAATCCTCAGAAAGAGAAACTAGGAAATCCACCCCATTTACTATAACGTCAAAAAAATAAAAATAAAATAAAATACTTGGGAATCGACCTAACAAAAGAAGTGAAAGACTTGTACAATGAAAACTACAACACACTAAAGAAAGAAATTAAAGAAGATCTTAGAAGATGGAAAGGTTTACCTTGTTCATGGATAGGTAGAACTAATATTGTCAAAATGACTATACTACCAAAAGCACTATACAATTTCAATGCAATCCCAATCAAAATGCCAATGTCATTCCTCCGAGAAATAGAAAAGGAAATCATGAAATCCATCTGGAAAAATATGAGACCCAGAATAGCCAAAGCAATTCTTAGCAAGAAGAATGAAGCTGGTGGCATTACTATTCCGGACCTTAAATTGTATTACAAAACAATAGTAACTAAAACAGCATGGTATTGGCACCAAAATAGACCAGTAGACCAATGGTACAGAATAGAAGACACAGAGACTAACCCACACATCTACGGTTATTTTATATTAGACAAAGGTGCCAAAAACATACATTGGAGAAAAGCCAGCCTCTTCAACAAATGGTGTTGGTGTTGGGAAAACTGGAAATCCTTATGTAATAAAATAAAATTAAACCTCTATCTCTCTCCATGCACAAAACTCAACTCAAAATGGATCAAGGACCTAGGAATTAAACCAGAGACCTTGCACCTAATAGAGGAAAAAGTAGGCCCAAATCTCCAACATGTTGAATTAGGCCCCAACTTCCTCAATAACACCCCTATAGCACAAGAACTAAAACCAAACATTAATAAATGGGATGGATTCAAACTAAAAAGCTTCTTCTCAGAAAAAGAAACAATCAGTGAGGTGAACAGAGAACCTACAGAATGGGAGCAAATCTTTACCACATGCACATCAGACAGAACATTAACTTCAAGGATATATAAAGCTCTTAAAAAACTTTACATCAAAAAAACAAACAAAAAAAACCAACCTAATCAATAAATGGGCTAAGGAACTGAACAGACACTTCTCAGAAGAAGATATACAATAAAAAAATATATGAAAAAATGTTCAACATCTCTAGCAAATAGAGAGATGCAAATCAAAAGTACCCTAAGATTTCATCTCACACCAGTCAGAATGGCAGCTATCAAAAACACAAACAACAATAAATGCTGGTGAGGATGTGTGGAAAAGGGCACATTCTTACATTGCTGGTGGGGCTGCAAATTGGTGCAGCCAATTTGGAAAGCAGTGTGGAGATTCCTAGGAAAACTTGGAATGGAACCACCATTTGACCCAGCTATCCCACTCCTCGGTCTATACCCAATGGACTTAAAAAAAGCCTACTACAGGGACACAGCCACATCAATGTTCATAGCAGCACAATTCACAATAGCTAGATTGTGGAAACAACCCCTATGCTCATCAATAGATGAATGGATAGGGAAACTTTGGTATATATACACAATGGAACATTACTCAGTGCTAAAAGAGAATAAAATCATGGCATTTGCAGGTAATGGATGGAGTTGGAGAAAATAATGCTAAGTGAATTCAGCCAATCCCAGAAAACCAAAGGTCGATTAATTCCTTTGCTAGGATGATACTGAATTATAGTGGCAAGGGAGGGGGGAGGAGAGGAATGAAGGAATGTTAAATAGAAAAAGGGGGAGGGAAGGGAAATGGGCAAGGGGATAGAAACAATGACAGAAGGAATTTGACATGAATATACTAAGTGCATGTATAAAAACCCAAATGGTATGAAAATATTTTGTGTAAAACCAATGACTTGGAAAACTGTGCTCTTTATATGTAATATGAAAGGAATTGCACTCTAAAAGCATGTATAACAAATTAAATTAATTTTAAAAAAGTTATAGAGTTGCTAAATTGCTTTAAAAAATAAAAAAAAAAACTGAGTTCCTTCTGTATGTTGCCTATAAGGAATTCACCATTAAGTATACACTGAAAATGTAGGAATGAAAAAATATATTCCAAGAAAATAATTGCATGGTCTCACTTATATGTGGAATTTAAAACTGTCAATCACAGAAATAGAGAGTAGAATGCTTTCTAACAGAAGCTAAGGTGTTTCGGACATAGGGAATTTAGGGAGATCTTAGTCAAAAGGAATAAAAAGGAATAAATTCAAATAATCTATTATACAGTGTGGTGACTGTAGTTAATAATAATACATTTTATTCTTGAAAAACACGGAGTAGATGGTGAGAGATCTCAACACAAAATAATTATCTGAAGTAAGGCATTTACTAATTAGCTATATTTAACAACACTACAATGTATATACACTTTAGATCATCATGTTCTACATAATAAATGCATACAGTTTTATCTTTCAATTTAAAAATATGGCAAAATATTATAGGACACATGTATAACTTAGTGGCCTGAGTCAGTTGATGAAGTTAGAGATTGAAGGGATAGTAAAGAAGGTTGTTTGTATTTGCAAATTCTGGATTTTTATGATATAAAACAGCAGGAAAGAAGCAAGGGTATTTTTAAAGTTACAATGTTGTATTAACATTGCAGCATTATATTAAGTGTTGTGATATTTGAAATATTACTGTAAGCATGAACCACATGTCTTATGATTTTGCAAGAATATTCAAATGATTATGTATCCTGAAGTGCATTTTCTTATTTATCTTTTTTATTGTAATATGAAATTGATCATTCTTCACACAAGTCTGATAAGGACTGGTTTAAAAATGACCCCCATAAGTCCATGTGTTACAGGCTTAGTCATCAGACTATTGGAAGGTGATGAAGCCTTCAGGAAGCAGGGCCTAGTAGAAGAAAGTTAGATGATTGACAGCATGCCCTTGAAGGGGATATTAGGATCCTAGACCATCCCAATCTCTCTCTCTCTCTCTCTCTCTCTCTCTCTCTCTCTCTCTCTCTCTCTCTCTCTCTCTCTCTCTCTCTACCTCTCTCTTTGTTTCCCAGCCTCCATGATATACTCCCCACCATGATGTTTTCCATTACCAAAGGCCCTTCACAGGATGGACAAGAAACCATGGAGTGAAACCTCTGAAGTCATAAGTTAAAAATATCTTTCTTCCTTCTAAAAAAAAAAAGATGTCAAAGCATAAAGTGTATATTTGTGTGTGTGTGAGGGGGGGAGAAAGTTATTTAAAGATTTAAAATATCTGTCAGAGGGCAGAGGGTGGCTAAAGTAAAGATTATTCTCAAGGAAAGAGTAAAGCCAAACTCTGAAAGGAAAATAGATCTTGTCTTCCGTAGAAACAAATAATGGAAAAAGGAAAAGAAAGGCACAGGTAAAGAAGGAAAGAATGAGTAAGGCACAAAAAATGTATCATTTACAGATCTCCTACAGCCAAGATCTTCAAACTTTGGTGTGTATCAGAACCCCTTCCCTAAGATACCTTCCAGGTCTTCTCAGTGATGGAATCTAACAGGAGACCATAACATAAGAAAGCTTATGAATGATGTCAATACAAGTCCATTTCCTAGGACACGAACCATGAGGAAGTGTATGGTAAAGGATGAAGAACAGTAAGGAAGTAGCCAATAATAAAAGATAGTGTGATTTAAATTTCAGGTCCTGCATGGCCTCAGGCACTCTGGTTTGTTGGTGTCAGCATGCCCTTTAGAATTTAGGAGATTCTGCAAACAGTTAGATGCTTATGTTTCTTCTGGTTGCCTTATCTATGAGTTTCTACTTCCACTATGTTCTCATTCCCTTCTCATGCCTCTTTGGTATATAATTACTTTTCTGCACAGTGTTATCCTCCTATTCCCTATTTCTTCTACATCTACATGTACTAGCATTAGCTGTGTGCATACAGATTTTACTGAAGGATGGAGTCTTTGCAGTGCCACAGCAAACAAAATTAAATACTGGACATCCCTCACCTTAAAATCACTTAACCAGGGGTTGGGGTTGTGGCTCAGTGGTAGAGCCCCTGCCTTGCACTGGGTTCAATTCTCAGCACTGCATATAAATAAATGAATAAAATAAAGGCCCATCAACAATTAAAATACAATTAAAAATTCTTTAAAAAATCATTTAGCCATTACACAAGGGCATGAATTTTCCTCATGTTGCTCAATTCTCCTTCTCTCTCCTTTGATTTTCTCCCTATACTACCTAGGATTACAAGTCCCCTAACTAAGCCATTACTGTTAATTCTCAAGCAGAGCAGTTTAGCTCCAGGTTTATTCTAACCATGCTGCAAGGGTAATCTTTGAGCAATCAAAATGACCAACCAATGTGTTTAGCTAAAATAAACACAGATTCTTCCCCTAAGAGGAAATTTACAGTTATTTAACTCTTAAACTGACACTTTTATTTTCTCCCCATTAGATAGGTCATGTTGTTTTTCAGGCATGAATTGATTAGCACCTGGTCTAATAGAGTCATAATAGGATTGAAAATAAAAGGACAGGTGTGTGGTACATTAGGTGAGAAAAATAAGCTAACAAACTATGATGCCTATCTAGAGATGGATGAGAGCCCAGGAGAGGGAACATATCCATTCAACAACAGGGCTTGCAGCCTGGGTGACTGAGAATCTTGATGTTTTAGGCTTAGCTTTGCTGGAGCCTGCTGAGAGTTTTGCTATCATTTTCTCTCTAGCAAATGATTAATTTGGCAACCATGACATGTTGAGTTCTTCCTCTTTCTCTCCCCACTCCTACCACCTATCTCATGTGTGTGTCACATGCAATGGATGTAGCATGAAATGACAAAATTTTTGTCAGGCAAGCCCTAAATGAAAGACCTACCTATCCCACCTATCACTTGCCTAGTTGAAACGTGTACTTTTTCCATGCTATGTCCCTATTAGATTATTTAATCAGGTTCATTTCTGATCGTACACAAAGACACATAGAGGCTCAATGACACAATCTTTCCCATTCATTGGGAGTAAGATAGTTTGAATCCCAGGCTATGTTTCTCTCTTTGGTCTCCTCTCCAATATCTCTACTTTGCCTTATGCCTGTTGTTCTCTCTTCCAGTTGTTTGTCATCTAGAAGCCAGAGAGGGGATCTGGACCATAGTCACAGCTGCTTTAACCCACATCCCAGCACATTTAAATAACTACACTAAATCATATTTCCTCAATATGAAAAATCAGATTTTCTCATATTGCTCCTGAAGCATTATAAAGGACTAATATCTAACTGCCTTTTTATAAAATAACTTAATTGAGATATATATTACTCACATACCATAAATTAACCCTTTAAAATGTATAATTTAATTATTTTTAGTACATTCACTGAGTTGTGCAACTACTACCATGATCTAATTTGAAAATATTTTCATTATTCTGAAAAGAAACATCATACCCATTAGAAGCCACTCTTATTCCCTTCTGCCCCCCACATTCACAGCAACCACTAATCTACTATCTATCTATATATTTACACATTCTGTTCATTTTATATAAATGTAATTATTTTGTAACAGACTTCTTTCACTTAGCATAATCAAGGTTCATCCATGTTGTAGCATGTGCCAGAATTTCTTGTGTGAATTTACAATATTTGTTTATCAATTCACCAGTTGATAGACATTTGGTTGTTTTTACCTTTTTGCTATTATTAACAATGTTGCTATTAATATTCATGTATGAGTTTTGTGTAAACATGTTTTCATTTCTTGTGGCTATATACATGGCAGTGGAATTGCTGGGTTATGTTTTGAAGAATTGTGCAACTGTTTTCCAAAGCAGCTGTACTGTTTGCTATTCCATCAGCAACATATGCAGATTCTAATTTGTTTAAATAATTTCTAATACTTGTTATTATTTGCCTTTTAAAATTTTATCCAACCTATGGTGAATGAAGTGGTATTTCATTGTGGTTTTAATTTGCATCTTCCTGATTACTAATGAGGTTGGGCATCTTTTTATATGCTTATTACCTATTTGTATGTCTTCTTTGGAGAAATGTCTATTAAGATGGAAATGATTTTTTTTTAAATTAGCCAATTTTTATTATTTAGTTGTAAGAGTCCTTTATATATTCTGTAAAATCCCTTGTGAGATATATGATTTGAAAAGATCTCCCATTGTTCAGGTTGTCTTTTCCTTTTCTTGATGGTATATTTTGAAGCACAAAACATTTATATTTTGATGAAGTTCCATATATCTCTTTTTATTCTTTTGATATTATACTTTGGGTGTCATATTTGAGAAACCATGGCCTAATAAAAAGTCAGAAAGATTTATCCCTGTGTTTTCTTCTCAGAGATTTGGCTATTTCCTGTGGCTTGGGAGGCTGAGGCAGGAGGATCATGAGTTCAAAGCCAGCCTCAGCAAAAGCAAGATGCTAAACAACTCAGTGATACCCTATCTCTAAATAAAATACAAAATATACAAAATAGGGCTGGGGATGTGGCTCAGTGGTTGAGTGCCCCTGAGTTCAATCCCTGGTACACCCCCCCCCAATTTAGCTCTTAAATTCAGATCTATGATCCATTTTGAGTTAATTCTTGTAATATACTATAAAGAACAGTTTCCCTAATGAGCATGCCCTATCTTTCCACTTCAGTATTTCTTATTTATCATTTTTAATTATTTTTGATGGCCAGTTATTATATTCATGCCTTACTAAATCTTTTTTTTTTTTCTTTCATAGCTTACTTTGTCAAAATACAGCTTAGCTAAGTACAATGACCTTGGCCTTTTATTTTATTTTATTTTTTGTGGAGAGGGGTTAAGGAGGGCTTTCAGAGGAAAAGAAAAGCCCCTGAAGTCAACCATTGCTGCAGTACATCTTTCATACTTACAGGAGAAATGATAATGACAGCTTTCTGCTGCCATCTGCCGTTAGGAGCAGTTTAGACAACAATAGTTAGCTCTAGAAGTTAGTTGCCAGGCTTAGCAAACTTAAGAACTTCAGAGATTGGGTAGGAAGTAGCAATGAATGAAAGGCGCTGATTAGGAACTATGTTGAGTTAGCTAGCAGCTTTTTTTTTTTTTTTTTTTGGTACGGGGATTGAACCCAGGACACTGAACCACTGAGCCACATCGCATCCCCAGCCCTTTTTGTGTGTGTTTTATTTAGAGACAGGGTCTCGCTAAGTTGCTTAGGGCCTCTCTAAATTGCTGAGGCTGACTTTGAACTTGCCCTGGCCTCCTGAGTCACTAGGATTACAGGTAGGCAGCAGCTCTTTACCTCCAGAGAATTATTGCCATATGGAAACACTGGTTCAGTAAGGCCAGATCATTAAGGATTTTTGTTTTGGTTTTGTTTTCTAAGATTATCCTGAAATATACATTTTAAATATGAGCTCTCCCAATTTTTTTTCTGACAGTTTAAAATTATATATCAAAATGTAAACCAAACAAAACAGTCTCTGGGATAGTAGTTTGCAATCTTTCTCCTGCAACAGTCCCAAGGAATGGCTTGAAAAATAGAGGCATCTTCAGGTTGTCTTGATTTACTTTTCAGCCTAAGGATGTGGACTTCCTCAAGACCAGGGACAAAATGTTCTTCATATGCATAGCCTCATCAGTGAGCACATTGTCCAGATGGAGCAGATGTTCAGTTGGCACAAGATGGGTGAACAAGTTGATGCTTTGGCCTTGCTGCTGAACAGCCATGAAATCTTGAGTGAAACAATTAGTCTCCCTGAGTGTCCATTTCTTCATCTATAAAATGTGAGCTGTGAGGCTCTGTTTTTGTAGAAGTAATCTATTCAAAGGCAACATCTTAGTGGCAGATGACAAGCTAAATAAAAGAATATTTAAATTATTTGAAAAGAGGTTTCTGAGTACACACTGGGTTATCTGCAGCCAAAATGTTTCCAGAATTCAGGGAAAGTAATATAATACTAAAAAGAACCCTGATGAAAATCAACCTCAGAACAATTTAATACAGACTGAGAAAATGGAGTGTTTCAGTGTTCAAATAAAAATTAAATTAGATGATTAAGGCTAAGTCCACAACTTTGCCTTCATTCACTATTCAAAACCCTCTGCCTAGTTTATTTTATGAAGTATGAATATTTCCAACCTTTAAGATTTCATAGATTATGGTGATTGTGAAGGTCAAGTGTCAAGATGCAAAGTCAGTGAGTTGCAAGCCAGAGGAAATGCTTCCCAAAATTACCTGATCATACCACTTATCTCTATGTGGGGCCTTATTAAAATACAGATTACTCAAGATTATGGTTCAATAGATAGGGACAGATGGAATTTATCTGTATTTCCCCAATATAGGTGATTCATGTGATCATGTAAGTTTGAAAAACTCTGAAGGGTATGTAGTTCATAATCTTGGGTCTAGGTACCTGCTGGTAACATTAATTTGGAGAGTCATAAACTCTCTGAGTTTCCCCACCTATAATAAAATGAGTTGCCAGATTTAGTTTTAATTACCAGATTTGAAAGTGTGCTTTAAGATCTAAAAATCTATATGGTATATTCATATATATATATATATATATATATATATATATATATATATATATATATACATATATATATAAATATTTATTTATCTGAAAAAAGACTATTACCCTTGTTTCCTCATACCTTTTGTTCCTACTCTTTCAGAAGCCCCACATCTTGCTGGGCGTGGTGGCACATGCCTGTAATCCCAGCACCTGGGAAGCTGAGGCAGGAGGATTGTGAGTTCAAAGCCAACCTCAGCAATGGCAAGGCACTTGGCAACTCAGTGAGACCCTGTCTAATAAAATACAAAAAAGGGCTGGGGATGTGGCTCAGTGGTTGAGTGCCCCTGGGTTCAATCCCTGGTTCCAAAAAAAGAAGAAGAAGAAGAAGAAGAAGAAGAAGAAGAAGAAGAAGAAGAAGAAGCAGAAGCAGCAGCCCCACATCTCTAAAAAAGGAAGAACCATTTCAAATAATCTTCACATTTCAAAAGGGCTCTATTTAGACTTTTAGTGATTTCTTCAGATAAGATTGTATATCTGGGAAATCCAGTTTGAGTTCCAGAGATATAATGACTGGATTGAAGAAAATGAAATGTATAAGACAACTTTAAACTTGTTTCTTATTACTGAACCATAGGCCACAAAGAACATTATTGATTACATTCTAAATCTTTTGTGGATATATTACATTACATGGGGGTTTGGTGGTATTAGAATTGTCAATATGTTAAATACAAACATTTTAAATACCTCATGATATTTAGAACTTCTTTTAAATTGTCTTTATTATTTTCCTTAATATATTAAGAAGCTTCAAAATAATGGTAATGGCCAAGGCATCTTTCAAATTCTGAGAGTTCCTATCTCTAAGCATACACTGGAAATTTCCTTCATCTTATCCAGTGCTAATTGTTCTACTCATTCTCATTCTCTTAGTCCATAACTTCACCCTAGAGAAAACCTTTTCCAATTATTTGTTGCAGTGTCTCCTTTAGGATCTCGCCTATGTAACTTTTCCTTCTTGACCTTCTTCAAGCAATCTTCTTCTTCCAGTCCTCAGATGGATTTTTCCAGCCTTCAGTCATAGTTCACACAAACTCTGCTCACCGGGGCCAGGCAAGAGATATAAATGACTCAGTGTTGGTGGTTTCTACTTGTGTGTCTCAATATCCTATTCAAATTCCATTTCAATCAGTTCTCTGTCTACTCCTGCTTTATTTTCTTTGTCAATGGCAATGATAGTTCACCTTATGCATCAGCCTAAGAAAAATGAAGAGTCTTGACAAAAATGAATCAGAAAAAGATGGGCTGGTGATACAACATTGGTTGGGATACAGGCACATCTCTAGTTAGAATCCAGGATGAGTCTGAAACAGTTATCACGGTAATGGGTGATCAAGTCAATGTGTGTAATGGCAGAACAGGACTAAGAAGTATTTAAGGTACTTTTCATAATGCCAAAAAGTATCTCAAAACCAGGGAAGTCTCAGGCATATCTGTTCATAGATCCAAGAAAAGCTCTACAGAAACAGTTGCTTTAACTATGTTCTCCAGTTACACTTTAATTAAGGCAATTCAGAACTGCTGACTGGCCCAACTCCCAGGGAAGGACCAGTCCTTCAATGAATGATTCTTACCTTTTCTGGGTCATGAACCCCTAGGAGAATCTAATGAAAATTGTAGAATCTTTTCCCCTACAAAACAGAACAGATTAACATATTTCTAGATTGTTGTTCAGAATTTCAAGGTTTCCATTAGCCACTTGAGCCAGTACATACACCCCAGGTTAAGAATCTCTGCCACAGACCTTAAAGGACATTAGATACATAGAGCAATGCTGAATCTCCTTAGGAGCAGGGAGGGTCAAGGGATAAATAATCCTTGCTTAGAAGTCTGAATTTAGGATCAGAGTTTCCTATGTCCTCCCTGTTTTTTTTTTCCTGATGGATTCTATTGAGCTAGAAATCAAAAATATGTTTTTTCCTGGTACTGGACATTAAGCTCAGGGGTATTTTATCACTAAGTTATATTTGTAGGCCTTTCTATTTTTATTTTGAGACAGGGTCTTGCTAGGTTGCTGAGGTGAGCCTCCAACTTACAATCCTCCTGCCTCAGCCATCTAAGTCACTAGGATTACAGGCTTTCACCACCATGCCTGGCCACAATCTACTAAAGAAAGCCTTCAGGCATGACATTTTTAACTTTTTGCTCAAGTATCATTTACTGATGGATTACTATATGTTGGGTATCAGGACAAGGCCTGAGGAATCATCTGTGAACAAGAGAGACAAACAGCTTTTGGCCTGGTGAGTGATATCGACATTAAACAAAATAAAATAAAATACATTAATGGAAATTTTGTAAGTTGTAAATGTTAATGAAATAAAAAAATCAAGTAGCTGAGAGAGTTATAGAATGCAGGGATTGGAGGAAATTATTTCTCATAAGATGACAAGAAAAGGCCTTCTGAGAAAGAGACACGTATGCTGAGACCTAAGAATTTTATCTTGAAAAAATCAGCATAAGAGCATTCTAGATTGAAGGGACAGTATTACAAAGGCCTTGAAATAGTAAAGAGGTTGCTTTGTTTGAGAAGGTGAAAAAAGACAAATGTGGGGCTGGGATTTTGCTCAGTGGTAGAGCACTTGCCCAGCACATGTGAGGAACTGGGTTCAATCCTCAGCACCACATAAAAATAAATAAATAAAATAAAGGTATTGTGTCTATCTACAACTAAAAAAAAAAAACAATAAAAAAGACATAGCCCTGAGTATAAAAAAAATCCTTAAAAAATAAAAAAATAAGTGTGCCTGGAAGAGAATACATGATGGGGAAAAGTGTGAAAGATGAGAGCATCAACAAAGCAAGGGATCCAGGCCATGGTACCTGATTGAATTTCATTCAAAATATGACCAGAAATCATTGAAAAATTCTAAGCAGAAGAGTCTTATTATTCAATCAATATTTTTAAAAATTACTCTGCTAGAATGACAATCATTAAGAATACAAATAATGATAATTGCTGGTGAATATGTAGGAGAAGAGCTACACTTATACTTTATTGGTGGGACTGAAAATTAGTACAACCATTTTGGAAAGCAGTACGGAGTTTCCTCAAAATAGTAGGAATGGAACCACCATATGACCCAGCTGTCCCACTTCTTCGTATTTATCCAAAAAAAATCTAAAATCAGCATACAAGAATGATATATGTATACCAACGTTTATAGCAGCACAATCCAGCCTATGTACCCATCAACAGAAGAATGGGTAAAGAAAATGTGTTATATACACTCAGTGGAATTCTACTCAGCCATAAAGAATGAAAGTGTGTCATTTTCTCATAAATGAATGGACTGAAGAACATCATGCAGAGTGAAATAATCCAGACTCAAAAAGTTAAGGGCCAAGCCGGGCGCGGTGGCGCACGCCTGTAATCCCAGCACTTTGGGAGGCTGAGGCAGGAGGATCGCGAGTTCAAAGCCAGCCTCAGCAATGGCGAGGCACTTAGCAACTCAATGAGACCCTGTCTCTAAATAAAATACAAAAAAGGTCTGGGGATGTAACCCAGTGGTCGAGTGTCCCTGAGTTCAATCCCTGGTACCACAAAAAAAAAAAAAAAAAAAAAAAAAGTTAAGGGCCAAATATTTTCTCTCATATGTGGAAGCTAGAGGAAAAAAGGAATAATAAAAGAGGGATCCCACCAAAAAAGAAGGAAAACAGTAGAGTAGAAGCAGGGGACCATGGGTGAGGGAAGATAAGAGTCAAAGAGAAGAACCAGGGGAAAAAGTTGACCAAATTATGCAATGTACATATATGAATATATCATGATGCATTTCAACTATAAATATAAGTGTGTATATAATGTACCAATTTAAATAAATAAATAAAATAAAAAGAAGACCAAGAGGAAAGGAATAGAGGAAGTAGAATAGAGGAAGAGATCAGGAGGAGGGAGGAGAGGAAGGAAGGGGATATTGCTCGAGAATAATAGAGAAAACTGTTATATCCATTTATGAATATGTCAAAATTAACCCAACTATAATGTAAAGTTTCAATGCACTAAAAAGTTTTAAATCACTCTACTATGTGCTGAATTGATTAAAAGAGGCAATCACGGAAGCCAGAAGACCAGATTGGAAACTGTTGTAGTAATCTCAAATGACATATACAGTGCTTTGACTAAAATGGTTGCAGTAGAAGTCAAAGGTGAGTTCCATTTATATGTTGACACTGCAATTAGAATGATTTGCTGGTGTATCTGTTTCTTGGAAGAGTAAGGCAAGTATGGATCTACTCAATCACAGACTGGAACCTCCAAAACTTTGAGTCAAAATAAACCTTCTCTTTTTAAAAGTGGATTATTTCAGGCACTTTGTTACAGAAACAGAAAGATGACTAACACAGCCCATAGCCCCCAATATGGTTGTATTTGGAGATAGGGTTTTAGGAGGTAAATTTATGTTAAATGAAGTCATGAGAGTGGAGCTCTAATCTGATATGGCTGATGTCTTTAAAACAGGAGAAGGAAAGACCAGAGTGAGATACCTCTCTCTCTCTCTCTCTCTCTCTCTCTCTCTCTCTCTCTCTCTCTGTCTCTCTCTCTCCTCCCTTTCTCTTTGACATGTGAGGATACAATGACTAGGATGCCATTGGCAGGCCAGGAAAAGAACACTCACCTGAAACTAAATATTTCCAGGCCTTGATCTTGGATTTTTCCAGCCTCAAAAAGCAATACATTTCTGTTTTTTTTTTTTTTTTAACCAGTCTTTGGTATTCATTATGACAGATATAGTTGACTAACATAGAAACCAATAAAATATTTCAAGAAGAAAGGAATGTTATTGAGGAATCAAATAAAAAGAAAGCAGTGATTACTGAAATTGATAGGTAATTATTGTTCTCAATGAGAACAGTCTCCATAGAGTGATGGAAATGGAAGGCAGAAAAGGGTGATCTGAGGATAAATGAAGAGATGAGTTTGTCAAGACAGCACCTACAGACAGCTTGATTGCAAAGTTTTGTTGTAAAAATAAACAGAATCAGAACAGTGATGAAAGGGGGACCTAGATTCAAACTGTTTTTCTTGAGAAATTTTATGTTGATGGAAGTGATCACACAGAAACAGAAATTAATGTGAAGGAGAGATAGCATAAACAATTGAAAGAGCAAGTTCCTTGAGAGTTACATAGGGATAATCCTTAAATCACATGTAGAGAATTTAGTCTTGGTAAGAGGATGGATGCTTATTCCATTATAAGGGAAAATAAGAGGAAAGTGTGGGTGAAAGCATAGGAAGGATTGGAGACTTGAGATAAGAAGAAGCAGGAGTTTTCTGTAATGGCTTTCATATTTCCAATACACTATGAATCAAGATCAGCAGATAGAAATGAAGGTGAAGGAGGAGATATGGAAAGTTTGATGAGAGTAGAAAAAAGTTTGAAACAGTGTCCAGGGGAAAACATAAATTGGGCCCTTTAGACAAACACTGTGACATTGTCAGACATAGTTATGCATGAATTTGGAGACATAGGTCATGGATTTAAAAGAAACTAGTCATTTATTACCTTTAATATTTTAAAAAGTGAATTTTATTCGTATATTTGAGGTTTGCAACATGATGTTTGGGGTATATGTAAATAATAAAATGGTTCACTGTAGTGTAGCAAATTGACATATCCATCATTTCACAGTTACTCTTTTTATATTACAAGAGCAGCTAATATCTATTGAACAAAAATCTCTAATATGACTTTATAAACTGTAGTCTTTATGTTGTACATTAGTTCTCTAGACTTGTTCATCCTACATATTTGCTACTTTGTATTCTTTGACCTATATCTCTTCATTTCTTCTCCCCACTCCATAATCATGATTTTATTCTATATCTTTGTATAGTTCACCTTTTAAAATGATTCTACATATAAGTGAGATTATGCAATATTTTTCTTTCTAATCTGGCTTATTTCACTAATAATGTCCATCCGTGTTGTGGCAAATGGCAGGATCTCCTTTTTTTATGATTGAACGATATATTCATTCATCAGTTGATGAACACAGGTTTATTCCATATCTTAGCTATTATGAAATATGCTTCAGTGAACATGGGAGTGCAGATAGCTTTATCGGTGGAATTTCATCTCTCTGGGGTATACTTTCCAAAGCAGAATTGCTAGGTCTGTCTTTAATTTCTTTAGGAACCTCTATACTGATTTCTATACCAATGCACAAGGGTTCCCTCTCCACCACATTCTTGTCAACATTTACCTTTTGTCATTTTTATAATAATCATCTTGTGAGTATGAGGTAATATCTCATAGTGGTTTTGATTTGAATTTTCCTGATATTGTTGAGCACTTTTTTATATACTTGACAATTTTTATGTCTTCTTTGAAGAAATGTCTGTTCGGGTCCTTTGCAAGAATTTAAAATGGATTCCTTAGGATTTTCTATATTTGAGAACATGTCATCTATAAATATTGTTTTACTTTTCCTGTTCAATATGGGTGGCTTTTATCTACTTTTATTGTCTAATGGTTCTGGCTAGAACCTCAAATACAGTGTTAAATTGAAGTGATGAGAGTGGATCTCTGTGCCTTGTTCCCGATCTTAGGTGGAAAATTTCCAGTCTTTTGCCATTAAGTATAATGTTATCTTTGGGTTTTTTACAGATGGTCTATGAGGTCAAGGAATTTGCCTTTTACTCCTAGTCTGTTGAGAATTTTGTCAACTGCTTTTTCTATGTCTATTGAAATGATGAATGTCACCTGCAAACACCACATTACTCAGCTTTCCCTTTTAAGTCAATTTCTTGTTTCTCTAATTGTTATTGCCACAAACATATGCAAAGTTAAGCAATTGACACTGATTGTTTTAGACAAATTCCCTGAGGAAAAGAGTGTTCTGATATGAGCAAGCTCTGAGGTAAGTACTTAAAGAGAAATTCTGTGAGTGGAGTTTTTAGGAAATTGCCAGACAGGTCACACGATGACAGTTCTCTGGAAATGAGGTTTTGAAAGAGCTCCAACTCCATTCTGACCCCTCTAGTGACTGCAATTCTGCTGCTTTTCACGGTTAAGATAGGCTGTTGGGTTTCAAGGCTACCACGAAAGTGAGGGAAAGTGATGGGATTAGGAAAAGTTAAAATGACACAGAGTTCCTATACTTACTGAGATTCAGCTAATTTGCTTCAACAAATGCTCCTCAAATTGTTGCAAATCTCTGGTAAATTTCCAGGTGAGGCCAACACTGATAACACTTTGAGAACCACTGAATTAGATTATAACTATCACTTTAAAAATTCTACATTACCTGTTCTAGCATTCTAGCTCCTGTATGTTTTAGCAGTAGTGGAATGTGAGAGTGAGGAGGGGAGTGACTTAAGATAACATCATCAGCACTGATAACATATAATGAACAAGTTGAATATATGATATTTCCTGGATTTGCATGATATTTGTTGTCTGATACCTTGTAACTGAACAAGAGGGACATAGAGCCTATAACTCAGAGTCCTAAAGATATATAATTGTGGAAGATGAATATATTTGGAAGCCATTTTGGAAGCCATTGGATATGCTCTTTAGACCTTGAAGCTTTTATACTTTTTTTTTTTTTTTTTTTTTTTTTTGGTTGGTTGGTTGGTTGGTTGGTTCTCTCCTCTTTCTTTCTTTCTTTCTTTCTTTTCTTTCTTTCTTTCTTTCTTTCTTTCTTTGTATGCACTACAAATTGAACCCAGAGGTGGTACTTTACCACTGAGCTACATCCCCAGCCCTTTTTTATTATGTTTTATTTTGAGGCAGGGTCTTGCTACGCTGCTTATGGCCTTACTATGTTGCTGAGGCTGGCCTCAAACTTGTAATCCCCCTGCTCAACCTTCCAAGTTGCTGGGATTCCAGGTGTGTGCTGCCTCACCAGGATGCTTTTTGTTTTTCTAAGACTTTGAGTTTTTTCAGGAACTTATTCATCCTCAGTAATTTCAGCACTATCCTGTCATCCTCCCCTAATCTGTGATATTATGTTATATCTGATTCTTATTTTAAAAAGTACCCATGTGATATTTTTATTTATGTTGGCCTTAGAAAAGCTTCTAACAAATTCATTGGAAGTTCATAGACAAAATGAGACACTAGCAGGACCATGACATGAACTTTCCATACAAAATCACTAATTATGTAGTTAGAGCTGTTTCAAGAGGTGAGGTCGTTCATACTTTTAATTTACCTTTGACTAAAGTGCATAATAAAAGTATTTGTTTTTACTTAAATCTTCATTTTGTCATATGGTGCCATAATTTTTGCGGGGAGGGGCATGATTTTTTCAAAAATAACTTTTGAAACTATAAAGAAATATACAAATTGTAGCGATCAATACCCTAAAGTTCCCTTATAAAAGAGCTATGGAGCTGCATGAGGGAATAACATCTTCCTAACCTGTCTAGAATTAACACATAATGACTAATAAGTGTGAGAAATTTATATTTCCATGCAGCTTTTCATTTTCCAAAGGGATCAGTGAACTTTATCTCATTTAGTTTATCCCAGCAACATTATGATGATGGCAGGATAGGTAATATTACCCTCATTTTATAGATGAAGAAACTGTAGCCAAGAGGTTAAGTGACTTAACAGAGTTCTCATATATCCTATATGACAGAGTCAGCCAGCACCAAGACCCAGGCATGCTGACAACTGGTTTCATGCCCTTTCCATGATGTCAAATGCCTCCTCCAAACAGTAATAGAAACACATTTCACCCATATATGAGCCTACATTCTTTGTATATTTAACTGATAATAACCATGAGTTCCACAGCATCCCCTCCAGTCTGTGGCATAATATACTATATATTTGCTGTTTGTTTATAGTGTATAACATACCCATAGTATTTCCTTCTATAGGCATTGAATGCGTGTGTTTGGATTATTGTACTGACAGTGAGTCAAATATTTCTTCCTTGATAGCAGAGTAATATCTTGTTTTTCTCAGCAGATGTTGAATTTTACAGTGAGTTACAGGGCAGTCCAAACACTTCCCATTTAAACAAAAGTTTCTTCTCTAAAGCACTCCTGTGGTAGTGAAAAACATAACAACTGTCCCAGATTATTCTCTGTAATAATTGATGTTGCTGATATCCTATAGACATCATGGCATTTAGATTTTTACCTACCAGATTATAAATGTCTGACATGAGGTACCGTGTCTTTGTTTGCTTACCACCATATTCCCAAATTCTAGAGCAGGGCCAGTCGAAGGGTGGCCAACCACCTGTGTTTATTAGTTGGATGAATCAATACCTAAATTATGGAATTGAGAACATGCTAATTAAATTAATAAATGAAACCAAATTAGGAGAAGATGCCAGCATCTTAAAAACACATAGTATGAATAATTTTATATGACCATGATAAATGGAAGAAATGGCCAGAAATGAAACAAAATGATCATTGATAGAGCAAAATAGGTAACCCTTTTAGGAAATGATTGTGAATTCTGTAAATGTGGTTGGGACATATTTGTATTGACTTCATGTATAGGTACCATATTTCTGAAGGGACATTATGTAACTTGTGAGTGTTTGGTGAAGAAGAATTAATTCTCTAAAAACCTGGTCCACCTGAATACTGATTTAAAAACTTGAAAATACTAAACATGGGGAAAAGAAAACTTAAATAGTATGAGAGAGCAACCTGGATATCTGGAAATCTGTTATGTTGAAGAGGGAATGCATTAGCTAGTACATGGTGTGTAGATTGCTATCACCCTGCTCCTGTCCCTAAGGTAGACACTACAGCATTTTTCCCATTATGGTCTAGTTAAATTGGCAAATGAAGCAAACTCTTAAGAATATTAATTAAGCAAATAAACTTTTGTGCTATATATAAGATTTAAGGATACCATTTTCTTTTTTTAATATTTATTTATTTGTTTTGGTTGTACACAATACCTTTATTTTTACGTGGTGCTGAGGATCAAACCCGGGCCATGCACATGCTAGGTGAGCACTCTACCACTGAGCCACAACCCCAGCCCCCCATTTTCTTTTTTTAATATTTATTTTTTAGTTATAGGTGCACACAACATCTTTATTTTATTTTTATTTGGTGCTGAGGAATGAACCCAGTGCCTCATGCATGCTAGGCAACTGCTTATAAGCCCAGCCCCAAGGACACCATTTTCTAAGATAATCAGGAGATGAAACTTTATCTTTACTGTCCAGATAAATAGATCTTTTATAGACTTTGAACACAATGCTTTAAGAAAAGTTGAGTCCGCTTACTTTGGATATTTTACATTAGCTGACGTAATTTTTAAAACATTAATTTTCATATAAACCATCATATTATGACTTACACATTCATTTGAACAATGTTTTTCAGCATTGGGACAACTATAAGACAACAGATCTGTACTGTTATTAAATGGAAAACAAAGTAAAATATTGAATCTTTCAGCTTAGAAAAAATCTTTTTTTTTTCTTTTTCTTTTTTTATTTATAATAGTAGTATGTATTACAATTCATAATGCACATATATAGTATCTTTTTACATACAACTGTTTGTATACAAAGTATATAAGTACCATTCAGATCTTCAATCATGAATTTAGGATAATGATATCCATCTCATTCAACTTATAAAAGAGAAATTGTTAGTATCTTAGCAAATAAGGACTTCTTGCACAGAGATGCTGAACATTGTACTTTCTTTGAAATTTTTTTCCCTTAAACCTTCAATCTTGCTGGAAAGCAACCTATTAAGAGCCATCCACATCTCAAAGAAGAAACTTGTATTTATAATTTTATTTTTCCCTACATTAAGAGAGGTTTCTACAAAACCTACCTACCAGCTCTGAGATCAAGACTAGTACCAAAATTAGTTCGAGTTAGAAATTTCAGATTTCATCATTTCATAAAGAAGAACGTTCTAGCATAGCAAACTGCCTAAATGATAGGATAGGCTAATTATAAAGTCATTATTTAGACAGATGCTGAGTAACCACAGTCAAGTAATTATAGAAAGGATCCTGGCAATAGGTAAAGGGCTGGGAAAAGTCCATGGTTCCTAAATACTTGTAAATGAGCCATCTTATTAGAATTCTATAAGGAACTTATTAAAAATGTAGATTTCTGGTCCCCACTGCAGAGATTTCCAAGGCAGAGACATAGACTCTGTAATTTTTATGTGATTCTGATGTGCAACTAGATTTGAGAATCACTGGATTAGATGATTTCTAATGTCCCTGCCAAAACCTAGAATTTATATAGTAAGTTGTACAGATATCAGGTGAAGGTTTTCTATTTTAGCAGAACTTTAAAGGATGGAAGAACCATGGTGAATGGGCAAAATATGGCATATTGTATGTAGTTTTTCAGGTTCCAGAAACCTTCAAGGAGACTAATAATACATGCTAATCAAATCCATGATGGTCATGGTCCCAATTTATTCACTTACAATGAAGAATCATATTCTACAAAACATGGGTTCTCATATCTACTCTCCAGACTAAACCTGGACCAAGGTACTAAAGAAAGAGTAATATGAGGAGCTTTAAACAACATAAAAGGAAACAAATAGAATTAAATAATCTTTTTTTTCATTTTTTGTTTTTTTTTTATCATGGAAATTCCAAACATGTATAAAAGGAGAGTGTAGTTCATGAGTCTAAGTACCCATTACACAGCTTCAATTCATGCTCAGCCTAGTTTTATCTAAACCTCCACCATTCCATTTCCACCACTTGGACTCTTTTAAGAAAACACAAAAATATCATACTACTTAACTTAACTACTTAACATTTCAGTATGCATCTCTAATAGATAATGACTCTTTCTAAATCATAACCACATTACTTTTATCACAACTGAAATAAATTAACAATTACTTAATATCATAAAATATATGTCTCAGTGCTCAAATTTCCCTGATAGTATTTTTTTTTTCAATTGTGGTTGCTTTACCACTGAGCCACATCCCCAGCCATTTCTTTGTTTTATTTACAGATGGAGTCTAAGTTGCTTAGGGCCTTGCTAGGTTGCTGAGGCTGGCTTTGAACTTGTGATCCTCTTGTCTCAACCTACAAAGATGCTAGTAATACAGGCATGCACCACTACACTTGGCTCCTGGTTGTCCTTTTTTTAAAAAAATTATAGCTTTATTTTATTTTATTTTTTATTTTCAGGTGGTTCTTAGGATTGAACCCAGTGCCTCACATGTGCTAGGCAAGTGCTCTACCACTGAACCACAACCCCAGGCCCTGATTGTCTTTTTTTTTTTAACAGTTGCTTTACTTGTGTCAAAATCAGAATTAGGACTCTCCAGGAAAGGGAATAACACTGCAATTGGTTGATGTATCGTTTAGGTGGTGGTTGTTGTTTAATGGTTTAAAGAGTTTAATAGAGATGATGTTCAGTTTAACTTTAAATGAGGACTACAGAAAAAGGTTTAGTTTCCTTTTACTCTATAGATTTGTCCATATGTTCCCTTTCCAGATATTTTATTCTCCTCCCTGCAATTTTTTGGTTCAACTTTATTGAGATATAATTCATACAGCATAGTGTTGACCAATTTGAATGTAAAATTAAAGAGGTTTTAGTACACCCACAGAGTTATGCAATCTTCTTAACAATCAATTTTAGAACATCTTCATCACCTCAAAAAGAAAATTCATACACTTTAGCTCTCAACCCCCAATATTCCCAGTTACCTTCCAGTACTAAGTAATCATGAATCTACTTTTCTTCTGAATATTTGCTTATTGTCAGCATTAAAAAAACATTTTATTATTAATTGTTGGTGGACCTTTATTCATTTTTACGTGGTGCTGAGATGAACCCAGTGCCTCACACATGCTAGGCAAGCACTCTACCACTGAGCCACAGCCACAGCCCTATTGTTAGCATTTAATATAAATGCAGTCACATAAGATGCATTTTTTTGTGACTGGTTTCTTGAACTTGGCATAATGTTTTAAAGGTTCATATATGTTATAGCATATATTGGAACTTTGTTCCTTTTAATGGCTGAATAATATTCTTTTGACGGGATATATCACAATTTGTTAGCCATTAATCAGTTGACAGACATTTAATATTTTCCTACCTTTTGTTTACCATGAATAATGCTACAATAAATGATCATGCAGAAATATTATGGGGACATAAGTTTCGATTTCTCTTAGGTGCATAAGTGCTTGATCACATGGTAATGTTATGTTTAACTTTTTTTTTTTTTTTTTTTTTTTGGTAGCAGGGATTGAACCCAGGGATGCTTAAACACTGAGTCATATCTGCAGACCTTTTTTATATTTTATTTAGAGACAGGGTCTCGCTGAGTTGCTAAGTGCCTCGCTAATCTGCTGAGGCTGGCTTTAAATTTGTGATCCTTCTACCTCAGCTCCCAAATTGCTGGGATTACAGGCGTGCACCATTGCGCCCAGGTATGTTTAACTTTTTAAGAAACTGCTGAGTGTTTTCCAAAGCAGCTACAGCATTTTACACTCCCACCTGTAGCGTATGAATGTAATACTCCACATTTTCTCCATATTATTGTCAACATTTGGTATTATCTGACTTTTTGGTTGTAGCCATCCTAGCAGGTATGGATTGGTATCTTATTGTGATTTTGATTTTGCATTTATTTAATTAATAAAGGTGCTATGCATCTTTTCATATATTTTTGTCATTTGTACATCTATGGAGAAAAGTCTATTCAGATCTTTAGCTTATTTTATAAAATTGGGTTATCCTTTTATCTTTGAGTTGCAAGAAACTTTTTTATTAATTTTTAATTTTAACTTTTTATACATGTTTACAGAGTACATTTCATATTACATATAAAGAGCACAATTTCTCAAGTTGCTGGTTTTATATAAAGTATTTTTACAACAATTGTGTCTTCACACATGTATTTAGTTTAGTCATGAATAACTCAGTCTGCCATTATTCCTATCCCTTTGCCCCCTTCCCTCTCCCCCCTTTGTTCTATTTAAAGTTTTTTCATTCCTCTCATCCCCACTCCCTTGCCTTTATAAGTTAGTATCTTCATATCAAAGAGATCATTCGACCTTTGGTTTTTTGGGATTGGCTAACTTCACTTAGCATTATTTTCTCCAACTCCATCCATTTACTTGCATATGCCATGTTTTTATTATTTTTAGTGCTGAGTAGTGTTCCATTGTACTATCTTTTTGATGTGTTTTTGTATCTGATTTGCCAGAATTTTATTTAGAATTTTTGCATCTATATTCATTAGAGATATTGGTCTAAAGTTTTCTTTCTTTGATTTGTCTCTGTCTGGTTTTGGAATCAGGGTGATAGTGGCCTTGTAGAATGAGTCTGGGAGTGTTCCCTCTTTTTCTATTTCATGAAATAGTTTTGAGAAGTGTTGGTGTTAGTTCTTCTTTAAAGGTCTTGTAGAACTCGGCTGTGTATCCATTCGGTCCTGGGCTTTTCTTGGTTGGTAAGTTTTTTATGGCATCCTCTATTTCTTTGATTGTAATTGATTTAAATTGTGTATATCATCCAGAAATAATTAAAATCAGAGCTGAAATTAATGAAATTGAAACTAAAAAAAAATTGAAAAATTTGAGAGAACAAAAAGTTGGTTCTTTGAAAAAATAAATAAAATTGATAAACCATTAGCTATGCTAACGAAGAAAAAAGAGAAAACACAAATTACCAATATCTATGATGAAAAAGGAAATATCACGATGGACACTATAGAAATACAGAAGATAATTAGAAATTATTTTGAAAATTTATACTCCAATAAAATAGATAATAACGAAGGAATCGACAAATTTCTAGAAATATATGATATGCCCAAACTAAAGCAAGAAACTTTTTTATATGCTAGCCTCTCATTAGATATATGATATGCAAATATTTATCCTCATTCTGTGAGTTGTCTTTTTGAATTCTTGATAGTGTCCTTTGAAGTACAAAAGTTTTTCATTTCGATGAAATCAAATATATCTCTTTTGTCTTTTTTTGCTCTTGTTTTTGGTATCGTATCTAACAATTCATTGCCTAATCCAAGGCCATGAAGATTTACTATGTTTTCTTCTAAGAATTTCAAGTGTATAAACTCTTTTAATATAGACTTTGCAGTTATGAGTCTCTGGAATAATATGGATTTTGCTTACTCCAAATTATTCCATTATTCTCTAAATGTCTGATGTCTTCAGCAATTATGAGACTCTGAGTACAGAACAAGTCATCCAAACATAGAAATTAAAATGCCTTTAAAACTTTCAAGTGGGGTCTGGGGTTGTAGTCCAGTAGTAGAGCACTCACCTAACGTGTGAGGCACTGGGTTTGATCCTTAGAACCACATTAAAAAATAAATAGAATAAATGTATTGTTTCCATCTACAACTAAAATAATCTTTAAAGAAACTTGCAAGTCAGTTTAGGGGATTCTTGAATATTATTAAGCTGTTGGAAATAGCATCTATGAGAAAAAGATAAAAACGTCTAGATAATTACACTTCAAGATGAGACTTTAATATGAAGAAAAATTATTTAGTGTAATTCACAAAACAATTCATTGGGGTGCAGAATGAAAACATTGAAAACATCAGTATACTTACTTTTCTCATTTCAAAAAATTTCTATGTTGGAGTATTTTAATGTATATTATCTTATATGTATAAATAATGCAAAGAATATGTTGTACATGTATATAATCTATAAATACATATACAAATGTTGAGATTTGTCTTTTGTGTTGCTATAACAAAATGCCTGAGGTTGGGTGACTTATGAAACAAAGAAGTTTATTTGGCTCATAATTCTAGTGGCTGGAGTATATGAACAGCATAGCACCAGCATCTTGATGTAGGCCCTTCAGATACATCACAGCATGGAGAAGGAAAAAGGGAAATGTCTAAGTGCAGAAGGGGTAACTAGTGTGCCCTCATTTTATAACAACTTGCTGTTCGGAGAATTATCTCACTATTGAGAGACCCAGACCACTCTTCAAGAACAGCATTAATCCATTTATGAATGTGGAACCTCCTCGAGCTAATTACCTTTCCACTAGGCCCCACTTCTTAAAGATTCTACGACTTCAACACCCCCACACTGGGGACCCAGCTTCCTGCACATGAACCTTTGGGGGGTAAACTATATCCAAACTCTAGTAGGATCCATGCTTAATAGTTTTCTTTCTTTTTTTGTTCCAGATTAGAATGTCTGAGTAAAAATTTAAGTAAAATGATTTATGTGTATCTTCATCAGAAGAGTATTATTCTGTGTTTGTGTGGGTAGTAGTGCTGGTTTAAATTAGGAACACAAGGGATTCCATTAAATCAATTTATTTTATTTATAAACAACCACAGTTATTGATGATACAGCATTCATTCCTATTCAATAAATATTTTGTGAGTACATCATATGCATCTAGACTCTGTGGATATGCTAGTGAACCTAAATAATCACAGTCCTTGACCTCATTGTGCAATATAGCTTGGGGGAAGAAAGCTATCAAGCAAATAATTATACTTTTAAATTTACCATCATAAATGATAACTGTTACAAAGTAAAAAATATAGCAAACTGCAGGAAGCTATAAGAGAATAACTTGAGACACTGTCTCTATTCTGAGGTTTTGGAGCATGGTTATCCTGAGAAGTGGTGTTTAAGCTGGGGCCTGGTGGGATTGATTGAGTGGTGTTTGAGTTGTGAAGAGGTAGAGAAAGAGTGGTCTAGATGGTGAGAGGTCAGGAGTGAAGGTCTTTCAGGGGCACATGGTGAATAAGGGCAGTGCCACACAGACACAGGTTTTCAGACAACAGGGAAGCTTAAAAGATGAATCTGATTCACAGAGAGGTGGAGTGCAAGTTAAATGACCTCAGGAGATTTGTCTTTGATTCCAGGAGATGGGGGGAATCACAAGCTACTTGATGGTACCAGAGATACAGGAAACAAGGAACTAGCTGAGCAGGTAGGCACAATTGGAACACTGAATTCTACCTCAAGAACAATTCTGAGAACCTCAAGTAATGGTGTCTGTGGTCCCCTAAACAATAACTGGTAAGGATAAAGGGCCCTGTGTCTTCTGTGCCTAAGCTACAGATGTGGTGGGCCTTTCCTTTTGGACTGCCTTGAGAATTACATGAGCGGTAGCCACCTCCAGGAACTACTAATGTTGTGATCTTGAATTTTCCTGAGTTATTTGAAATGAAAGGATGTATGTGCTGTCCCCTTGGCAAAAATGAAAGGATTTGGAGTTCTGGTAAATGCGGGAGATCGGTGGGTAACTGCAGGGAATGTGGCTGTGGCTAGCTCTGCCTGAGTACCTTAGGCCCAGGTTGCAGAGGAGCTAAACGCGAGAGCAATGTTTGATGCCCTTTGTGCCTACTAATAATAGGCTAGGGGAGGGGAAGGAGGATGAGGGAGATCAGGGTTGAGCACTGAGCATGAAATAAGAGCGAGCTAGCCAGGGAGCGCTCTCCACATGGAAGGGCGAGAGGCGGCCACAATGGGTCCCCAGCGCCAAGAAAGGGGCACGAGGAGGCGGCGCGGGCCCCGCCCCTCCCCTGGCGGGCGCGGGCGCGAGACGCTGCGCGGCGGCAGCGGCGGGAGCGAGCGGCAGCTGTCAGGCCACCGAGGTCCAAGCTGCACTTGCTGCCCCCATTAAGGACGTGGCCGCAGCAGGAGCTGTGACGGTGTCGCTGAGGAGCCATACTCGCGGCAGGCAGAACCGACCCGCCTGGTACCCGCAGCCCTCTCCATTCTCCTTCCCATTGTGTTGGGTAAGGTGCCTGTGCGTGGGCAGGAAGAGGGGCTAAGACTGGAGGACCCGGGAGGCCAGGCGGTGGGGGCCTGTGGGAAGAGGGAGAAAGGGCCGTATAGGTGATCCCCAGGGCCTCCCGCACCTTAGGAAAATGGCTTAGGCTCTGCTTGGGTCGGAGTCGGGCGTAGTTGATGGTGGAGGGGGCGTTGCTGAGTAATCTGAAGCCGTTGCTGAAGCCTGGTAGAGGCGCAGAGCTCCGTAGGGAGCGGGCGTGGCTCAGTGCGCATGCGCCACAGCCGACTGGAAGAGCTGGGGTTGAGGTGAGAGGACCTGGGTTCTAGGTAGTTGGAACTATGCGTAGCATCTCACTTCCTAATTCCCGAATGCTAACAGTGCCTCTGAGGTACATTAACCAGCATTCCTGGTCTCCTAAGGAAGCTTCTTTAATGTCATCAAAACCTTACCTACCTATTTTTCTTCTGTCAGTCTACTGGGGGTGGGGGAGTGGCCTAGGGACAGTGCCAAATTGTTACCTAGTGTGTCTTTGGACTCAGGCCCAAGAGCTGTGGTTGCGAAAAGCCAAAGATATGACTTGAAATTCCACATTGGACCCTTTGAGTTGCATATAAGATTATAAAAGTGGGCATGAATGTAGGAACAGCGTTTCAGTGGCATGGCAGCTATGGCATTTGTACTCTTAGCAGGTATATAGCTGAAAACTTGTTAGCACTGCAAAATGAATCTGTTGCATCAGAGGGCTTTCCCTCTTGGAAACACCCCCCCCACACCCCAACACATACACACCAAGCATCAGGTTGTATTGGAAACAATCTACATCTTTTAAGTTAAAGGATCTGAAAGATGCAATCATTTCTTATTTGTGTTGATTTTTACAAATGTTAAAGAAAGTCGCACCCAATTCTCCAGTGCAGTATTTCAGAATATTGTGCCAGAATTCAACAGTGAGTTAAATGGCCCTAATCAGTTTGTTGCCACAAGATGGGCTTTCCCCACAGATCCAGTCATGGCTCCTCCTCTGTGCGGACTTCCACTAAGGCCAGTCTCATACATTGCCTAGCCATCTCCTGTTGCTCTTCCCCCACCCAGCCCTGCAGTACACATCCCTCTCAAGACTTGCTCCTAAACAATATGCACTACTGATTTTGAGCACAATTACACCCCATGGCAACTGGACTGATATTGTCTGTTTGCTTGTCTGCCTCTCTTCTCTCTGTCATCACACTAAAGTGTACTATTTTCAAGGTTCAACCTTTCTCTTCCTTGTACTGCTTCCTTCTTCACCTCCACCTCCACTCACAAGCATCTCCAACTAAACACAATAATTTTAATAGCCTGTGTGGGTGTAGGCACAGCAGATTCAAAAGGTTTCAAGTGTGTTGAAGAACAAAGAGCTGGGGATTGTTGAATTCTCAATTCACTATACTGTCCAAGACTGAGACCCTTATTGGAGAAAAATATGAATAAGCTGTCCTTAGAGAATGCTTGTTAATCTGTTTGGGGGTAACAAAGGGGAATTGCATCTCTTGGATATTTGAGTCAAACTCAGATCTTTCTCTGAATAAGACTAAAATCAGAATAAATATTTTGGTCCAAGGGTTGGACCTAGCATGTTCAATGTCCTGGGTTAAATCCCCAGGGCTGGGAGAAAAATTCAGTCCAAATCGTAGCCTAATATGGAACTATAAGGAATGCATATAGAATTTGACTTTTCTACTTGTATTTGTAGTTATCAAAGTCCTTTGCCTGCTTAATTCTACCTTCTTTTAAGGTTTGGATTAAATATGGCATATTCTGGGGGAGAAAATTGTTTCATTGGTTTTTATACTATGCAGGTTGTTTTTTAATTTAAATATGTAATGAAGGACATCATGTTCATTTTCAAACACTGACAAATGATAGTGGGGATGACAGCATCCATTGAAAACATGAAGTGGATATAATCTGCTCATGATTTGGCCACTGAGACACATCCCCAGCCCTATTTTGTATTTTGTTTAGAGATAGTCTCACTGAGTTGCTTAGCACCTCACTTTTGCTGAGGCTGGATTTGAACTTGTGATCCTCCTGCCTCAGTCTCCCAAGCTGGTGGGATTATAGGTGTGTGCCACCATGCCCAGCTCCTCATGATTTTAATAGTAGTGGAGATCGTGTTTGAAATATTTATTAATTTTTAAAATGTGGTAGGGGAAGGAAACTGGAGCATTTCCATTGACTTTTGACAGGTGCAATTCCTGTTAAATCCTGTCTGGAAAATAATCCAGTGAAGTTCATCCCTTCTACTCTTTAGGCACCTTTCATAAAATAATATTTGGACATTTTACAGAACTATAGATCTACTGTATCTTGGCATTAATTCAGAGGCATTGATTCTCCTGCCTGATCAGTTAAATTTATAAACAATTCTTTATTGATTATCGCTGTGAAGGTGTTGCATGCTAAAGGGGCTACAGAAAAATATACAAGCCAGTATGGTGTGGCATGCCTAGCTACTCAGGAGGCTGAGGGAGGAGAATGGCAAGTTCAAGGCCAGCCTGTGCAGCTTAATGAGACCTGTTCTCAAAATAAAGAATAAAAAGGGTTGGGGATGTAGCTCAGAGGTAGAGTACCCTTGGGTTCAATCCCCAGTACCAAACACAGGGAAAAATATATATACCAACAGAGGTCTTACTATCCAGGAATTTATTTTGTTCTTTTTAGTTATACATGACAGTGGAGTATAAATTGACTTATTTATACAACCAAAAAGTACATCTTATTCTAATTAGGATCCCGGTCTTGTGGTTGTACATGATGTAGAGATTCACTGTGGTATATTCATATATGTACATAGGCAAGTTATGTTAGAATCATTCCATTGTCTTTCCTATTTCTTTAAAATTCCTTCAGGATGGTTGTGTAGGAAATACGTACATTAAAATTTGATAACAAAGCCGGGCGTCATGGCGCACGCCTGTAATCCCAGCACTTAGGAGGCTGAGGCAGGAGGATCATGAGTTCAAAGCCAGCCTCAGCAATGGCGAGGTACTTAGCAACTCAATGAGACCCTGTCTCTAATAAAATACAAAAAAGGGCTGGGGGTGTGGCCCAGTGGTCGAGTGCCCCTGAGTTCAATCCCCGGTACCAAAAAAAAAAAAAAAAAAAAAAAAAAAAATTGTTAACAAAATCAGGCAGTATAAAATACAATGTCAATTGTATAGAATGAGTTTTTTAATTGAGACATAATATTTGTATACATTTATGGGATACAATATGATAATTTGATATGCATATACAATATGTAATGATCAAATCAGGGTAATAAGTACTCCCATCTCCTCATACATTAATCATTTCTATGTTTGGGTAACTTTCATATTCTTCTAGTTATTTTTAAATAGATCATAGAATTTAACATACAGTATTTACCCTACTGTGAGAGCTTAAGTTAATATGTTAATTTGTAAACTCCTTGAGGGCAAGTCCTTGCCTTAAATGCTTATTACGTTTCAAATTTCATCATGGGTGTTCAAGTGATGAAGCTTTACAAAGTAGATTGGGTGATGTGAAACCAGAGGCAGGCAGAGAAGAGCCAGGAAGCTCTCAAAATAAATTGTATGTGAGGAGATGCGGGTCAAATTGAAGATGGAGCTAGCCTCTGTGGCTTGTACCTGTATTCCCAGATACTTAGGAGGCTGAGGCAGGAAGATTGCTTGAGCCCAGGAGTTCAAGGCCAGCCTGAGCAACATGGTGAGAATGGTGATATCTTGTCTCAAAAAAAAAAAAAAAAAAAAGATGGTAGAAAAGGGCATTTTAAGGAAATGTCAACAGGAATTAGTGACTGAAGGTGACGAGACAAGCCTAAACTTCATTCATTTCTACTTCTAGTGAACAAATGGGAGTTGGAAACATCAGGGGATAGGTAAGGATCATCTTGGTAAGAACACAGCCCATAATAGGCACTCAAATATCTCCTCAAATGTCAGTAGCAGGATTAGACCAGAAGATCCTTTAGGTCCCTGCAGTGCTGAGATTCTGTGCCATAGGCAGATGCCCAAGATTGTTGGGAAATAAGTTTTTCTTAGATATGGAAGAAAGAGAAAAGCAAAAATTTTTATCCTCTGACTAGCAGGCCCTTTCTGAGAAGGGTTAGTACTGAGACATAGATCCCCACCAGTGAATGAAAGGAGATCAAGGAGCCAGGGGAACAGAAATCTCAAGCCAGCACTTTCAAGAAATGCTTACGAATGTTTACAAACTTTATAAGCTATTCTCCTCTAAATCCTGTGAGTAGGGAAGGTATTACAAGGTCTGTTTTTGTAATAGGAAGATATTGAAACAGAGAACGATTAAATGACCTGCCTAAGTACATAAAATAAATGAATGGTGTCACAGTGAGGAAGACTCTAATATCCTGATGGCTGCCAGCCCAGTGCTTTTGACAACAGAATTACATTGATTTTCCTCCTTTTCCCCTGGCACAAAGCCTATGTACCCGGAAGTTATGTGTGCACATAACCAAATGGAGAAATGTACAACTGAAGCATTATCTCAGATAATTATTAATACTTCATCATTATTTCTGGAGCTGAGCATTTGGTTTCCATATTCATTCAGTCCCTGAACCATCTATTGAGTTTATCCACACCTGAGAAAGAAAGGTTAGTGAGTCATTTAATGATGTGAATACCTGTTTGCTAGGAACTTAAGAAAACTCACTTGACATGCACCATTAATACTAGCCATCAGTGTTGTGCCCAAGTTTGTACTTCCTTCTGTTACTTTTGAAAACAAGAGTTCAAGAGTTCTGCATTGTAAAATTATCCTACAGACCAGTATGAAAAATAAGTGTGAGCTGTGGGTGTAGCTCAGGGGAAACACACTTGCCTAGCATGTGCATGAAGACCTGGGTTCAAGCTCCAGCACCACAAAAATAAATAAATCTAGAAACAAAGGAAGAAAAGAAGGAATAAATGAAGGATATAATAAAGAGATAATAAAGAAGTGTGCTGATGCTTGTTCCACCTCCATTACAAGAAATGTTTGTTCCTTGAGCTAGTTTCAACAACAGCTATTTGAAAGCAGATAAAAATAGGACAAAAAATCAGGAATTGTAGGAGACTTGAGAATTCTGTAGAGTAGATACAGATCAAGAAGGAAGACAAAGCCTATTAATTTAGGAGATATTGTTTAAACTCATAATTACTGATTTACATGAACTCCTGATTATTTTTTTAATAGCATGGCATTATTAAACCTTTTGTAAAGCTTCTTTATCCCTCAGTAAGAAAGAACATTAAACAGATCTAGGAACTATTTTTCTTTTGAGGCCAGTACTTTTTTATTTTGTACCAGGGATTGGACTCAGGGGTACTCAACCACTGAGCCACATCCCCAGCCCTAGTTCGTATTTTATTTAGAGACAGGGTCTCACTGAGTTGCTTAGCATCTTGCTTTTGCTGAGGCTGGCTTTGAACTCACCATCCTCCTGCCTCAGCCTCCCAAGCCACTGGGATTACAGGCATGCACCCCCATGCCCGGCTGGTGCTACTGGTGCCAGTACTCTTGATGTTGCTTCAATAAAACTTTTACCATAATTAAGTATAATATTAAATGAAAGTATGTTTGAATTAAATAAGGCAAGCTAAATATTAACACCTGTGTTCAAGATGATAATCTAAATTAATGAATAAAATAATTAGCCAAGAGTATATATTGTAAATAGGAAGCCCACAAACATAATTTTATTTTCTGCTCTGATCATGAGGAATCAATGGGAGACAACCTCAAGGCAGATTGGTGAGTGTACTAATAACTTTTTTGGAGTTGGGAATGTTGGTAGGTATAAAGGGAAGGAGTTCAGAAGAATTAATATTTCAAAATGTTTAGATTCCTCTGTGCTTTCTTTTTACTGAACATCACCTATAAGGAATATTAGCTACTCTCTTTGATTTACTTTTATTTGACTGGAGAATTCAATAGAAAAACAATGTCATTTTTTAAATCACATAAAGTACACTCAAATTAGGAAAAATTAAATTTTTGTGATGAAATTATGTTCATGTTAAACATCTGTATCAGTTTGAACTCAAGTGTATTTGTGAAAAGTATCCTATATAGGTTACTCGAGATTGCTTTGGGGTCCCCCTTACTTGAATGTGTTTTCTTTTTTAATTATAATTCCTATTTTATTTATTTTTTTCCCTGAGGATAGCTTTTCTTCACTCCGTAAGGACCTTACTTGGGCTTTGGTGGAAATTATGGGGCAGCCCCAGCAGGTCTAAATCCAGGTGAGGGTTTTCTGTCCTTCCAGGCTTCCTAAGATTGACTTCCAATCACCTTGCTGTGAATGGCACAACTGACACAGTAATGCAGTTTAACAAAGAGCTTGGGAAGCATGTAAACATTGAAAATACTCTCCAGAAATGTCCTTGATGGCTGATGATAATGTTTTGAATGAGGAACTTTTTAATGACATTGTCCTGAGGTATGCACTGGGTACAGTTCATACAGTGAATAGGCTGCACAAGGCCTTTTTTGGCACAAACATTATTCCTTCTTTTTTGGTTGTCTTGGAAGCAAGGACTGGAGAGAGATTGAATGTATTTTTTATATAGACTTACCTTAATTTTATTATGTATGCTTTTTAAAAATAGTAATATTTCTCATTCTGTTTTTTTAGAATCCTAAAAAGAAAGAATAAAGCAACAACTGGAAAAAAGAAAAAAAATATAAAAAATTTGACAAAAACCTGAATAGGTAAGTATTTCATGGGGATACACCCTAGATTTTGATATTTTAAAATTTGATTCATTAAAAAAAATATTTATGGCTGGGGCTGGAGCTCAGTGGCAGAGCATTTGCCTAGCACATGTGAAGTACTGGGTTCAATCCTCAGCACCACATAAAAATAAATATATAAAATAAAGGTATTGTGTACATCTATAACTAAAATATTTTTAAAAAGAAATATTTAGAAAATATGTAGTTAGTACACATTCATTTCAAAATAATTTTTAAGACAACTGATTTTTTTAAATTACATTTTAAATGTGTATGCTGCAAGAAGCTCTTTTGCATGTACTCTTTTGATTAGTAATTAATTTTCATCCCTTTGAGTATCTTGCATAAATATCACTCAATTAACATAATCATTGCTGATTTCCCACAGTGAACCTAATGTGAAAAAATACCTAACAGAATATTGCAAAAGGTACTTATTCAGTAGAAATTTGATCTATGTACTGTAATATGTACTCTGTGGTAGTCCATGAGTTGGCATGTTGTAGAGGTAACAAGAAAGGTACTGTATAATTATTAGCACTTTAGATTTCACCATGAGTTTTCATATGTTGCTTTTGTGGAATTAGAACCTACATGCAAACACTGGTTAGCTATTCAAGATTTACTTCCTTAATAATCTGTTATATTGGTAATCAGTCAGCTGTCATCAACTTAAGTGTCCATATCAATGCAAGTACAATGGGGTAAATGCCTGAAAATACTTGACATTTTTCTCTCTTTCATATTCTGGGGTCCAGTCTAATTCTGACCCAGACCTCTACTTACAAATAAAAAAATTCAGCTTAGCTAGTCCTAGTGGCATAGGCCTGTTTTCTCTGTGTCTCAGGAGGCTGATGCAGGAGGATCAGAAATTTAAAGCCAGCCTCAGCAACTTAGCAAAGCCCTAGGCAACTTAGCGAGACCCTGTTTCCAAAATAAAATATAAAAAGGGCTGGGGAAGTGGCTCAGTGGTAAAGCGCCCCTGGGTTAAATCCCTGGTACCAAAATAAATAAATAAATAAATAAATAAATAAATAAATAAATAAATTCATGCAGCTTTCCCTCCTCAATACTTATTGAATTTTTACATCCCTGAGAAGCAAATTTCAAACCCCAAATCAATTTCATACAATTTGCCTCTTGTTTGGAACTCTCCAAACTGGAAGCTACTATGGTCACACATTTGAGTGGCATTTCTGTTCTAGGTTCTCTCCCCTGGAATAGGGTCAGAACTGAACCAAATTACAGGACCATCTGCTAGTTGGTTTACTCATGGCATTCAGCCATTTTCCTGGCACAGGCAAGAGACTTCAGAAAAACAAGACCTATTTTCCCCCATATGCAAAAAGTGTTATTCTTCTGCTATTCTATATCAATTAATGGTGTAAATCAAGAGAAACTAAATTAGAAAACCTCATATTTCAGAGAAATATGCTATAAAGTTGATTTCAGTTTCAGATTTAACTGTTTCCCCACCACTTTTTCATATATTTTCAGGTTCTCTTTGTTACAAATTCCTCCCTGTCTGGTGCTGCAACGATGAGTGGTAAATCCCTCCTCTTAAAGGTCATTCTCTTGGGTGATGGTGGAGTTGGGAAAAGCTCACTTATGAACCGTTATGTAACCAATAAGTTTGACTCCCAGGCTTTTCACACCATAGGGGTAGAGTTCTTAAATCGAGATCTGGAGGTAGATGGACGCTTTGTAACCCTCCAGATCTGGGACACTGCAGGGCAGGAACGGTTCAAGAGTCTTAGAACACCCTTCTACAGGGGAGCAGACTGCTGCCTCTTGACCTTCAGTGTGGATGACCGGCAGAGCTTCGAAAACCTTGGTAACTGGCAAAAAGAATTCATCTACTATGCAGATGTGAAGGACCCTGAGCACTTCCCTTTCGTAGTTCTGGGTAACAAGGTAGACAAAGAGGATAGGCAAGTAACTACTGAGGAGGCACAAGCCTGGTGCATGGAGAATGGGGATTACCCTTATTTAGAAACAAGTGCCAAAGATGATACTAATGTGACAGTGGCTTTTGAAGAAGCTGTCAGGCAAGTGTTGGCTGTAGAGGAACAGTTGGAACATTGCATGTTAGGTCACACCATTGACTTGAACAGTGGCTCCAAAGCAGGTTCTTCATGCTGTTAAAAATAGGGAGCCTCTGAAAAGTGTGCCCTGAATTGGTCAATCAGTAATGTAAGAATTACTGTGCCCCTCTAAGAGTGCACACACACACAAGAGGATAAGAGGTAAGATTCTGATTGGGAATCAGAACCTTTCAAATTGAAGTTAAAAAGCTTTATTGAGCCAAGTGTATTTTGCGTGATTTCTGCTATTTTCTCTTCTTGTGTGTCTCAGGACATTTCAGAAAGTTTTAGTCCTGAGAGATTTAAATATTTTTAAAATCACAGTTTAAACTTAGAACCCAGCCTCACAAAGGAGTTAAAGAGCTACAGCTATCCCTTAAGGCAATCCATTAATCAACTAGCAAAATGTCACTCTTGCCAAGTAGTTTCTGATATTTCTGCCAAAGGGAAAAGCACAAACAAACTCTGAGCTATGTTATGATAAAATAATATAGAAACAAGAATTTCCAAGCTTGAATTATAAAGAGGTTATGATGATTAGGAATATAAAAGTATAATATATACACTGATTTGTTTACATCCTTATGTATGGTTTACTCCCATCTGAGATTTAAAAAAATACCATCTCAATATGAGATATTCTAATGATACTGGAAATTAATTACAATCCTTTTATCTAAAGTTACAGGATACTAGTGAATGAATTATGCTTAAATATTCCAATCACCCATGCAAATAAATGGTTGATCTGCTTTTTCTTCGTAAGTCTACTGTTGCTACATAGAGATGTTGCTTCTCTGACAACCTCTTTTCAATCTAGCAGTGCTGCTTAGTATATGGCTTTGAGTGTCGTGCTTTCTGCTCATAATTTAGATGATTCTTTGGTTAACCATGCTGGCTTAAGGAGAAGGCTTCAGAAAAGATTGAGAGATAATGGGCTTTTCTCACAAGGTTTGAGTCAAGACTCAAATATTTAGTAGAGAAGAAGGAACTGATTTCTTGTATGTTTTACTGTATGTTTGGCCAGCCAATCTAGGACATTGAAAGTGACAAAAGAACAGATTTTAATGTTGTGTTGGAATGAATTTCTTATAATTATAGTTGTCCAACAGTGGAATATTGCCTTAATAGTGAACTCCATTCCAGTGAAAATATTCACTGGATAATCATCTGTTAAAATACTATAAAAAGAATTTCTATATTGGCTACATGTTTAGCATAAGGTCTTTTCCAGCTCTAAGTTCTGTGAATTTATAAACCATGTCAGTGCCATGTTGTGGATAGATTTATCTGAAGATAACAACTAAGACTACAGAAAGGGACTTTAAAAATTCTCAAACCATTCTGTGATCAGCTTTTAACAGCAACTACATAGCTTTTTGCTTTTGCACTATGGCAGGAAAAATCCTTAAGCTCTGATACAAACAGCCTAATGGTAGCATATTAAAAATTAAAATGGTTTGACAATTTTTATTACCATGACTGCCAATTGTGTACTGTGTTATGAGCATGCAGTCTGGTTCTTGTTGATTGATCTGTTCATCCTGCATAGTTTTTAATCTGTACTTTAAAACATCTATGATAATAATTGTGACCCAGTGTAGTAAGGGACAGTTAGAAAGGACCCTCAAAGGAGGGCACTTTCACAGGACTACAGCCTAGAACTCTCCATTGTAGCCACATATGGAATCAGCCTTACATGTGGGACCTTTTGTGCTTTAAGAGCTCTGGGACATTTTGGCCACATAGACAAGAGGAGACAGTTTCTCAACTCAGTCGCATTCAGTATTTCCAATTCAGATATAGTCTGACTCCATTGCACAATTTATTTTGATGCCAGAAGTCAAAGCCAGAACTGGGACCCCACAGCTCTTAAGTATTGGTTCCTACCCTGCCTATGCCTATAGCGAGCCACACTGGTTTTCCAAGTTCTATGATCCTTTTGCTACAATCATGTTAGGGTGAAAATCTGTATGTCAGAACTGTTAAATGCTAAGTATTTTTAAGTGCATGAGACCTGGGGCCTTCTCTTTCTACTTGCACTCTGCTTATAATAGTTTCTATCTGTAGATCTCAGGCCTTCGTAAAGACCTCCATCAATTCACAAAATTACTTGTCTTGTAAAGTGGCATGTAGTCATTTGAGTAAAAATTACATGGGTATTTAATTCATAGGCATCCTGTTCATCCAAGACAACTGTTAATTTTATCAGCAGGTCAACTGAAGCCCCTTTCTTCTTAGCCATACCAAATTTTTCTGCCAAATTACTACACAATATTTTAACAAAAGTACTTAACGTTAAGTTACAAAAACAGTGGCATTTTGATATCACTCAGTGGGTGCTGGCATATAGTTTAGGTAAGATTAAAACACCAAAGGCTGAAGTCTGTGTGTACCAGGAACTGTGCATATAGGTTTAGAATTTGACTGTGTACCCTAGAATGTGCAGTGCAATATTTTCAATAGGTGTTTTTTAACAAACACTAGATTTTTGGAATAATATATTTCTAATTAGAAGTATAGTGTTTTTTCAATGGTCCATTAAAACATCATGCAGAATATTTAGTTTATTGTCATGTATTGGCTAACTTTCAGGGGGCCTCAGATTCCATATGTCTTCAGTGGATTGACAAATTTCAGGTTTATTTGTGCCTGCCTCAGCCATCTCTACATTATCTGAGGTATTCCACAATCTCTTGTTGCAGGTGCTGCTAAAAAAATCTCAAGATTGTGTATCAGATATTTTCTTTCAACTGTATAACTTCATCTGTGTGAATAAAAGTGAATTAAAGTGCATTTTGAATAACCAATATATGATGTTTGTGTTTCTTTCCTCCCTCATTTTGAGTGATTTGTGGGTATGGCAAACAGTAGTTGTCAATCAAATCACTTTTTTTCACAGATGTACCTGATGTGTCCTCCAGATCATATTTCATGTGATAAATGCCAAGCAGCTCTACCTAGTAATCAGGCAGATACTGTTGTATTGATTGGGAAGCAAACTCAAAAGATTAGGGTGGGGAACTTCCTTTTATTTTATACCACTTTCTAATTCATGCAGTGCATTAGGACTAGAAATCGGATCTTAACTCTTTATTTGTTTAATACAATTTAAAATTAATGTTAAAATATCATAAATAGAAACAAAATATAAACATTCCCTTTATATTCTTGACTGGTGAATTGTCTACATCTTAGAAAAATATGAAAATATAGGTGAAAAAAATCACAAAACAAAGGCTAATTTTGTTAAATATTCTTATTTCTTGACTCTCACATAGTAGACATTAAAAGGTACACCAGCATTTGGGGATGGGGCTGTGGCTCAGTAGCAGAGCACTCTCCTGGCATGTGTGAGGCACCGGGTTTGATCCTCAGCTCCACATACAAAATAACTAGTTGTAGATGAACACAATACCTTTATTTATTTATTTTGTTTATTTTTTTAATGTGGTGCTGAGGATCGAACCCGTTGCCTCACACATGCCAGGAGAGCACTCTAACACTGAGCCCCAGCCTCAGCCCCTAAAAAATACTTAAAAAAAAAGATACACTAGCATCACATGGCTTGGATATTCATAATGGTGACCTTTTAATAATCTCTCCACCGCACATAATTTCATCATACTGATTCTACCTGCCACGTATTTATCCCTCTTTTCCCCCTTTATCTACTTTTGCCTATTGGAACTTTGGACAATTAATGTCAGAAGGAACAAAACATTATTTTTGCCATGCAGTTTCAAATCACTCTTGAAATATAGCACCCCAGATCCTTTAGATTATCTTTACAATAATGCAACTTTTAGACTATAGAAGGTCATAAATTTACAGGTCCCTTAAAAAAGATTTACTCAGGCTGACGATGTAGCTCAGAGGTAAAGCATTTGCCTAGAAATGCGTGAAGTCCTGGGTCTGATCCCCAGCACTGCAATGGAAAAAAGTATTTTCTCATTTGCGACTGATATTATCAAAGCAGAAAGGTGGCTTTTTGTCGTCGTATTTCTGCCTGATTCATCACCCAATGGGAAATCTCCTCTTGGTATCTTAAGAAATAGAATGGAGTCTGATTTTGGGGGGAGTAGTTTGCCTATGGTGCTTCTAGAAAATGGAGGGTGTAGAGTACATTGTTTCTCTTCTATCCTATAGTCAAATTCTCAAAATGTACTGGAAAATTGAACAATTCATTTGAATAATTTCAGGAAGGAAGTTGGGGTGGACATCTCTACTTTCATTTTATTTATCCAAAGTAGTCCCTATGACATTTTTTTAACCTCAGTGATCCAGACATTTCACTTCTTTCCTTGCTGTGGAGATGTATCATTAATTAGAGTGGAGTCATTTTTCTCACACTTGATTTTAGGGAAGGTAAACTATGATACACTGTCTTAGTACAAACTGCTATAACAAAATGCCACATAATGGATGGCTTATAAAGAACAGAATTTTATTTCTCATGATTCTGAAGGTTGGGGATCCCAACATTAAGATGCTGCAGATTCACTGTCTGGTAAGGGCCTGATTTCTGGCTCATATATAGCCTCTTCTTACTGTGTGGAAGACACAAGGGGCTTCTTTTATAAAAGCACTAGTCCCATTTATGGAGGCTCTGCCCTCACTACCTTATTACCTCCCACAAAGACCCACCTCCTGATACTACCATCACCTTGAGAGTTAAAATTTCAACATATATTTGTGTGGTGGGGGGAGAAACATTGATGTCATAGCAATATGTTAATATGTGAGTGTGTTTTGGTATATTCATTATTATGCCCCTTTTATAAACTGATCTCTTTAATTTTCTCAAGTTTCCACACTAATAGAATCCACATTATTTAGTCTTTTTTAAAAAAGACTAATTTTATTCTAAGATGTTATAAATGACAGCAGAATGCATTACATTTCATATTATACATATAGAGCACAGTTTTACAAATCTCTGGTTGTATGCAAAATATATTCACACTATTCGTGACTTCATACATGCACTTAGGGTAATGATATCCATCTCATTCTACCATCTTTTTTTTTTTGGTACCGGGGATTGAATTCAGATGCACTCGACCACTGGGCCACATCCCCAGCCCTTTTTTGTATTTTATTAGAGACAGGGTCTCACTGAGTTGCTAAGTGCCTCGCCACAGCTGAAGCTGGCTTTGAACTCGCGATCCTCCTGCCTCAGCCTCCCAAGTGCTGGGATTACAGGCGTGCGCCACCGCGCCCGGCTCTCTACCATCTTTTTTTTCCTTCACCCTTTTGCTCCCTCCCTTCCCCTCCCTCCCCATTGGCCATTCTAGTGTTCCTCTAATCCTCCTATGCTCCCCATCCCAACCCAACTGTGAATTGGCCTCCTTATATCAGAGAAAACATTTGGCATTTGGCTTTTTGGGATTGGCTAATTTCACTTAGTATTATCTTCTCTAACTCCATCTATTTACCTGCAAATGCCATGATTTTATTCTCTCTTATTGCTGAGTAATACTCCATTGTGTGTATATACCACATTTTCTTTATCCATTCATCTACTGAAGGGCATCTAGGTTGGTTCCACAGTTTAGCTATTGTGAATTGTGCTGCTATAAACATTGATATGGCTGTGTCCCTGTAGTATGCTGATTTCAAGTCTTTTGGGTAAAGACCAAGGAGTGGGATAGCTGGGTCATAAGGTGGTTCCATTCCAAGTTTTCCAAGGTATCTCCATACTGCTTTCCATATTGGCTGCACCATTTTGCAGTCCCACCAACAATGTATGAGTGTGCCTTTTTCTCCACATCCTCTCCAATATTTATTGTTGTTTGTGTTCTTAATAGCTGCCATTCTGACAGGTGTGAGATGAAATCTTAGAGTGGTTTTGATTTGCATTTCTCTAATTACCAGAGGTTGAGCATTTTTTTATGTATTTGTTGATTGATTGTATATCTTCTTCTGAGAAGTGTCTGTTCAGTTCCTTGGCCCATTTATTGATTGGGTTATTTGTTTTTTGGTGTTAATGAT
The DNA here is from genome assembly GCA_025594165.1 of Tamias sibiricus. Lineage (NCBI taxonomy): Eukaryota > Metazoa > Chordata > Mammalia > Rodentia > Sciuridae > Tamias > Tamias sibiricus. The sequence continues at coordinate 95,055,870 of CM046667.1, read as the reverse complement.
TTTTGAGTTCTTTATATATTCTAGAGATTAGTGCTCTATCTGATGTGCATGTAGTGAAAAATGTGTTCCCAATTAGTAGGCTCTCTGTTCACCTCACTGATTGTTTCTTTTGCTGAGAAGAAGCTTTGTAATTTGAGTCTATACCATTTATTGATTCTTGGTATTAATTCTTGTGCTACAGGATTCTTATTAAGGAACTTGGGACCTAATCCAACATGTTGGAGATTAGAGCTTACTTTTGCTTCTATTAGGTGTAGTGTCTCTGGTCTAATTCCTAGATTCTTGATCCACTTTGAGTTGAATTTTGTGCATGGTGAGAGATAAGGGTTTAATTTCATTTTATTGCATATGGATTTCCAGTTTTCCCAGCACCATTTGTTGAAGAGGCTATCTTTTCTCCAATGTACATTTTTGATGCCTTTGTCTAATATAAGATAACTGAAATTATATGTGTTAGTCTCTGTGTCCTCTATTCTGTACCATTGGTCTACCAGTCTGTTTTGGTGCCAATACCATGCTGTTTTTGTTACTATTACTCTGTAGTATAATTTAAGGTCTGGTATAGTGATGCCACCTGCTTCACTCCTCTTACTAAGGATTTCTTTAGCTATTCTGGGTCTCTTATTTTTCCAGATGAATTTCATGACTGCTTTTTCTGTTTCTATGAGGAATGTCATTGGGATTTTGATTGGCATTGCATTAAATTTGTATAGTGCTTTTGGTAGGATGGTCATTTTGACAATATTAGTTCTGCCTATCCAAGAACAGGGTAGATCTTTCCATCTTCTAAGGTCTTCCATAATTTCTTTCTTTAGTGTTCTGTAGTTTTCATTATAGAGGTCTTTCACGTCTTTGGTTAAGTTGATTCCCAAGTATTTTATTTTATTTTTTTTGATGCTATTGTAAACGGGGTAGTTTTCTTCATTTCCCTTTCAGAGGATTTGTCACTGATATATAGAAATGCCTTAGATTTATGGGTGTTGATTTTGTATCCTGCAACTTTGCTGAATTCATTTATGAGTTCTAGAAGTTTTCTGGTTGAATTTTTTGGGTCTTCTATGTATAAAATCATATCATCAGCAAATAGTGATAATTTGAGTTCTACTTTACCTATCTGTATCCCTTTAATTTCTTTTGTCTGTCTTATTGCTCTGGCCAGCATTTCAGTTACTATGTTGAATAGAAGTGGTAAAAGAGGGCATCCCTGTCTTGTTCCAGTTTTTAGAGGGAATGCTTTCAATTTTTCTCCATGTAGAATAATGTTGGCCTGGGGATTAGCATATATAGCTTTTACGATGTTGAGATATGTTCCTGTTATCCCTAGTTTTTCTAGTGTTTTGAGCATGAAGGTGTGCTGTATTTTGTCAAATGCTTTTTTGGCATCTATTGAGATAATCATATGGTTCTTATCTTTGAGTCTATTGACGTGATGAATTACAATTATTGTTTTCCGTATGTTGAACCATCCTTGCATCCCTGGAATGAACCCCACTTGATCGTGGTATATTATATTTTTGATATGTTTTTGTACCCATTTTGCTAGAATTTTATTGAGAATTTTTGCATCTATGTTAGTTATTTAGTCTTTTTAACAGAAGGAAGGGATAATGACAGAATCTGGGCAAATTTACAGAATAAAATAAAGATTATTAAAAGTCTTCTTATTGATATGCTTACAAAATCTGATAATTAATTATCTGCCTTTATTTTGTTTCTGGTGGTGGTGGTGGTGATATTCATGTAATGTTTTCTTGGATATTTTTTTTCAGAGAATAAAGTGTTACTTATTGTTTTCCCAGTGAGAAAAAAAAAAAAAAAAAAAAAAACAACATCTTCACAGCTCAAGATGAGAGTTATCACCTTTAGTCATGTAGGAACTGCTGCAGTGATCTGTGTGTCTTCATGAATCTCTTTGTTTTCTCCAAGGAAACACAGAAAATTTTGATTCAGTCATAGTTAAATGGCTTTTTAAACAGCAGGCTTTATGTGTGTGAATATGTGTGTTTTAGGTAATCTGTCAGTTCCTTTCTAGCTCTGTAAACTATGGGTAAATGTGCAATGAGTCTCACCATAGCATTTCTGAATTTTAACCAGACCTGCCAAGCTGTGCTGCTTCCATGGAATTGATAAAAAGGAATTAGAAAATGCTTCCTTAATGAAAGAAATAGCTCTTAATTCCACATTAGCTGTATCAATTACAGTAAAAATACAAATCATGCCTTCCTGTGGTTCATTTGTGAGCAAGCAAAAAATAGGCTCATATTCTTCTCTTTCCTCTTACATTATTCCTGGCTGCTTCAGAAAAAGCATAAATCCAGAGGTATTTCCTGTAATATATCACTGAAAAGTCTGCTGATTGATGAACATGTATTGGTATCCCTTGAATCTTCTCTTAATGTCACCAGTAAACATTTTAAAACTTTGTCTTTATTTTTTTTTCTGATTACAAACATTCATGGCAGACAAATGAGGGAACAGAAGAAATAGAAAAGCAATAAAAAGAAAATGAAAGTCATCCTTAATCTTATTACTCCAAGATAAACAGATTTTACTTTTTAGTGTGGATTTTTAATAAATTTTTATATCAAGAAGTTGATGTGATACTGTACAGACTGTAATATTTTTCACTTACTATACACTGAACTCTTTGCTGTCATATTTTCTTTTAGGAATTATATTTAATATTTGTAAAACATTAAAGGATTCACTAAAATATAAGTAATCAAACATATATTGCTAGACAGGTTATTTCCCAGCTGTCTCTTTTTCATGAAATAAAGCAGCAGTAAGTGTCCCTAATATTAATTAATAACTGTTTCCTATAAGTGAAATTTCTGGATCAAAGAATATGAATATTCTGATGGTTTTTAGTATGTATTGCCAAATTGTCATCTAGAAAGTTGTCCCAAATGACATCAACACCAGTAGAATAGGAGCAGGCCTATTTTCCCAAACACCACACATATGAATAATTCTCTTCCTTTTAAATCACATTTGCCCAATTTGAGGGATGAGAAAATGATTGTATGTTTTCATTTGAATTTATTTAATTCCTTGAGAGTCACATTTTTTTGTATGCATTTTGGATTTTTTAAAGTAAATGGACCATTCTGCTTTTTAGCCCATTTGGGATGGGGAACATTCATTTTTATTTCTTATGGATTTCTAGGAACTGGTTTTTATATTATGGGTATTAACCTTCAATCTTATCCGTATTACTGCTTTTCTGCAATCCCCTCCCATATCTCTTTCTTTTAATTTTCTTTATGGAATTTTAAACATATTCTAGCAAATCATCAAAAGGATTGTGTTCTGATAAAATAGAAAACAATGGGAGGATCTCACTATCCTAAATGCATGATTAAAGATCTGATTGGTACTTATATACTTTGTATACAAGCAGTTGTATGTAAAAAGATGATATACTTGTACATTATGAATAAGTAAATAAATAATCTAAAAAAAAATAAAACAATGGGAGGTGGGAGAGATTTTGATTTGTCCTTTGTTCCTGATCATATTTGAGATCACATGTGCTACTTTCTTCAAGAAGGTTATGAATATAAGCTGATGTCAACTTGATAAGATAACTTATCAAAAGCAAAACATTCATCCAGATACCTTATCTGCATGGTATCACAGAGCTGGCTTGAATTGAATTTGTTTTTGTTATAAGAACAGATTATTCTGAAGTCTTATACAGTGAGAGGAACAGTTCAGCTTTCACCCACAAGGGGACAATAAAGACCAATGTTCTGCCATAGACTGAACACAATAGGCTTCAGACTGTTACACTGATGGGGCATCTAGAAATTACCCATTTAGTCCACTGCTCTCTTATTTTATATACAAGGAAACTGAAGTCTGGAGCAGTTAAGTGACTTGTTCAAGGTCACAGGGCTGGCTAGTCAAAAAGCTATGTCTTAGGCACTTTTTCAGTTTACCATGCTGTGACTTTGTTAAACTGACACAAAATGTAAATATACACATTTTTTCTGATTTTTAAATTGTTTTATATTTTTTAATTGAGGTGAGATTTACATACAACCATTAACTATTTATTTATTTATTTACAGTACTGGGGATTGAACCCAGAAGCACTTTACCACTGAAACACAACTGCAGCCTTTTTTATTGTTTTTAATTTTGAGACAGGGTCTCTCTAAATTGCTAAGGGCTTTGCTAAATTGTTGAGGCTGGTCTTGAGTTTGTGATTCTCTGGACTCAGCCTCCCAAATTGCTGTGATTACAGGCATGCACCTAGCCCATTAACCATTTTAAAGTATACAGTTTAGTTGTATTTACTGTTCTCACAATTTTGTAAACAAATACATTTTAATCTTCCTGAATTAAAATCCCAGTCCTGCCACTAAATGAGTGTTACCTTAGGTTAGTTGTGTGAACTTGCTCAGCCTCAGTTTCTTTAGCTTGTGTGAGGGAGAAAGCAATGTCTTCTTTACTCTATTGGTGTAAAGATTACCAGAAATGAAATGCATAAGTACCTAGCAACTTCCCTGACAAAGAGTAGATGGGAAATAAATTATTTCTATCCTTCAAGATGTTAATCAGCTACTCCCCTTCTAGCATTAGTATGTTTATGTCACATTAAGAATAGAACTAAAAAATACATAAAAGAAAGAATAGATGCCAGAGTAGGATTTTTCGTTCTCTTGAATATTAGTGCATTGTTTATATTGGATTTAAGTGTGCTCAGAGATTAAAAATTAATAAAAGGAATGTCATAAAACAGGTTCTTGTGACATAGTTGTCAAAATATTATAGCATATAGTAGATGCAAAAAGTCCTCTTTAGAACAAATTGGTTTCATGCCTGACATGGTGGCACACACCTGTTATCCCAGCAACTCAGGAGGTTGAGGCAGGAGGAGGACCCCTAAGCAATTAGTGAGGCCCTCAGCAACTTAGTGAGACCCTGTCTCAAAAAAGGGGGGCTGGGAATTTGACTTGGTATTAAAGTGCCCCTGTGTCGAATCCCCAGTACCTAAATAAGTAAATAAAATTGCAAAAATAAGACAAATAGGTTTCTTAGAGGAATTCTGAAAAAGAAAAGGTGAGTTCAGCTTAGAGATGGGGTGCAGAAAGCATGATGATGTGTATGCCATTTTAGAACAAATGTTGGAAAAGACTTTAAGGAAGTATGATCCAAGCTCCTGTTTTTATAGATAATAAAAATGGGGAACAGAGAAGTTAAGAACATTCCTGAAGTCTCTACATCAAGCCAGTGACCAATCAGGCCTTCAAACTCAAATTTTGTTTCCTGCTTCTCAGTCCAGGACTGTTTCCAGCACACCTCTCTGTCTGGGGCCAGAATGTTAACAGTGTAGTTGGAAGAACACAGAGGGATAGGGATAGAATGGAAATGAAACCAGAGAGGCAAAGAAAAGAAAAATTTTGTTCCAAGCAAAGCAAGTTTAACCTTCAGATAGTGTAAGGGGCAGAATCACACAGTAGCAAACAGCTCTTGCCTGGAAGAAATTTCCTTAGAATCAATTATAACATTATTGCTCCACAGGAATTAATTCTAGGAACTACTGACAAGATGTGCCTCCGCAATAGTTTTTGACCTATTGAATAAACAAAAGCTATTGAAAATTGTTAAGTTCAGAGCTGATGGATCTTCTTAGCTTCCCAAATCTTTAAGAGTTCAATTAAAAATTACCAAGCTAAAATCTAAGTTTTCCTACTAATTAGAAAAAGAAAATAGATGCTTGACAGGGAGATAATCTCCAAGATCCTCTTGCTTAGTCCCACAATCTCCCTGTTTCTTTTATGTAGATGTAAAATAAGAAAAACAGCTATGGGCAATAAATCATGGAAATTACTGATCAATTGATGACTATGTCACAGTTGTTAGCTGCTATGAACTAAATATTTGTATGCCATAAAATTCATATAATGAAGCAATACCCCCCCCATGAGATGGTATTTAAAGGTAAAGCCTTCAGGAATTAATTAGGGTCAGATGAGGCTATGAGGGTAGAGCCTTCATGATGGGAATAGTGCCCATATAAGAAGAGAAAGGGATAGGATATTCTTTCTCTCCTTTATGAAGCTACACTAGGAAGGCAGCTGTCTGCAAACCAGGAAGAGGACTCTCACCAGACACCAAATCTGCCAGCATCTTGATCTTGGCCTTCCCAGCCTCCAGAACTATGAGAAATATATTTCCATTGTTGAAGCCACCAAGGCTATGGCTTTTTGTTATAGCAACCTATGCAGACTAAGATATTAGCTTTTGTTATTAGTTCCATTTAAACCAAATGAGCCTTCTAATGTGTGGTGTTATGCTTTAGATTGTCATGGCACTTTGTCCTAATGCTAATTTTTTGTACATACTAAATTGAGCTGGAGAATTATTTTCTCTGAGCATCATGCCCTTTTATTTATTTATCTATAATTACTGTTAGTCACAAGAATAAGAGCTGGTTTATCTGCTTTTAGTCATAGGAGCAAAAGCTGGTTTATCTGACAGTCTAGCAAAGATCTTTCTTAATGGCATTTCTGTATTTCAATATTATAATCAGAATTTGTGTTTTATAACAGTGACATCCAGATATTGTAAGAGCCCAAATTGCTCTATGGATCATCAAAGAAACAATAAGGGTTAATATTGTTAGTTCTGTTTTATAGTATGGAAAATAGGCATTCCATGTATGGCATGTATGGATATGGTATTTATGGTAACAATTAACCACCATACTTTGTTTCCCTGTAATGGAGAGTTCATTTTCTTTTCTTGCTCTCTATACCTTTATTTCCCCCACAAAATCCTATAACTTTAAGAAAGTTATTTTTTGAAGTTTCTCATATATTTAATATATATTTTAGTTGTAGATGGACACAATACCTTTATTTTTTTATTTATTTATTTTTATGTGGTGCTGGGGATCGGACCCAGTGTCTCACATGTGGTAGGTGAGTTCTACCACTGATCTACAATCCCAGTCCCAAGAAAGGTAAGTTATTTTGTTTAAACTCCACTCAATGCTTAAATACTTTCACCAAATGCCTTCAAAGGATTCATAGAATCAATGCTGGAATAGTTCAGGTGATAGTGAATATTGTTCAAAGCAGATTATTACATCTTGAGAACAGCAGTGATCCCTCATATTGAGTAAAATTGTGACTTCTTAGGACTTCCACTACTTGGTCCTAGGGTCATTGGAAACAAGCATTCTTATGACACAGACCTTCCATACGTGAAGACAGCTCTTTCCATCCTAGACATTATTTTTATGATTTGAAATGTCCCCAGGTACTTCAGTGAAATATGCCATATTTAAGCACCCCATAATTCTAGTAATTAGATAAATATTTGTTCAGGGTCTACTGAACATCAAGCACAATTGGAAACATGAAGATGAAGAAAATAAATGGCAGAAGCAGAAATTGAGGCAGAAGCCAAAGCAGAAAACACAATTTATGCCATATTAAAGAACGTGGACATATTTTGAATAAAATGAACAAAAGTAGGTATTTTAAGCAAAGAGGTGGGAAACTTAACTGTTACAAAATGATTACTCTAGTGAAGTGGATTATGGGATTATACTGGAAGTGGGGGTGACACCTACAGATAGGTGACCAGTAAGTAGGATATAACAATAGAAAGGAAAAGGTGAAGGATCATTCAAGTTATGCCAAGGCATTGAGAATTTATCCTGCCAAAGCCTAAAAAGAATGGTGTAAAAAGAACAACAGAACATTTGTATCAGAACCAACTGGAGGCCTCCTTAAAATGCAAATACTTGGGCCCCACCCAGACCTCCTTTTTCAGATTCTCTGAAGGAGGTACAGCTCAGTGATCACCTTCACAAGTCTTCCTAGTGGCTTTCAGGCATGTGATCTGAGGGGGAGGGAATAAAAAGCCCAGGTGGTAGCAGTTAGTTTGGTGGTAGCAGTAATTTGTTACTTAAGTGAAAGCCAGCAGGTATCCAGACATCAGAGAGCCTGACTACCAAGACAAAGTGTTTGAAGATGCCCAGGCCCAGTGTCAGGGACACACCTCACCTCCACCTACCCAATCTCCACTCTTGCCTAGCTGATATCTTCTTTCTCCCTAGGGGTCAAGGCTTAAACATCACCTTCAAGTTATTCCCTGGCCTTCTACCCAATCTTATACACTCTTACAACACCCTGTTTTTTGACTCTAATTTATTTGTCACAATTTGTAATCTTATATCCATATGAATGGTTCTTCCTGAGTTCCTCTCCATACGAGACTTGGACTCCAAGAGTTAAAGGCCCAGGCCTGTTTATCTAATTGCTGTCCATCTTACAAGATGTAGCTCAATGCTGGACACAGGATACATGGTAGCTAAATCTTGTCGGATGAATGTATGAATGAAAGAATGGATGGGGAGGCACTGGTGCCCATACCAGACTGTTCAACACTGCTGGTGGCAGTATCTCCATGGGGTCAGTCCTAGAGGCACAGCTGGCAAGGTTTATAGCAATGCTGCTGTTTTAGCTTGGGATGCCATAAAAATACTACAGACTGCGTGACTAAAAACAATAGACATTTGTTTCTCACAGTTCTGGAAACTGGAATTCTGAGATCAGTGTGCCTATAGTGTTGGGTTCTGGTGGGGTCCCACTTCCCAGCTGGAAGATGACTATGAGCTCACTGTGTCCGTCCTCACACAAGGGAGAAAGAGAGAGGGGGTGGGGTGGGGGTTGAGAGTGATTGATTCAGGGTAAGTATATGGTCCATATCACACAACTTGCAGGAGGCAGAGATGGGCTGTGAACCCTATAGCCTGGTCCTGTCCCTGAAGGAGTGTCCAAGGAACACCCTCCAAAAGGGAGAAGGGGACTTCAACTTGCCATGGAGAAGTTCTTGACTTTCACCAAAGAAAAGAATTTCAGGGCCTTCAGACAATAAAGCACCAACAGAGATTTATTCACTGAAAGAAAGCAATAAAGCAACATATGCACTAAAAGGAGGAGGGAGTTTGGGTGGTTGCTCAAGAGTGAGGCACACTTTTGGGGTATTGGGCTAATATTTTAAAGGAAACTCTGTGAGAAGTGGGCATGGGGAAGTATGTGGGAATGATATCACCCTTGTGAACTCAGTTCTTTGTTTATGGATCAAAAGACATGACAGTCTGGCCTTCTAGGTTCTTCAGGTTGCCATTCTCTCCTCTATCTAGACAATATTTGGAATGTTCCTATATTATAGGTTCCTTAAAATAATCTTCCTGTGCTTTATCTAATCTAAAATACACTATGTAGGTTAATAGTGCACATAAGCTTTCATAAAAATGAGACAATTTTCATATTAGTAGATTTCAATTTTATTAGACAATTTTAATATTAGTAGATTTTTCAGAAATTTGGGAGTGACAGACTTGGAGGAAAACCACGGCTCTGGGTAATAAGTCTCATCATGGGCTTTTAAATTTGTAGCTACAGTCTCTTTTTCTTTCCCTTTTGTCTCATTCTTTTTTTTTTCTATCCTATCTCAGATCCAGATCCCATTCTGAATCCCTGCTCCACATAGTACTGTCCACCTATACAGCTGAGGACTCAGAGGAAGGGAAGACCATCAGTGGCCCTGGGTTCACAAGCCCATTAATGCCAGAGCTAGAGCTAGCAATGATGTCTCCTCTCCTCCCACCTTGTCCTTCCCACCACATGGTTTACATCTCTCTAGCTACAATAGGGATAACTTGTTCCTGCTTCCAGCCAGAGTCCCAGTAGTCAGGCCCAGGTCTCTTGAGTTCCATGATTGTATTTTCTCTGACTGCTCAGCACACAGAAGACTCTTAAGACTGGGAAAGCTTGGTGGGAGCAGGCTTCCGGGTTGGAACCAAGCTTTGGAGAAGGATGACAGCCCCAACTAGTACTGTGCTCCTCTCATGGCCACAAGCCTCCAGAGGTTCCATTCATCCTTCTGAGTACCTGGGTGTCAGGGTCTCCCTCTTACAGCCCCTTTGGGGGCAGCTCCCACCCTGCCACTGCCTGTCTTCCTCCCCTTGACTTTCTCTCTGGTTTAGCTCTGGGGGCTTGCCCCAATAGGTTCCTCCCACCCAGGGCTCTTAATGAGAAGTTTTGTGGTGCCCAGCAGCAAATATGAATAATTCAGGGAAGGAAGCCCAGGGAATGTTATTCTTTCAGAGAAAAGTCCCTTGACAGTGGGAGAGGCAGAAAACCACTGCATCTTATTATGAGAGTGGGAGGATGGTGTGACAGCAGCAGAGGTCAGGGACAAGAGAAAGGCCACATTAAGAATCACTAAAATTCACTATATAGTTTTAGACAGAAATATGGTTGGAGACCAGAATTACCTTTTTAAAAGGATATTGTAGGGGGCCGGGGTTGTGGCTCAGTGGTAGAGCATGTGCAGCCCGCTTTCGATCCTCAGCACCATGTAAACATAAAGGCATTGTGTACAACTAAAAATAAATATTTTAAAAAATAGTGCTTTCAAAAAAAAAAAAAAGGATACTGTGGGCATTAGTGGGATGGATCAGATTTGAGGCTAAAATGAAGGCTGAAATAGCAGACAAAACAGGCTCTTTCAATCATTCAGTTTTCAATTGCAAAGAGAAGGGAAAGGTAGAAATGACAGGACTAGATATATGTCATGAAGAAAGAGTCTTGGATGATTCTTTGGTTTCTGAGTACTGTCTGCCATGCTAATTCTACTTTGTTATTGTCTCTTAAAATATAGGTTTAGGTGTGCTCAGAGGACCAGAGAGTTAAATCCAACCATTAATTGCTCTTCCACACTATGGGAGGAGCCTATGTCTTGGCACATATAAAAATGGGCCAAGTTTTGGGCCATAGGCAGTACTTTATCACTTCTTTTTAACTTTCCTTCCCCCAGGAACTTCATTGCTGTGGGATTTTCTCAGAATAATAAATCCCTATTAATTCAATCTCAAATTACATAAGCTTCCTTTGCACCTATGTCAGTCTTCCTTCGCTTTCTCCTTCCTTTAGTTCTTTCCCTTTACTTTTACCTTCCTTAAATAGTTTTTGAATGCTTACCATATAATAGTCACTAGACTAGTATGCAAAGTGCTCATTACTATTTAAACCTCCTATTTTATTTTCTCATTTGTTAATCTTTGAACCGCCATTTTGTGATAGTGCAAATAATTTGTAGTAGATAAGGATAGGAGGCTGTTACTGTATTCAATGTATGGCAGCTAATACTGTGTGAATACATTTAGCAGTGTTAAATTAAATTGCATCTTGTTAGAACCATCCTGTAGTTATAATCTTTTAAGATGGTTTCTTACCCTAATTCTGGCAGCTACTATATTTGCTATCACTTTCAACTCTTGTTATTCACAGGTATAATACTCAATATTTTTTTATCTTTATCTAAGCAATTGGTTACAAATTTTAACAGGATGTTCTCAAGAATAGAATTTTTTGATTGACATTAATGGACTAATTAGCATTTTTAAGTTATAATCGTGCAACTTATTATAAACCAACATAATATATCATCCAATAGCCAATGTTTTCCCATTTTATCCTCAAGACTGTCATTAAGAGAACTGGTTAATCTCATCCTGAGGTTTGGCACATTCTCTTATCACTTTGGCATAGAAGGGAACTTAGAAGCCTTAAAAATATATTCCTTATATGCACGTAACAATATAGTGCCAAAATACATGATGCAAAAAACTAACAGAATAGAAGGGAGAAACAGACAATTCAATAATAATGGTTGAACACTTCAATACCTGGCTTTCAATAATAGGCAGAATAATTAGATCAAGAAGGAAATAGGAGAACTTACTAGAACTATATTAGAACTATATACCAACTAGACCTAACTGGCAAACAAACAAACAAAAAACTCCACCCCAAAACAAAAGTATGCATATTCTTCTGCAGTACACAAGACACATACTCTGGGATAGATCATATGTTAAGCCATAGCACAAACCTTAATCAACTTGAAAGGACATATGTTATACAAAGAATGTTGTTTGACCACAGTAGAATAAAATTAGAAATGAACAAGAGAAGGAAATTTGGAAAATTTGCAAATATGTGGAAATTAAATAACACCCACCTAAATTACCGATAGATATAAGGAGAAATCAAAAGGAAAATTAGAAAATACTTTGAGATGAATGAAAAAATATGACATACCTAAACATATGAGATTCAGGAAAAACAGTGCTATGAGGAAAATTTATACCTGTTATCACCTATGTTAGAATATAAGACTGGGAGCAGTGGCATAATTCCTGTAATTACAGCTACTCAGGAAGTGAAGCAAGAGGATTGCATGTTTAAGGCCAGACTGGGCAATTTAGCAAGACCTTGTCTCAAAAAAAAATAACAAATAGAAAATGTCTGGGGATGTCTCTCAGCTGTAGGAGACCCCTGGATTCAATCCCTAGTACCACATTAAATAAATAAATCAATAAAAATTATAGAACTGAATGATCTCAAATCCACAAACTAACATTTCATCTTAAGAAAATAGAAAAAGGCCAAGCAGAGTGTAATTCCTCTCATTGCAGCAACAGGAGGCTTAGACAGAAGGATCACAAATTCAAGGCCAGCTTCAGCAACATAGTGAGGCCCTAAGCAACTTAGAAAGACCTGTCTCAAAAAAAAAAAAAAAAATTTAAAAGGGTTGGGGATATGGCTCAGTGGTAGAGCACCACTGGGTTCAATCCCCACTACCAAAGGAAAAATAAGTAAAAAAAAGAAGAAAAGAAGAAGAAAGAAGAAGAAGAAGAAGAAGAAGAAGAAGAGGAGGAGGAGGAGGAGGAGGAGGAGGAGGAGGAGGAGGAGGAGGAGGAGGAGGAGGAGGAGGAAAATAAAATGCATATCATGCAGCAGAAAGAAAAAAATAGCAAAATTATAACAATAGGGAATAGAAAAACAGAAAATCAACAAAACCAGCAAAAAGAAGAAAATAACAAAAATAAAAGTGCAAATAAGTGAAACAGAGCCTAGAAAAGCAATAGATAAAATCAATGAATTGAATATTTGGTTCTTTGAAAAGATCAACAAGATTAACAAAACTTTAGCTAGGCCTACCAAGAAAAGTGACTCAACTTACAAAAGTAGGAATGAAAGATCATCTTAAATTGTTTTTTAAAAAAGATTACAAGCCGGGCGCAGTGGCGCACGCCTGTAATCCCAGCACTTTGGGAGGCTGAGGCAGGAGGATCGCGAGTTCAAAGCCAGCCTCAGCAATGGTGAGGCACTTAGCAACTCAGTGAGACCCTGTCTCTAAATAAAATACAAAAAAGGGCTGGGGATGTGACCCAGTGGTCGAGTGCCCCTGAGTTCAATCCCTGGTACCCACAAAAAAAAAAAAAAAAAAAAAAAAAAAAAAAAAAAAAAGATTACAGAGGAAACTATGAACATTTCTAGGTAAATAAATTTGAAACTATTAACAACTCTAGCTAAACAAATTTGATAATTAAGATTAAATTCCTATATAGATATACACAACCAAAACTGACTAAAGAGATAGAGAGAATTTAAGAGATTGAATTAGTAATTTAAAAATTTACCTAGTGGCACATTCCTATAATCTCAGTAGCTCAGGAGGCTGAGGCAGGAGGATCATGAGGTCAAAGCCAGCCTCATCAACTTAGTGAGACCCTAAGCAATTTATTGAGATCCTATCTCAAAATAAAATAATAATAATAATAATGATAAATAAAAAGGGCTGAGTATGTAGCTCACTGGTTGAGCACCCCTGGGTTCAATCTCCATATCAAACAAACAGTAACATAAAAAAAAAACCTTACCAAAAAATTTCCCAGGACCAGAAGGCATTACTACTGAATTACACTGACTTTTTAAGGACTAATACCAATCCTTCACAAATCCTCCCCAAAACAGAGGATAGAATGCTTCCCATCTAATTAGATAAGGCCAGTACTACTCTTATATCAAAGCCAGATAAAGAAATATGAGAGGGCTGGGGTTGTGCCTCAGTGGTAGAGCACTTGCCTAATATGTGTGAGGTCCTGAGTTCGATCCTTAGCACCACATAAAAATAAATAAATAGAATAAAGGTATTGTGAAAATAATTCTTTAAAAAAAAAATAAAGAGGGCTGGGGTTGTGGCTCAGTGGCAGAGTGTTTGCCTCTCACATGTGAGGCACTGGGCTCAATCCTCAGCACCACATAAAAATAAATAAACAAAACAAAGATATTGTGTCCATTTATAACTGAAAAAATTTGAAAAAATAAATAAAGGTATTGTTTCCACCCACAACAAAAAAAAATATTTTAGAAATATGAGAAAACAGAGGCCAAAAGTCCTCATAAATATATATGGAGACATCTTCACATCGTCAACAAAACAATAGAAAACTGAGTCAAGCAACATAAAAAGGGATCATACACAATGGACAAATAGAATTTATCCCAGGAATGCAAAACTGGTTCATTTCTGAAAATCAATCAATGTGATACAGCATATTAATAGGATAAAGGAATAAAACATATCATCATCTTGAAATGGAACACTCTTTCATGATTAAAATAAAACATTCAAAAAGATAGGAATACAGGTAAATTCCTTAAGCATACAAATGGCATTACTTAAAAGTCTACAGCTGGGCTGAGGTTGTGGCTCAGTGGTAGAGTGCTTACCTAGCATATGTGAGGCACTGGGTTCAATCCTCAGCACCACATAAAAATAAATAAATATTTCTATGATGAATACCATTGGCATTTTGGTTGGAATTGCATTAAATCTGTATAGTGCTTTTGGTAGTATGTTCAGTTTGATAATATTAATTCTGCCTGCCTAAGAGCAAGGTATATCTTTCCATCTTCCAAGGTCTTCTTTGATTTCTTTCTTTAGGGTTCTGTAGTTTTCATTGTATAGGTCTTTTAACTCTTTCGTTAAGTTGATTCCCAAGTTTTTTTTTTTTTTTTTGAGGCTATTGTAAATGGGGTAGTTTTCCTCGTTTCCCTATCAGAGGATTTGTCACTGATATACAGAAATGCCTTTGATTTATGGGTGTTAATTTTATATCCTGCTACTTGGCTAAATTCACTTATTAGTTCTAGAAGTTTTCTGGTGGAACTTCTTGGGTCTTCTAAGTATAGAATCATATCATCAGCAAATAGCGCTAATTTGAGTGCTTATTTTCCTATCCATATCCCTTTAATTTCTTTCATCTGTCTAATTGCTCTGGCCAGTTTTTCAAGAACTATGTTAAATAGAAGTGGTGAAAGAGGGAATCCCTGTCTTGTTCCAGTTTTTAGAGGGAATGCTTTCAATTTTTCTCCATTTAGAATGATGTTGGCATGGGCTTAGCATAAATAGCTTTTATGATGTTGAGATATGTTCCTGTTATCCCTAATTTTTCTAGTGTTTTGAACTTGAAGGGGTGTTGTATTTTGTCGAATGCTTTTTCTGTGTTTATTGAGATGATCATATGGTTCTTATCTTTAAGTCTATTTGTTGTCTCTTTATACAACTAAAAAAATATTAAAAATAGTCTATAGCTAATATTATACTTACCACCTGTGAAAGACTGAAAGCTTTCCTCCTGTGATCAAGAAAAAGTCAAGATGTTGGCTCTCTCCAATTTTATTTGATATTGTAATAAAAATTCTAACTAATTTAATTAGGCAAGATCAAGAAACAAAAGCCATCCAAGTTGGAAAGGAAAATGTAGGATTATTTATATTCATGGATGACATTAAATATAAAAAAAAAATTTAACGAAAATCACAAGGCTGGTGATTGGGATGTACCTCCAGGGTACAGTGATAACTCTGGGTTTGATCTCTAGGACTTCAAAATAAAAATAGAAAGAAAGAAAGAAACCACAAAAATCTAAGCTATTATAGCAAATAAATTCAGCAAAGTTGCAGAATATAAGATCAACACAAAATCACTCACATTTCTATACTCTGAAAATGAACAATCTATAAAGGAAATTAAGAATAAAAAAGAAAAAATACTTAAACATAAATTTAATAAAAAGTTAAGACTTGTATACTGAAAAGTACAAAACTATTGAAAGAAATTAAAGAAAACCTAAATAAATGGAAAAACCTCCTGTGTTCATGAATTGGTAGTCTCAATATTAAGATGGCAACACTACCCAAAATTAACTACAGAATCACCACAATCCTTAGCAAAATCCCAGCTATCTTTTTTTGTAAAGATTGATAAACTGATGTGGAAATCAATATGGAATTCGAAGAACCCAGAATAGCTAAAACAATCTTGGAAAAAAAAACAAAATTTAAGGACTCACTTCTTAATTTCAAAATTTGCTACAAAGCTACAGTAGGGAAGATATTGTACTAATTACATAACAATAAACATATAGTAACATAATAGACTTGAGAGCCCATAAATAAACCTTACATGTATTGACAGTTGACTTTCAACAAGGATGCAAAGGTAACTGAATGGTGAAAGAAATCTTTTCAACAAATGATTCTGGATTAACTGAATATTCATATGGAAAAGAATGAAATCAGATCCCTATCTCAAAATATATACAAAACTTAGGTTGAAAATGGATAATAAACCTAGCTGGGTACAGTGGCATGTGCCTGTAATCCCAGTGACTGGGAAGACTGGGGCAGGAGGATCAAAATTTCAAAGCGAGCCTCAGTAGCTTAGTGAGACCCTGTCTGAAAATAAAATATAAAAAGGGCTGGAGATGTTGTGGTTGAGTGCCCCTGGATTCAATCCCCAGGACCAAAAAAATATAAAAAATAAAAAAATAAACCTAAATGTTAGAATTAAAACTATAAAACTCTTAGAAGAAAACATAAGTGAATACTTATGTGACCTTGGATTAGGCAATGGTTTGTTAGATCTGCCCTCATAAGCAAGAACAACAAAAGAAAAAATAGATAAATTAAACTTTATCAAAACTAAAGACATTTTCACCAACAGAAAGTGAAAAGACAACTCACAGAATGGGAGAAAATATCCGAAAACTGTATTTTTGATAAGGAACTGGCAAGTAAAGTATATAAAGCATTCCTAGAACTCAATAATAGACAACCAATTTTAAAATGGGCAAAGTATCAGAATGGGCATCTCTGTAAATATATACAAATGGCCAATAAGCACATAAAAAGATGCCAATATCATTAATAATCAGGGAAATGCAAACCAAAACTGTAATGAGATATCACTTCATACCCACTGGGATGACTATAATAAAAAAATTCAGATAGTATCAAATGTTGATGAGGATGTTGAGAAATTGGAACCTTTATACATTGCTGTTAGAAATGTAGGATGTTGCAGCCATTCGGGAGATCAGTCTGATAGTTTCTCAAAAAGTTAAACATAACCAGGTGTGGTGGCACACACCTGTAAGCCCAGACACTCGGGAGGATGAGGCAGGAGTATTTCAAGTTCAAAGCCAGCCTCAGCACTTTAGTAAAGCTCTAAGCAGCTTAGGGAGATGCTGTATCAAGATAAAAAATAAAAAGGGGAACTGGGGTTGTGGCTCAGCAGTAGATCGCTCGCGTACAAGTTGCACGGCCCAGGTTCGATCCTCAGCACCACGTAAAAATAAAGGCATTGTGTACAACTAAAGGAAATGAATAGATATTTAAATAAATAAATAAATAAATAGGGCTAGGGACGTGGCTCAGGGGTTAAGCATCTCCAGGTTCAATCCCCAGAACAAAAAAAAAAGTTAAAATTACCATATGTCTTAGTGATTCTACTCTTCGGTATGTATCCAAAAGAATTGAAAATATTTTCTCACAAAAACATATGCAGTAATGTTTATTGCACCAATATTCACAATAGTGAACAAGTGGGAAAACCCCAAATACACATTAACTGAACAATAGACAAACAAATTGTGGCATATCCATACAACAGCATGTATATTATTCAGAAGATGGAACATGTATTACTTCACAATAAAAGGAATAAAGCACTGGCAGATTCTCTGACAAGGATAAGCCTCAAAAATATTATGCAGGGGCTGGGATTGTGGCTCAGCGGTAGAGCGCTCGCCTAGCACGTGTGCGGCCCGGGTTCAATCCTAAGCACCATGTAAAAATAAATAAAGGCATTGTGTACAACTAAAATAAATAAATATTTTAAAAAGTATTATGCAAAGGGAAAAGTAGCCAGTCCAAAAAGAAAAAAACACTCAGTGTCTGGTGCTATTTATATGAACTGTTCAGAATAGACAAATCCACAGAAACAGACAATAGATTAGTGGTTGCCTAGGGCTAAAAGGGTGGAAGTGAGAGAATGGGGAGTGACTGCTAATGGGTATAGAGTTTATTTTGGGGGTGATAAAAAATTTTAAATTGATTGTGGTGATGGTTGCACAACTCTGTGAGCCTATTAAATTTTGTTGAATTGTACACTTTAAATGGGTCAATTGTGTGTAAATCACATATATTCATAAAGTTGTTAAAAAGTAAATTGTCACACAATTCACAATAGCCAAGTTATGGAACCAGCCCAGGTGCCAGTCAACAGATGAATGGATCAAGAAAATGAGGTACAAAAATGGAATATTACTCAGCCGTTAAGAAGAATCAAACTATGGCATTCACTGGTAAATGGATGGAACTGAAGAATATCATGTTAAGTGAAATAAACCAGCTTCAGAAAGTCAAGGGTCAAGTGTTTGCTCTTGTATGCAGAAGCTAGATCAAAATAAGGGGGGGAAAACGGGAGAATCCCATGAAAATATAAGAGAGATCAGTGGAATAGAGGACGGGGAATGAGGGGGAGGGAGGAGGGATGGGAAAAGGGAGGAACTGCAGAATGAAATTTTGACCAAATTATACTATGTACATATAGGAATATGCCACAGTGAATTCCACCTTCCCGCATATCTATATAATGCCAATTTTTAAAAAATGTATAAATAAGTAGGAGGAAAACCAGAGCAGAGTAAAGGGAACAGGGAGAGGGAGGAGGGGAAGGGAAGAGGAAGTACTGGGGACTGAAGTGGAACAAATTATATTCTATGCATGTATGGTTATATCAAAATGAACCCCAATATTATATGTGTCACAAATGCTTTTTTTAAAGTAATGTGTCACACATGGCCTCTTTAATGAGTTTATTTTTACATCTAACTGCAAAGGAAAGCAGAGGCAAAGAACAACCTAGTCATTTCCCAGTAAAGCAAAGGATATATCTGAGTTCATTCCTACACAGCCACTCCCTAGAATTCTATCCTTTTTACAATTGTAATGTATCAGAAATTTTATATTTCCAATCAGAAATCTATACCCTCAAAAGCAAAGGATATCATTCTAGGGCAACTGGGGGTTTTTGTTTGTTTGTTTGTTTGTTTAATTTGGAACTCACAGTTGCTCAGAATTTTGTTGATTATATTCTTGAATTCTGAGTGAATTTTTCATCATTCTGGGTAAGGTCTCCTGTCGTCAGTGTTGTCCTCCTCTTCCCCCTCCTCCTTCTGTGATCCCTATTTGCATTTCCTTCTCCCACCCCAAGCACCCACTTTATAGGATTTAATATAGTTCTTAAACATGCTGGTATCTGTGTCAATTATCTGCTGATGTTTGTGTAGTACGGATTTTTTAGTTCTTTTTTTTTTTTTTTTTGATAAAACTTGCCTTCATTTAATGGCTACATAATTTGCACAGTATCATTTATGAAATGGGATTCTTCTTCATGGTGTGGATTGAGTGTTCCAAGCTCTGATTAGCTTTTCCTATCCTTCAGCATGCTGTTCTCATTAATCTCACTTTATTCTTGACCTTACTTTCTCCCAGACAAACAGGATAGGTTTGTTACATAAAATGTTTTCTTTTATTTCAAAGTCCTGCTCCCCACGATAAGATGTTTCCTATGCTGAAAAGAATCATTGATCAGTGTTTAAGTGCAGAGACTCTAGAATCTGACTACCTAGGTTTAAATCATAGTCTCACCACTTTTTGGCTTGTAATTTGGGTGGTACACTTAACCTAGCTGTCCCGTTTCTTCTTCTTTAAAATTGGAATAGTAATAATAATAATAATAGAATTGTTATGAAATTTTATGAATTAAAATCTACAAAGTATTAACAATGTTGGTACATAGGAGAAGTCATATGTGCTTATTGTTATTTATTTTCAGATTATCAGTCATATCTCAGGATCCTCTCATGAAACAATAATTTAGTCACATCCAGTGTAGAAGCTGGGCTCAACAGTAACAATCATATAGAGTTTCAGACAGGTTAGTAGTGGTTATTAGGAGTTCTGTCATTACTTAACAGGAATAGGATATCTGGAAACATGATGGAACCAAGTGATAAAGACAAGACTGAACAAAATTCTAGTAGGGGAATGGAGCAATAAGTGTAGTAATGACTTGAAATAGAGACAATCCTAAGTGGATACTCAGCCTGCAAGAATGGGATGCTGGAACTTTATGGTGGAGGGGTCATGAGTATCAAACAATAACAGTAAAACCCAGTACTGCAGACATCATTGTATACAGTTAGGAAGAAAGACTGAGACAGAACCTATAATGGATCTATGTATGGTAACCCAGTTTTAAAGCAATAATCAGCACAAGATATAGCTCAGTGGTACTTGCCAACCATGCATGAGGCCCTGAGTTCAATCCCTAGTGATACAAAAGTAAATAAGTAAATAAATAAAAAACAATCCCCATTTTTAATTTGTTTGTTTATTTTGGGGTACTTGGGATTGAATTCAGGGGCACTCGACCATTGAGGCACATCTCCAGCCTTTTTCTGTATTTTATTTAGAGACAGGGTCTCACTGAGTTGCTTAGTGCCTCACTGTTGCTGAGACTGGCTTTGAATTTGTGATCCTCCTGCCTCAGCCTCCCAGGTGCTGGGATTACAGGAGTGCACCACCGTGCCTGGCTAACAATCCTCATATCTATTAGAATTTAAAATTATCACTTATTTTAGTTAACTTAAAACAGTCTAAAAATATATGACATGACTTTCAAAATTTAGCTGCATTAAAATCTTATTCACATCATTTTTTGATACTCCTTGAAAACAATTGGAGATACGCCAGGATGTTGAAAACCTACCAAAGGCTTTTACTGTGGAAAGGAGGCAACAAGCAGTACCAAAATAGAGTAGACAAAAGGGAATGAAGGGAAGGGAGGAGGGATAGGATTAGGAAAGACAGTGGAATTAATCTGACATAACTTTCTTATGATCATATATGAATATATCACAGTGAATTTCTACATCATGTACCCATAAGACACTAACTAAAAAATAACTATAAGTAAATAGCAGAAAGATCAGTAGAGTAGAGGGAAGGGAACAGGAGAGGAAGAAAAAGTACTGGGGACTGAACAAGAAAAAATTATATTCCATACCAAAATTATTTGTGTTTAAATAAATTCTTTATTTGGTCTCAAAATAAATTCTGTTGTCATGTATAACATTTTTTTTTAAAAGCCTTCCTCTCCTGTGGAAGTAAAAACTTTGGGCATGCTGTCAGTCATTTGAATTCAATTTTATATCTATTTCTAGAAGTGTTTGCCAGACAGGGTGTCTTTCACATTTAAGTATTAAAATGAGCAAAGACCCTGAAATTCTTATTAGAGCTGGAGTATCAAATATACCCTGGTCTGATTTAAAGAAGATGTTAATTCACCATATTTGAATTCATCTATTATCTTGCAGACCAAAACACATCTAAGCCCAGTATTTTAGGGGTTTTTGAATCCTAGAGTTTAAAGTGAGAGCTAGGGAAGAACAGACCTTGAACTATTTTCTTTCTATTTCTTTCAATGCTGACTACCCTGTGTACCTCCACAGAAATGATAGTGGAAAGAGAAAGAAAAAAGAACCCAACAAAGCAAGATATTGCTTTGGAACTAACAGCTCAGAAACAGATTAAGTTACTAACATGAAGAACGTGTTTCTAACCTGCAAAAATTACAAAACACAGCTACATTAGTAATCACAATGGCACAGTCTTACTCTACCACTCAAATAAAGCACCACTATTTTGGTACTGAGATTGAAGAGAAATGCCTCTCCCATAGCTGGCTTTCTGGAAATGTGCAGTATAATGAATGACCACAAAACATGCCCATAGTAAACATAGCCACTGTTGTGTAGGATTGCTTTTTTAAACACCCATTAAAGCTGGATATAAGGGCACACACCTGTAATCCCAGCTACCTGGGAATCTGAGGCAGGAAGATCACAAGTTTGAGGCCAGCCTGGGCAACTTAGGGAGACCCTGTCTCAAAAAAATAAAAAGGGTTGGGGATGTAACACCACGGTGGAGCATTTGCCTAGCATGTGTGAAGCTTGGGCTCAATCCCCAGTGAGAGAGAGAGAGACACACACACACACACACACATACACACACACACACATTTAATATGCTACACTGACATCACAAAGCACAGAAATTCAGTAAAAATAATTCCATGGAGGCCATCATGGAGCCATTCAAGTGTGTTGCTACCTGTTTATTTGGTGTAAATCAGGAAGATATATTTAAATAAAAAAATTTCCCAAGCTTTGCTGCTCTGTCTTCTTATGAGTAGGTTAGAAAATGAAGGTATTTTTGCAAGGAATCCCCATAGCCATCAAACATTAAGGATTGTCAGTAGAATGGATGAATGATATATCTTCATATGTATGAGCATTAATAAAATACAAACTCATTTTTAAGTGCTACTGAATACTGATCATTACTGAAGCTGAGTTATAGTTATATGAGGTTCTATTTACTTTTGTGTGAGTTGAAAATTTCCTGTAAAAAAAAGTTTTGAAGAGTGTTACAGAATTAATGGTATATTTTAAACATTTTCCCAACCTATGGATATTAGAAGTAAAACCACTATTGTGGTAGAGTCCTGCCATATGTAATCACCTTAGAGTATTTTTGTACTCAAAATACGTTGGAAAAACTGCTACACAGTATTGGTGCTAATGTGGAATGTGTGTACTATATGGAGATTGGAACATGATCCATTAGAAACTGTGTTTCTATTAATTTTAAATCTTAAAATAAGAAAAGTTATTTTTATTAATATTAAATATAAAAAGTAACTCTGGTGTCTTCATTCTATTTGTCAAGGAAAGATGTGTTTTGTTTTTACAATGAGTGAGAAAGTAAGTGACTTTCAAAAGAAGCATGCCATAGAAAGAGCATTTGAGAACAGATGTTTTGAAATGTTTTCATCATCCTGTGATTTAGTTACTGAAAACTGTGTCAACTGTTTGTCCAACTATAAAGAAAAAAGTAACAGGACATTTTTAAATGCATCAAACAGTCTATTCCAATAGCTTGAACTCATTTGTGCAAAATATTTTAGTTTGCAAGAGCCACCAAATGATGTTAGGGAGAGTGGAAATTCAATAAGCTATATTTCAACAAAAACCTTTGAAAATTATGTAATGAGAAAATTTAGTAGCTCAATTTACTGAGCACTGCCAATAGCATTCTGCGTCTTACAAAGATCAATTTAGATTTATGGATCTTTGTAAGGTGTCATTGTCAGCTATGACATCTGTTCAAGTCAATTGTCAGTTTAAACTGAACTCAGTGTTCCAGAATGTTAAACCAATATTTCAAAATTAATGAAACATATTCAATCACATTGTTCACACTAAAATATCAATAGTAGCATGTTTCAAATAAGAGATAAATTTTATATACTATCAAATAAAAGAAAATCTATTTTAAAATATTATTTCATATTTCTCATTCTTTTAAGCATTCTATTTTGCATTGTTTATAGTGCATTTAGCATATTAGGACAGAAGTAAATCAATATAATGTTAATATTGTAAACATCAGGGTGTTGTACACCTTAATACATTTTAATGTGATTATACTCATCAAGTCTCCTCAAATATTAATGTGTATACAAATCATCCTGGGATATATTTCTATTCCTGCAGTTGTAGATCAGGACCTGAGATTCTTCATTTACAACTAGCTCCCAAATTATCCTGATGCTGCTTGTCCTCAGACCACACTTTATGCAGCAAGGGCATGGTGGACGAGGTGAGAGTCCACCATGTTTTACTTGATAGGGTCAAACAATACAAACGTTTGGAGGTGATTGGAAAATTCATCAACTCCACTTCTGTATTGTCCTCCTTAACCACTGCTTCTCTCAGTGGTAGGTACAGAGCTACAGTCACTGCAATTTTGCTCCCTCAGATCTCTACGGTTATTAATCAGGTGAGCTGTGATAGGATCAATCTTCTCTCATATAAACTGATGTGACCATTAAGGGCTGATGCTTCAGCATGTTGCTGCTGCTTCCTCACAAGACTGATGTTAAATGAGATAAGAGATGTAAAGTACTTTGTGGAGTACTCAATGAAGTATAGATATTATTGTTGGAGGTGACTGCCTATGGACTGGGCCAAGATTTATTTATTTTGGGTTTTCTTGAACACTGAGACAAATACCTATGTCCTGATGTCTAAAAATATTTAAACTTGAAAGATGTTTTAAAGTGGCTGAAACCACTTCAGTTATTACAAACAGACACATAATGACAACAATACACATACATTCAAATTCAGTAAACACACATTATAACACATGACTTTGAGAAATGCAATTTTTTTGTTGTATCCTCCCAGATAAACTAGATGAGGAATAAATCCTGAGGAACTTGCTCTATGGAATTATTTACACTGTTCACCAATAAGGAATTGGAAACATCTACTGAAAATGACAAATTTGTTTTTTAGTGTTGGCATATAGGCTTTTCTCCCTAGAAATAATAATCTGAGCCATTTCTTCACTGACCACTTCTACCTTATAGTAATATATCATCTGCATATAGGAGAATTCTTATATTAGTATTTCTTCTTCTTCTTCTCTTTCTTCTTTTTGGTACTGAGGATAGAATTCAGGGCTTCACACATGCTAAGCAAGTGAGCTGCCATGGAACTACACCCCCAATCCTTTTTATTTTTTATTCTGAGACAGGGTCTTGGTAAATTGCCCAGGTTGGCCTCTAACAAGTGATCCTCCTGCCTCAGCCTCTCTGGTAGCTGGGATTATAGTTGTGCACCTCTGTGTCTGGCAGGCTTCCCTTCTTTAATTAATTAAATTACTGGGGATTGAACCCAGTGGGCACTGAGCCATGTCCACAGCCCTTTTATGTTTTATTTTGAGACAGGCTTTTGATAAATTGCTTATGGATTCCCTAAATTGCTGAGGCTGGCCTCAAACTTTTGATCTTCCTGCCTCAGCCTCCCAAGTTGCGGGGATTATAGGGATGCCCCACTGCATGGCCTGGCTTCCTTTATTTTTAAAAACAAAGTTTTTAAGTTTAAGAATTTTTGAAGATGTCAATTAAAATTAGAACCATCAATAAACTTTCAAATCTGATTCGCTTGTTTGGTTTCAATATTGCAACCCTCAGAATCCAGTGTTGTGGTATTCCCTTTTGATGTTTGAAATATAAGAGTTTCACATAATATCAATGAAGCTAGATGGAACCCAGAACTAGGTTACTTTTCATGTTGGTAAGCAAAATAGTCCAACATTATTAAATATGTTCAACCTTAAATATCATAACATAGGCCTCTTTCTCTAGATACACACTTGCATGTCTATGTCTTCTTTTATGTGCACCTTTGCTTCTTTTGAAACTGCACAAATTTCTCCCTGATTTTATCTTTTTCAAAGGAGGGATAGTCTCATTATGCACCATGCTTCCTATCTCCCTTTGTAACCCTTTTTATCTTTCATTGAGCTCCATGAGGGCTGGCTGTGTTGCTTAAATTCACTGATATTTTTAAAAAATTTAGCATAACACTTGGAAAAAAGGATTTGTTAAATAAACATGTCAAAAGTTTGAATAAAATACTAAAGTTGGATTTTTTTCAAGAAAATACTCTATCTATGGAAGAGTCATTACCATATTTAGAAGGATGCTTGAAATAGCAGAAAAAATTTATTATGTCTTTTCCCAAATAATACATTATTCAAGAAACAGTAAGTTTACAAAATCTTAGTTGGATTATTTTTTAATCTGTAAATTATTCATTAGTTTATCTTATTTTTTCCTTTGAAATAAAGTAGATCAATTCAAGGAGTATCAGATCAGGAGCACGTAAATAGCAAAGTTTGTGGAACAATGAAAATAATGCAGGGTATAGCTGTTTGGTTCGAAGCAATGGAATGAACAAGGAAAATCTTTCCCAATTTATGGACATTCACTTGAATTCCTTACCTGTTTATTGACGTAGGAAAATGCTATGCCACACACCATGGCACACACCTGTAACAGCGACTTGGGAGGCTGAGACAGGAGGATTGCAATTTCACCAGCCTCAGCAACTTAGTGGGGCTCTAAGCAACTTAGTAAGACCCTGTGTCAAAATAAAAAATTTAAAAAGCCTGTGGATTTGGTTCAGCGGTTAAATGCCCCTGGGTTCAATCCCTGGTACAAAACATCAACAACAAAAAAGGCCAAATATTGCTTTTTTAGATGTAAGAATGAATACTTCTTCCATTTTTTACTTATTCTCATGAAACTATTAATGTCAAAATAGACACACTAGCTGTATTTACTATAAGGAAATTCTGTATTCTATAAGGAAATTCAAAGAAAAAAGGACATTGTAACTTATATTTCCCTTCCTTGGCTTCTGAGATTTAGCCTTGATGTGGAGGAAAAGTCAGGATGAATTGTTTGTGTTTATACAAATCCTGATCCATGTGCCTTCTGAGTCCTCAAATGACAGAGTGGGTAGAAGCAAGCACATGCATTGTGCCAGGGTGTGCACAAATGCTGTCACATGTAAGGCAAGGAGGAGGGTAACAGCGAGAGAGCAAGTCACAAGTTTTTAGGATTCTAAATTGATGTCTTGTTTTTATCCGGGCCCTAGAAAACCATAGCCGCTTGAAGTCATGACCCTTAACCATCACCTCTCCCACATACTAAGGGGAAAAGTCAGATGCTCGTTGAAGTCAGCCAATCAGATTCCTTTTTGAATGCTCCCTGCCTCCACTCTATCCACCCTGGGAGACCTCTTTGCTGTGGATGAAGCTGAGAAAGATAACTTTGAGTGTAAGATCATGTCTCCATCATCTTTCTACTCATAGTCCCAAATGTGAACCTTCCGGGTTTTATCACAAAGGTTAGTACGTGTTCAATAAAAATACAAAAGAATGAATGAATGACTGAATGTTGCTTTGGACAAAGTGCAGCTTTCACGTGCTGCATAACTACACTCAGTACTGACCCTGAAAATTGGAAAAGCCATATAACTGATGCTGTAAGAAAATGTTTCTTGTTTATACTGCTGCATCTTGATCTTTGGCTGATCTAAGCACAAAGAGAGCTCTTTCATTTCTGAGAAAGGAGGTTTATGGTGTGTGGGAGAGCTATGAACAATGAGCTCAATTGATAGACTGGAGATGCTCTCAGCTTCTGAGAGCCTGGAAACTCCATCTATAGATCCGTTCCAGAGGGCAGAGCCAAATAAGGGCAGATGGAAAACACAGCTTTCTTGGGAACTGGCTTTCAGCTCCTCTAAGGCAAAAATACTTTCATTCTGTAGCACCCTGAATTGATTCTCCAAAATATGGTGCTGTGCCCTTGTTTGCCATTGTCTAAAAATAAGTCCTTGTCATATTTTTATTCTTTTTGTCTTAAAGTCATCCAACCAGACTTGATTGCACAATATTAATTGTGGTGAAGTGGAAATCAGATTACTTTGAAACTACTTTTGAACAGAGCTCCTTAACTGCTCACTGACTTGTTGCCTCCAGCTAAAGTCTCCATTCTCACCCATCATGCTCTTTGATAGCTACAACTATGGGGGCAATGAATCTACAGCAATTTTAAGTTAGCTTTCTTTAGGCTGGTCATCAGACAGCTGCCCAAATGTGCCAAATTTTAACCTAGGGTTGTGACATGGCTTTAATGCTATGTCAGGTAGACTAGTTGGCAAACCATCCAGGGAAGTGGGTGTCGCTAATTTATTTAAATACTGCCCTGCCATAGCCGGCTTACATTTACATTGCTCTTGACATATCTGCTCTGTCCTGTAAACATTATAGCTTTTAAGCGGCTCATGGTAGCCCACACTTGCAGTGCCAGCTATTTGGGAGGCTGCTTGAGCCTGGGGAGTTCAAGGTTGGTCTGGGCAAGATAGCTAAAGGCCTATCTCTTTAAAAAAGCTTC
The DNA here is from genome assembly GCA_025594165.1 of Tamias sibiricus. Lineage (NCBI taxonomy): Eukaryota > Metazoa > Chordata > Mammalia > Rodentia > Sciuridae > Tamias > Tamias sibiricus. The sequence continues at coordinate 95,027,760 of CM046667.1, read as the reverse complement.
AAACCTTTCATCTAGTACTTTCCAGATAAAACTAAGTATTAGTCATGTATGAAGCACTACACTATCATTATTGAAGTAGCCAAACAATTTAAAGTAAAGGTAATAATTTAAGGGGCTGGGTTGTAGCTCAGTGGTAGAGCACTCACTTTGCACACGTAAAGCACTGGGTTCGATCCTCAGCATCACATAAAAAATAAATAAAGATTTTTAAAAAGGTAAAAATTTAATCTTATAGACATCAGGGGCTGGAGCACCACTAGGACAGTGAAGTGGTAACCCTATTTGAATTAGCAGAACACTATGAAACCCAACTTCAAAGAGAGAAGAAACCTTTAATAGGCAATGAATTGGTATCAAGACCTGAGTTCTAGCCCAAGCTCTACAAGTGTACTTATTTAAAAAACAACAACAACATAAATTATTATTTCTGGAGCCTGGGAAATCCAAATCAAGGTGCTGGCAGAGGCATATCCAGTGTCTGGTTGTGGCCCAATCTTCAAAGATGTCATCTCCATGGTGATAGGAGAGATGGAAGGGCCAGGCAGCTCTGGAAGCTTCTTTCACAGGACACTAATCCCATTGGAGAGGATGGAGCCCCACAAGCTCCACCTCTTATTACCAACACCTGGTGGTGAGAGTTCCTGAACGTGAATTCTGGAGTTACCGATTTGTAGTAAATTCATACATCCTCTGATACACCAAGTCCTTTGAGGACCAGAGCAGCCAATGTGCCCTCACAGGCCTTGCCTCTCTGCTTCACTCTTTGTGGTCCCTTCCAAGCAGGGTGGTATAGGTCGGTGGTGCCTTCCTGTGTATACCTGGTTTGCAACTGCACAGCTAGCTTCACTGGGCACACATGCCCATTGGCCATGTCGGGAGCCTGTCAGTGGGGCTGGCACAGGGCATGGGGCTCAGGCTGCAGACATGGGCAGCTGGGCTGCACAGTGTGGCACTTAATGGATTTCTTTGGTAAAATTCCTTTGCCTCTATTTCTTAGTGTCTCCAGCTATAAAAATAGAAGTGATCTATTTATCTATTATTTATTTCAGAGAAGTAGTTTGAGAATGAATTAGGTGACCTGAAAAATAAACTTCTTCAACAAGATACAATTCTTAAGTTTCTATCATGAGATCAAACAGAACAATTCACTCAAAGGACACAATGTTTGATTGAGAACATTCTTAATTTTATTTTCTTTAATTTTATAAAATACATTTTGTAAGATAAGTTCCTAAAAGTTTATTCTTTATGTGTGTTAAAATTGAAATTCTATATCAGAAATGAAGGAAACACTTTCAGTTGATTAAACTCTCTTTGTGTGTGTACATGTGTGTATGTATGCATGTGAGGTTTTCAGGGGAGGGTTGGTTACTTATTATGTTATTAAATCAAAATAAAACACAAGGTACAGATTACTTCACTTCCCTTGATCTTGATTGGTTTCTTATAGAATCTTTTCCCTCTCCTTACTCTATGAAACCTGTAAGCTTATCTTGTATACTGGTCTGAAAACAAGTATCAAGTATCTTTTGGTAAAGATCTTGTATCTCCTTAAAGACTGCTGAAACCACTTTTGGGGAAAACAGCAACATAACTCTATACAACAAAAGAGCTACAGTAGAAACTGTCCTTTCAATAACAACCAATCAGATAAGTTTCTCTATCCAAAGTTAACAAAAACAGGAAAAGACTGAAATCTGGGAACTATTCAGGTTTAAACTCTGTCCTTTTTCGTGGAAGCTTACCAATTGAATAGCTGACAGCTGGTACATTCTGTTATATGTGATCTATACCAGAAGAAAATAACCTCTACATTAAACCTAACTCTTAACACACCAAGAAAACATTACTAAGTAAATCATCTCCCATTAGCTAGAAAGAATGATGAAACAGGTTATTCAAATTGAGGTTCAGATTCATCAGATCTGTTTCTGCAAACAGCAGAATATTTGTAGAAAATTCCAACAGATTCAAGCAACTAGCTAATTGTAAATATCATTTGTTATGCTTACTATTCAATTTTCCTCTTTCTAAAATAATTATAATCCAAGAATCATTCTCCAGCCCTTTCTGATACAACCCCAAACAAGTGATAAACAAATTGGAAACTGTGAAATGTGCATCATTCTGAAACAAATCAAGATCTTCAAATCACCTACTATGACTGAATGGATAAAACCCCATGAAAAGAGCACCATTGTGAAGATATGACAGAGGCCAGAGTACACAACTAATTAACAGAAAAAAGACATGCTATCCAAAAAGTTATCTATCCTGTGTCTACTAGAGGGCCATCTTCAGTTACACCGTTAGCCAACAGTAACTGCTGCTCCTTAGGCCATTCTTTTTTCCCATAAGCTAGTTTCTTTCTATTCTCAGATCCTTGGAAACCACAGGGTTGTCATGGTAGCTGTTATCAAGGAGAAGGGAGTGAGAAGAGGCTGACAACACCCTGTTTCTCTTCCTAACGAGGTGTATGGCCAGATGCCCTCTTTGTCTACACAGACACTACGCTCCCTTATGCTATAAGTAAGGTTGGCTGAGTTAGGGCTTCAAGAGTTCATCACCATCAGGGTCAGTGCTCTCTTTCTAAGGGTGAAAGATCCTTGCTTTGACCCCCTTCTCCCAGCTGCAATAGGCAGATTTGGCAAATGCTCTTATTGTTTTGCTGTTTTTTTCTTCTATCTTCAGGGGTAATAGGGAGACAGGAGTGATTTTCCTGTTTTGTACACCATTTAGCTCCTCTAGATGGCAAGGGGACCAAGGACATTCCTTCTCTCTACCTGAGCATCTTTCTTTCCACTTTGTTTCCATCAGTGGAAGTGCCCTTTGAGAAGAAAGCACTGACTGGTCCTCAGGAGTTACATGGAAATTGAATTCGAGCCTCCATTCCTTATGACTTGCAGTTGGGGATTCACCTTCTCGGGCATTTCCCATTTTTCGCAGGAACCAGCTGTGAAGGAAAATGACTAAAAGAGGTCCATGAGAGGGAGAGTCCACAGAGAGACATTAATCACTGCAAGACCCTCCTTTCTTGTTACACTCATCAAGTAAGAAGAGGTCCAGTCAGTGGCAAAGGCAGAGTTAAGATGGGAGACGCAGCATTGTTGGCTGTGTGGTTAGAGCCTTGCTATTAGACAAAGGGGGATTTTTATGGAACATCAGAACTTGGTGCCTCGGCCCATGAGTTTAAGGACAGCGAAGTTGTAAGTGGCAGCAATCATGAAGGTGAGCTGTAGGGAACAGAGGAGAAAATATGAGTGACAGTAGACAAGGAAGCTCTCCCTCCTCAAATCCTTTTGAGAATGAGGAAGGGGAAAAATGAATAAAGGGAAGAATCCTGCTCTTCCTAAGATAGTACATCCCAGGCTTCTCTCTACATGCTGATTAGAAATCCCCCCTGAGACATTTCCTTTCAATGGCCCAGTACTGCAGAGTTGAATCAATAAGCATTTATGTTACAACTATGCTTGGTGTAGCATTGAGTTTTCCTCAAGGAAGCTAACAATGCATGGCTTTTGCCACATCCATACATCAGAGTGACTTGTAGTCATAGGGTGCTTAGTGTAGACACACAGTCATAACAGAGCCCTCCCCTGCTGAATGCTTTATTTTAGTAAGTGAGAAATTAGTTGACTTTGTATGAAAGCCTCAACAATAGGAGGAGGATTCTTGTTCTTTTCTGTTCACTGTTTATTCAATGACTTCAGGTAAATCATTTTAGCCCTTAGTGTTGTAGGTTTTTAATCTTCACAATGAGCACATTTCAGTTAACACTGCACTGTAACACTATGGGAAAGACCTGGAACATAGAATTGCAATTCTAATAATGTTAGGAGGTCCTTCCAGTAATTCCATGAGTAAGCAAATCCACTGGAGAGAGTTCAAAATGGATTCATATTTATAGTACATAGAATCCTAAGCTATAGCAAATCAAGTTCAGCAATTTTCAATGTTCTTGTCACCAATCAGACTAGGCTGCATTGAGAATTAACTATAATTTTCATTGCAATGCACTTGGCAATATTACATGATTTGTAAATGCTCTAAATTATCACTCATGACTAAAATCTTCCTTCTCTTTTCTCAATGCCACTTTCCTTCTTCCCATCCAATTCCTGAAGTATTTCTGCCTTGCCAACCCAAAGCAGAAATATGTATATAGCCCTATACCTTACTATATCTTCCTAGTAGCTTCTCTCCAGCGTTTCATATTTGAAAGGAGTCATCCTCTTGTCTTTTATCATAACCATACCCAAGCTATCTCAGGACCATTTATTTGCAAAGTCATTCAAAAACAACTTACCAGGGAAACCAGTGTGGCTGCAGCCCCCACAAATGCAGCAATAAACAGGTGGAAGGTCATTTGGAACTGCAGAAAAATCCAAGAGGAAAAACTATTTCTTGCAGCAGCAAAAAACCTGCTCCATTATAAATTATGAATGCAGCTTTTCAAACATGTTGACATTGTCCTTGTGTGTTAATTCTGCATCTCTAACTACTTTTTTCACTTCTCTAAATGTAGATATCCCAATCTGTAATGTACACCATAGGACCCAGAACACAGAAGACTCATAAAATAGTGGTAGTGCTCCCAAACAATCAACTTATTCCCTACAGTTATGCTCAGGGTCCCAAAATTTAAAGTCGATACTTTGCCTTCAAAGAAAGAGTTTACAAGCCAGGCATAGTGGCACACACCTACAATCCCTGCAACATAGTGAGGTCTTGTCTCAAATTAAAAAAAAAATAAAATAAAGAGGGCTGGGGATATAGCTCAGTGGTAAAATACCGCTGGGTTCAATCCCCAGTACCAAAAAAGAAATAGTTTACTGCCTTCCTTTCCAGGATTTACTTTTAATCCCTTGCCTCATTTGTGTATAATATCTATTCTCAATAGTACAATTTTCAAATGTACTTATTTTACCTCTCATTATAGATTAAGAAGTTCCAAATTGAAAGTTTTTTTTTTTTTTAATAGAAACCATGTATGTCTCTGTACACAGCCCATTCTTTTGATGAGGTTTTTAATTAAAAGAATGAAAATTTCCATTTGGGGAATTATGCTATTAAGCTCTATATTTACCTAAAGCTACTCATTTCTTTTTTAGGGGAGAGAATTTTGGAAAGTTGTTTTCACCATCCATGCTCATTGGCTCAAGCATACTTAGGAAATATTTTGTAGAAGGACAGTCTGTTAACTCCAAATCCAACAAAGAGAAACTTGAGTCTTGAAAATTAAAGGCCATAGATAGAAATTTCTGTGGTATTTGCCATTCTATTGCAAAATAGACCAAATGGACCACTTACCTCAGCTGTTTTACAGATGGACAGAAGGTTGGAGCCACAAACTTTGCCTGGGAAAGCATTCCATGGGAGAACACCTAAGGAAGATGCACAAATCAACCATAGTAAGCTTCATGGAGTATGGGGCCACATTGGAGAGTTTCCCCTAGAGCCTTCTCTAATTATCCTGGTTATAAAGTCGTATGTTGCCAACAATCAGGGTCCTCTTTTCTAGAGACTTACAAAAAAAGCAAAGTGACACTGAGTAGTTATGAAATCTTCTGTTTGTTAATGAAATGCGCTGCTTTGGGGTTGTGAACAGCAGTTAATCAGAATAGAGCAGTATGAATAGCCAAGAAAATTCCCACCACTTCCAAGTACCCTTCCCAGGGAAGAAACCTCTCAGGTTTCAGTGGGAAGGGATTAACAATCTAAGGCATCATCATCATCTTATATTTTTCCCATAATCACCATCCCCTTACCCTATGAAAAGAAACAGATATATATTGCTTCCATAGTTGGTAGGGGAGCTAAGACACCCATACCCTAACTTACCATACATTCTGGCATCAGCACAGAGGCTGCCTATACTGGCAGAGGTCTTACTGGGGAAGGCAATAGACTGGCAGGTGGTCCATGTATTGAAGTAAATGTACACAGGCACAGCAGAGCAGGCAAACACCAGGAGCCACACAACGGTCAGGGCATAGGTGATGCCCACAAACTAAAACAATTGACATGGGGTGGTTAGAAACCAGCATCAGCCTGCAGATGTTGAAATACAAACTGGGAGATCCTGGAGTGGCATAAGCTAATGAAACCAGATTCCAGGGATCTCCCCCAAATGAAATTAGTGAACAGGGCACCACTGTCATGTGTCACTGGCAGCATTTACTAGAGAACCGGCCCCAAGTATGAGGGATGGTAGGGGAATAGGTGGGGGTTGGAGTGAGGAGGATCCCTGGGTTAGAGAGGCTTCAGGGAAATTTGTGGGCAGATAAGGTATAAAGAAATCAAAATAGATCCTGAAAGAAAGTCGTGCCATTTTGTGCCTTAGGCTGAGCTTAGAAAATGTTCCTTGTCACAAGATTTTTGTTCCCTAGTCACTGAGCAAAGCCAATAGGAAATTTAAATTTTAGATATAAAAACCTTTTCTAAGCTAACTGCTGGCCACAAAAAGAGATCGCCACAACCCACACATGTTCAGCCCCCTCAAAATTTTTTGTGATGCTAAAGACTGAACCCAGAGCCTTGCACTTATAGGCAAGCACTCTACCACTGAGCCATAACCCAGCCCAGCCCCTGAAAGATAACTCTAGAGACTGAAAACCAATGTATGTCTTATTAGAAGCATGGATAGCCCTTGGGCAGAGACAAAACATTAAATATGCAAGTCTACTCTAATTCACTCTGGGACCCTCAACAGTGTAAGATCCCAGAATATTATGCATTCCATCTTGAAGTCAATTATTTAATTTCTATGATCCACTCTTCCTCTCAGATCAAGTGTCTAAGACTCAACCCCTTGAGCATTTTATACTCTTGTACAGTCAGATCCACTCTTGTGGTCCCTGCTAAGAAGGGAGTAAAGAGATACCAACAGATGGCTTAGAAATGGTCTGTTTATACAAAGCATCCCAGAAAACTCATGTTTTTCATTTCAAGAAGAAATTTTCTAGGGAATCTGTGAAGTGAGGCTAAGCCGGCCAGGCACCACGTTCTTCCTGACCTCTCGTTCGGCTGTGGCCATCGCTTCCTCACTCAAAAGCCAGGTCCTAAGAGAGGACCTTGTCTTGGGTGGGGATGAGGCCACAGACTCACGCCCAATTTTCCCCCACCCCTTGTTATTGTCACAAAATCCTGAGGATGATCACCTTGTCGGGATGTCCTAGCCATTTTCCCAAACAATGACACACCCGCTCCAAAGAATGAGCTTGATGTTGGCCTCTGGAACCCCTCCCCTTCTGGCCCCCTGTTACCGTTGCACTCAGGCCCTTGCCGCAGATGGTGGTCTTGTAGTCGCCAAAGATCTGCCTCACTGCGCCGGTGGTGTAGAAGCCCTCAGCCAGCAGGAGGGCTCCATAAAGGAAGAAGAAAGAGGCAGTTCCATAGATGACATACTGGAAAGCATGGATCCTGCATTAATAGACAAGAGACCAGACATTCATATTCATTGAGGACCCAGATCTTTTCTCACATAAGTGACGTACACATCTAAATGGGCACATTAACAAGGATAGAGGTTCTTTAGAGGAATCACTAATCACTGTTCCAGGGTTTCACCTTATCTTTATTGAAGGAAATGAAGACAGAGATCAGGTGGCCAGAAGCACAGGCTCCTCACCCACCCTTTGCTTACCCTGCAACCCAGAGAACAAAGGCCCTGCCCTTCTTGTCTGATCCTTCAGAGATACTACCTCACAGGAGGGAGGAGCTAGGTAAAAAGGGAAAGAGATGAAAGAACAGTAACCTAATTGCTCTAGGAGCAGGAGAAACTCAGTACTAAGCCTGAGCAGTTGCAAGAAATGTATTAAACCAAGAGCAGTGACCCCACTCTATCTAGTCATTGTGCCTCCTTTGGGTTCTCTATATCTACCATTGTGGGGGCAACTCAAGTAACATTAACCATATCCAGAAGAAACAGAACATGGATGAGGAAATGAGGAGTGGGTGGGATGGAATGGCAGGCAGGCAGACCACCCTCTCTGTGAATCTGGCACTTTCCTCTCATTTAGGGCTTCCTATGTGGTACAAGTGGAAAATGAACACAGAGGGAGGACTCAAGAATCCTGCCTCACTCCACTCCTTTTCCCAAAGGACCTTTCACAAAGGTCCTGATGAGTTCTGTTGCTCCAGGATAGACAGAAGGAAAAAGAGATGGATTTCTGTAGGAGGATAGGTACTTACACATTGATGAGATACTCATAGTCCTGGTAGTTTTTGGAGAAATAAGTCTCAATTAGCTTTTCTGTGCCAGTGAGTGCTTCATGTCCACAGCCACAGAATAGTGCCACTCCAAAGAAACACAATCCAGTGGCCACCAGGGAAGCAAATGGGGCCCCTACCAGACATCTTGCACAGCACTCTAACAAACCTGGGGAAGAAAAAGGGGAAAGAATCAGGCATGCACAATAGGTAGCTCATGCCACTTTGCTGCACCTGGCAACTCTTGTGCTCCCAAATATGGATAAAGTGGTCAACCTGGGGTCCAAAATCAGGAGAATCTATAATTTGGGGCTTTGTAAATGTGAGCTTGATATAAAATCCTTATTTTGTTTCATTGTTGAAAATAAATCTTTACCTTTAATTCCCATAACTTATGGTATTTGAAAAATAATTCAGTAATTCAAGTAGCAAGGCAAAGAGATTATGGAATCAGTCCCTCTTTGTATGCTGTTCCAGTCTGTTTGTTTCAGTCATTCATCAATTATTTGTGGAATGCTTACTCTGTGCCCAGCATTGTGCTGGGTATTGTATAGGATATGAAGACTGAAAAGATACGGACTCTTTCAGATGGGAGCATTTAGTTTACTGAGGAAGAATTAACTATGTATGCCTAATATTTTCAACTAACAATTTTAGGCAGCCAAGTAAATGATTATAGAGTGTAAATGTGCTTGGTGTTCAGAAGAGATGAGTAAGAACCAGAGATGTTGGTATTATAAGACAGGATTTGGGCCTAAAGAGAATTCCAGGTGGAAAAAACATTGGAAAATTCATGCTCCTGGATGTTTCCGAATATTGAGTATATTTGTTGCAAGAGACACCTAATTCTTCTTAGTCTAGATATGTGAGAAAGAGTCCAAAGTAAAAAGGAAACTGATATAGGACAAGAAATGATAATAGGAAGATTACTATTACAAAAATAAAAATGCAGGCTTAGGGCTGGAGTTGTGGCTCAGTGGTAGAGTGCTTGCCTAGCATGTGTGAGGTACTGGGTTCGATCCTCAGCACCACATAAAAATGAATAAATAAAATAAAGTTATCATGTCCATCTACAACTAAAAAATATTTTTAAAAAATGCAGGCTTAGTGATTTGGGGGCACTTTGAATGGCTGTTTTGCCCCCCAGCCCATATTGCAGCTTGGCAAATGTCCCTACCCCTTGTCCTACACTGAAATTTTGTCAATACAGCCTCAAAGGGACTTTATAAAAAGTCATCAAAACATAAAACATATTTCTGGCATGAGGAAAATACACCAAGGCCTAGGACACACAGGTATCTAAAAATGTTAAGAGTCCCCAAGATTCTCAGATCTGCTACCCCAGTCCCATGCCAGTGTTGCTGAGAAATGAGAAAGGCATACAAGAAGTCACAGGCTCTGGAAGCAGCTATGTCCAAAGCACTAGTCCCATTTTCTAAGGTGTCATATGCAATGAAGTATGTCAAATGCCAGTAGATGACTGACTGATGGGTAAATGGATGGTTCCTTCTGGCCTCTTGGCCAGATCCCTAAAGGGTGGAAAAAATGAAAATGTTCCACAAACAAAAATTCTTAAATTATATATATGTATATATACTTGTATAAACGTGATATATATACACACACACTTTATATACACATATATATGTGTACATATACACATTATATATTTTATATGTAATTTATGCACACATATAAATCAAATATATACATTTCTCTATACATAATAACTTACAGATCTATTCACATAGTATGCATACACACAGATAATCAGCAAATGTGCTGGAAAGGTGCTATTTTGAATGAATAGAATGAAAATTAATTCTATTAATGTCTTAGGTTTAGATTTTTATATTCAAGCATTCTGCCAAGACAAGTTCACTTGTCTGTCTATATCAGGATACCAGGGGAAATGGGAATCCTTTGCCTGTTTCTCTTAATAATAGTGCAGCTTTGTTTTATCCTTGAGTGATTGAACACTTCATGATCTGCATGGCTGAACTGCATCAATGTGAACATATTTTCAAGGACCAAATTTTCTCTATCATGGGAAAGTTGAGATAGAGGCATGTCTCTATTCCCAGAGCCAGAAAATGAGTAAGAGTTATTACCCACCATCTCCCAAAATTACAGCCCTCCCCTGAACTTCAAAGAGTCTCTTTTCCAAAGATCCTTATATATCATGTTGGACAAGAGGCTTGGAAAACCAAGCCAAGTGAAATACATAGCAAACATTTGCAGTAGAATTGAGTTTCTTTCCTTTCCATGTACTGAAGCAGTGCTGCCAGAAAACTTGGCCTCCATGAGAAACAGTTTGTAGCTGTGCTAATGTGAGTGGAGGCTGTTTACTCAGCATGAACTTTGCAAGTGTGCTTAATAAGAATGCTTCATCTGTGCTGGCCTGTGGAGTGTTTGTACATACATGTGCACACACGCACATGTTCACAAATGGGCACACACACATGTGTATACCAGAGAGGAAAATACAACAGCTGAAACTGATCACTGTTCTAAGGAAGCATTCCAGGAATTGATCCTCCTTTCTTTTTTCAATAAAATACTGGATGTATCCTGTAAGTCAAGAAAGGGGACTTGGAAGTAAACAGTACTATTATTTTCCTTCCCTACCTTTCTTACTCCTCCTCACCCTCAAATTTGTAGACTCTTCTAGTAAAGAAGGTATCTGAATACTAGGGGTTGGGAGAGGGGATGGTCAGTGACCCTACTGTTCCTTCTCTCTCCAACACAGGGTCAGGGCTTGGACAGAGCCCTCCGTAGCTCCCCTAGACAAAGAAGCCTTGTTTTCCCTAAGATCTCAGGAGCCTCATTGGTATTCTGCAAGGGCCTGCAGGCCTGGGGTGGGTAGGGGGTCAGACCCAGAAAACAATGGCAGGGCTGTTTGTTTAGCCCAGAGTAAGGAGGGTCATCCACCCTAGCAAGTGGCCATCCTGGGCCCACTCACTCACCCCTGCCTTTTCACCCTGGGAAGGGCTAAATGGTGGTACAGGTGTGATTAGGGATGGAGGAACTTGAACTCTTGCTAGGCAAACACAGAATTTCACTCTAAGTTTTAGTTGTTGTCCCTTCTAAACAAAACACTAAGGATGATTATTCATCTCATTAGGTTAAGATAGCCTGTCTTTAAAATGAGAGGATAAATTATCCCTAGTATATTTGATCCCTTGATCATCATTCAAACAATCAGAAAGTGTCATAGGTAGTATTCTTGCTGGGTGACAAGGGGCTAAGCCGTGGGAGCAACCGTAAATCACCAACTGATGTTTTCTTTTTGCACCTATTTGTCTTTGTTTTCTGAGAGCTTAGATGAATTAGCATCCCCTTTTTCTGTTGCACTGTTGCTTAGGTTTTAATAAGATTTTAATGATGAGTCTGAAATAAATAGCCTTGGATAAATCAATCACTGTTGAGCTACAAACAGTTCAACAATATCACTGTAAGCATTAGATATCCATCTTTTCACAATTGAGATGAAAGATTTGTTCTGAGGGTATTTAAGTTCAGCAGAAGTGAAGAATCTCAATCTAAGCAAAAATCAGTTTGAATTCCAACTGGGAAAACCTCAGAACATGCAAGAAACTGTCTTTTCATCAAAGTAGGTAACAATCAAAGCATTCTGAAAAAGGTCCATTGGGTTCACTTTGATTTTTCACAAACCAAGAAATGAGCTTTGGGATGTGTGAACAATAGCCTTAAAACCAAAAGGTCTCCATTTCAGAACACTTCATGGTTAAAAGGGCATGAACCGGATTTAGGAAACATTTGAGAAATTCAGGAAGAGAAATTACTTGGCTCTCTGAAGAGACAGCCTCACATTTCCAGGCTAAGTACAGACTGAGACATGGTAGAGTTGGCAAAAAAGAACTGTACAGTAATAACATTACCCAATGCAATTCAATTGGATTAAACTGCTTGACTTTGATGAAAGATCATAGAGAAAACTAATGACCCTCTCCAGTGTTTTCCTTTTATTTTTGTTTATGTGAATTCAGCACAAGCATTAAACACATTAGCAGTGACCTAGACACTATAAGAAATAGAAGGTAATTGGGAGGCCCAGTCCCTTTTCCTGAGAGAATCTTGTCTGGGAGAACAAACTTATATGTCTATGAATCAAAAAACAAAGCTACCCTATTATCAAGTGGTAAAATGGATAAAACCAAGTCCTATGGACAAAGGAAAGAAATCAGTTTAGAGTTGGATACATTTATCTGCAAACTCCCAAAACAAGTCTAATCAATCTGTAATAGAACTTCAGGCCCTTCTCACAATGTTCTTTGACAGAGATTAACAGGACCATTGCAACTCAAATCCAGGTCCATCCCAGTGACTGTGTTGATCCTGATGCTGTCTCTTCAAGCAGTAGCCAAGAGCTCCCAAGCCCTCCCAACTTTCCCATGCCCTGGGCATGCCTCAAGGACCAGCTCCATGATGGAAATTCAGTGTGAATCCGGGAACTCATCAAAGGGAAGAGAGGAAGGGCTTTCATCAAGAGGAAGGGCTTTCATCGAAAGGAATGGTAGAAAAAGACCAATTGTACCCTGTACAATTCCCAGCTTGTCCCTTGAATCCAGCTGACAAAGGGAGAGATAGAAGAACCCTATACAATAGAGCTAAATAACAGGCAGTCTCATTGAGTGAGAAACTGGCCCCATCTCCCTAAATCTCTAATCTGCACTAGAGCCTTACCCTCCTACCAGAACCCACCCCTTAACCTCACCCCATGAACAGAGGCCTCCTTGATCAGGGCGTATAGCAGTTGACAGGGCCAAGATACTAGAGCAGCCGTGACTGGTACTAGGGATGAATGGGGATCAGTGGGTGGGTTCTAGAAGTAAAACAACAATCATCAGGAGGTTCCAGAGACAAAGACTTTTGCTTTTGGCCTTATCCTGGTCAGACAAAGCCCTGCCTATGATCCTATCTGTTCTACATGATATCAGTACTTCTACCACATTGAAGTGCTGGAAAGGAGCCCCACAGCCACTGGAGCCTGGGAATCCAAGCCTGCTAGATAGTCATGTGGACTCAGTCATGTGGACAAGGATAGATAGATGAAAAGGAATCCCATCCACCTCTTTAATGGTATTATCACCATGGACACAGCATCTGGACCACCTTGTTTCCTATACTCCTTCTCTCTCTCTCTCTCCACTCCCCTCTTTCACACACACACACACACACACACACACACACACACACACACACACACACTAATTTATGTGCAAACATTAGAAGGTTGAGGTACAAGTTTGATTGTTAAAATCTATCCCTGGCATATGGTCTCCACTATTCCCACTTTTGGAGAAATGAACAAATATCTGAACCTAAAGAGAGAAGTTCTTTAGGTCACTCTTCTACCAACTTTTCCTCTTTTCTTGGTAGCAGTGTGAAGCAGATCTTGTTCTTTTCCTTGGGATGTCACTGACTATTTTTCAGAGCCCTGCTTGGCAGAGAGCTCAGAGGCCAGTGCAGAGCTGAGAGATGGCCCTTAAGATCATTTTGCAATAGCCAATAAGAAATTAATCAATCAGTATTTGTAAGTTTGGCACTGGGTAGATCCTACAAGTGGAAAAGGAAGGGGAAAATGCTCTGTTTACCTACTATGGTTAATGTGAGTCTTCCTGATCATGTCACTGCCCTAAATTGATCCCTAGACTTGAAGTTCTATGGGAAGGGAGGACACGTCTGTGTGTTCTTTCAAGACAAAGGAGTTATTACATTATGACGCGCAAATAGGTAAGATAGAAAGAGATGCCACTGGCTAGGGTTCTACCTTAATGGGTTTGGAGACTATATGTTCTCTCCTGCCTACCTCACTAGGTTGAGGATGTCACTACTCAGATAGCTCTGTGAGGACAGTTCTGTTTTCAGGCTGCTGAGTAGACTTCATTTTCCTAGCTCTGAGCCAGGGTGAAAACCCCCTGGATCAGGGGAAATCTTATAATCTCCCTGACTTTCCAAGAGCTCCTGTGATACTTCAGGACCAAGGTGAGAAGTGGGGTGGGGAAGGCCTCCCTTCATTACTTTAATCAGTGTCTCTAGGAAGATAAGTGAATATACTCATTTGGATCTGGTTTCTTTTTAGCACCTGGCATTCTTGCGGCTTTCTTGCCACCTTGATGGAATTCAGTTAATCCTCATTCTTTAGGTAAAAGTGGACCTCTGCTCTGCCTTCACGTTTTTTTTTTTTTTTTTTTTTTCCGCCTGAGCTACACCCACTTAACTCTAAGTCAGCCAAAACTATACTGCTCAGCAAACAGCCACTTTTGGAGGGAAGCATCCTAGTCTGGTTACCAGGGTAACATCTACTGTTCTCAGACAACAACAGGCGTGCAGAAGCCAACATTTTGCTGTTCAGTAATGGCACTGTATTACTGAGCAGAGAATAATCAGCTGCTTCTCTTTGGCTCCTTTCTGGTTCCATTGTATCCCAAAGACTCATTTGGAATATCTCCTTTCTAAGTCAGGACAAAGTTTAATGAGTTTTAACTTCCCCCATAAAACCTTCTGTGCAGACACCACTACATTCAGTGTTCTTCATTTCCAATCCTAAGATAATCTACATGGTTGAGGTAGTGAACTTCCTATTCCTTGAGGCGATTAAGAAAAGGCTGTGTGAATGTTTAATTGACTGTTGTAGAAGTGAATTCTGCATTGAAGGTTGGTCAGATAACTTCTAAAGTTCCTTCCAATCTCAGATTCTATGATATGATTTGTCTACTGCAATAGTTAAACAGCAAGAAACTCTACATCAGAAGTAACAGCAGTTTAGTACCTTGTTAGGGATGGCCTGTAATTCACAAAGTAATTGAGGTACCCTATTATTGAATAACTGAAAACTCAATGCCTAATCCATCATATGTACCTGGTCCAACTATCCACCCCATGAGTTAGGACCCTATACACACCCCTCAATTGTGGACATATTTGTGTCAATCTTCCTCTAGAAGAAATCATCCTGCCTCTGTAACAGGAAACTGTTCCTGTCATTGCCTTATTTATTCCACTTTTTCAGGGCTTTCATCCCCTAAGGAAGTAACACTCAGCATCCTTATTCACTCCCTCTCTGTTTTGAATGTCAACCTACCCAGTCAGAGGCCTCGACAATAGAGAGGGTTCTTGATGTTATCCAGGAAGGGAATTAAGTTCCTCCAAAATTCACCTCTCACCTGGCCACAATTAATTGGTCCTATGATTCTTACCCAAGAACAAAGCAAATCCAACCACCTTGGAAAGAAGAAGTGTCAGCCAATTCACAAAGTGTTATGTAATATTTGGTATCATCATGATTTACAATTGTTATAGAGATTGTCCATTTTTTTTGTAAAGGACTTAGACAACATTACTTGATCCTCAGCCCTGAAAGTAGACAAAGCATCATTTTTCAGATGATGAAGTGGTGATTCACAGTGACCTGCTTGAGGTTGTACTGTTCATTAAAGTCAGATCTGGAATTTGAACCTGGATATTCATAATCCTAGTCCAGAACTCTGCCCTCTTAACCACCATACCTGAGCATTGCTTCAAAGAGCTCTCTCTGTGATTTGGGATGAAACAACCTAAAGGCTGATACTGTCTCAATATATTTGAAAAACCTATCTCCATGGATCTTGTCAGAATCTACTTGGTACTATATTTGATGGTCAATACATGGGGCATTGAGTCTAATTTCACTCACGATGTGTTCAAGCTGCTACCCTTGTTTTTCCAAATATGAGCAATATCTACATGTCTCTGTGCCATCCTGTTTGGGTCCTTTTGTTCTATATACCTTACTTTGAATAGAAACTACCAGATACCAGAACCTCCTAGCTTCTTTCTTTGTTCATGGAACTGAGAGAAGCCCTCAGTTCTCAACCAATTCGTCAAGAGCCCTAAGGTCCCAGCAGCCTCCTTGTCCCAACTGGTATTCAGGCTTAGTCTGTGATATTCATTAGAAATGGTCACCTATGTGTATACACACACACACACACACACACACACACACACACACACACACACCCATATCTGTTTCCCATGAAAAAGCCATTGAGGACTTTGCTTTCATTTCCTGAACCTAAGAATGACCTGGTAAGCCATGGCCAAGCCTGAATCCAACTAGCCAAATTCCCCAACTTACTACTGATGCCAAAGAGGGTCCAAATTTTGTATCAAGCAAGCAGTTGTTTTGTACATGTGAAGGCTAGCCAACACTCAGTTGCCTCCAACAGAACCAGGGATGCCAGCTGACCTGGTCATAACCAGGGCCTCAGCATCAGGGGAAAAGAGAAGGTAGAAGGAAGTGAGGAGATAGGAGGACACATGACCACACCATCCTGCTGGTCACTCTCTCCAGGGACTCGTAGGACCCCACATGTGCTGCTACAATTCTTTAACAATAAAGCATCATGTTCAGCACAACAGAAAAGGAGTTAATCTAATTGAATGCTAAGGAATTGAAAAAGAAAACAAATGCCAAAATACAACTCATTTAAACCATTGGAAATCCCAAACCCCAAAGTTGGAAATTCTCTTGTGAATTCCTGTGCCTGCTTGAATCTTCCATGCTAAAGTTTTTGAAACTCACCCATGTCTTTGGGACTCTGAATCCAATTGTAGCCGGCTGGCTAGTCTGCTTTTCGGCTGACTTTGTTCAGCTGGAAGGATCCTAGTCTCTCCAGTCTTCTTCTTCGGTCCTTTACTTTTTCTCTCTGAGTATCTTTGTCCTCTTCTCCTGCAATGAAAAGGGCTTTCTGATTGACAGCCAACCCCCTTAAAGGGACAGGCTCACTTTCCTCCTCCTCTCCTCCTCCCCTTCTCCTCCCCTTTTCCCCACCTCCTCAGGGATACTCCCTTCAAGGGCTCCATCTTTTCTTTCTGCCTTTCACTGCCAATTGTTTTGTTTTCTTTCTCCCCGCCCCCCTTTTAACCTAAGGCTTCTCTGGAATTTCACTTTATTGCAATGATACCTAGAAATGTGGACTGGGGATGAGAATAAAATGAAGAGATCCCAGAAGACTCCAAGTGATCCTTGGGGTTTATTTCATGTGGGATGTGGCAGCAAAAGCATGAGAAGCCATGGAACTGGCAGCTCTGATGAGGGGGTCAAGATCAAAAGCCTACATGTTATCTCCCAGAGTTCTAAATCTGCCCCAAGCCTACCCCTTATTCCTAGCTGCCATGGGCCCTGTCCTTTCCCCACCCGGTACTCCTTAGCAAATTAGGATTCCTGCCCCTCCCAACTCCAGAAACACAATGGAGAAGAAAAAAATTGTCTTTTAAAATAATTTCTTTCAAACCCTTCTTGTTTTCAGCTGAATGAGGACAAAATGCAAGCTGTTGATTTCATGAACAGATTGTGACCAAGCTGGGGGAGGCTAGAACTGTAATCATTTTAGGGAAAGAATAACAGAGACCCAGGGGAGGGCAAGATCTGTGTGAATTCACAGAATAGGCTAATGAAAAGGCCAGAGTCAGGGATGTGGGTGATTTCCAAGGAGAATAATCAACTTTGAGACAAGTCAATAATACAGTCTAGGAATTGGGTAGTGGAAAGAATGTAGTGTCTTCATCAGAGACCTGGGGCCAGACTAGGGAGAAGCAGGGAGTGGGTTGGGGTTAAGCATTAGGTAGCAGTGGGGCTGAAGAGGAGGAGAAAGGAAATATAGCCTTTGCCTCAGAGAAAGAAACACCATGGGAAAAAAAATGTTCAAGCAGCAAATACAGGAAAATAATATGTGAAATCTACCTTACCAATAAGACTGTAAAGGCATGTGATCACCCAGTGCTAGGTGGGGTTAGTCAGGGAAGGCTTTCTAGAACAGGCGAATCTTAAGCAGCATTTATGTGGACACTTTGTCAGTGTTTGCTCTACTTTCAGAAGCCTCAGACAAGTAGAGCTCTCTTAACCTACCAGACAAAGTCTAACCATGGATACCCTATAAGGAAACTGGTTGGCATAAAACAGGAGGAGTACCTGTTGGAAGACCCCAGAAAAGAAACATATGGCCTCTTGGAACTTTTCATGTAGTTTGCCTTAGAGTAAGAGAGGAGATGAGGGAAATACTGAGCAGAGCCTGGAATTGTCCTATGTGGTGAGAAAGGCAAGATTGTGTCTTACAGTTTTCTCTTTAATCCATGACCTTGGACATAGTTGTGGCTTGGGCCCTGCTGTTAGGAAATGGGTTAGTCTTCTGCAGAGGCCCCTAGGGACCCACTGAACTACAGGAGTCCTACAATGTTTGAAGCTTGCTCTGAGTCCTAGAACTCTAGATTCATTGCTCTTATACCAGTCTCAAGGTAAAAGGATCCCTATAATCTGGCCCATCACAGAATGGTATAATAGTAGCATTCCAGAACAGAACACATTAACACCATATGAATGAGGGTAGAGTGTCCTAAGGCTCCTATACTTCCAAGCCCCGCTCTCTAGCCATAGACCATACCTGCTGTGGAAGCACAGTTGTAAGATTGTGCCGGCAACATACTTTTTGATGGTCCTTATCGAAATGGCCCTGAAGGAGGAGGAGGAGAAGGAGGAGCAAGAAGTTGCTAAATGGGTGCCCTCGGCTCATCAGACAACAGAAGGAACTGAGCCTAAACTTTGGGCATTCTGATGTAGGGCATCAAAGAGATAATCTTTCACAATTCAAATAGATGAGACAGCTCTGCAAGCAGGGAAAATTTTTCAGACTTAGTCCTCTCAAATCTTTCCCTGGATTCTCAGCAGCAGCTCTGGGAATGGCTGTACTACTCAGAAGAAAATATATTTCCCCAATAAACTCACAAGTATGAATTTATTAACCACATTCCCTTAATGTACATTTCTCTTCTCCTTTCCTCCATCTCTATTGTCTTATCATTCATTGTATTTTCTCCCAAGTCTCAACCTCTCTGTTACTTCATATCTCTGTGTGCAAGTGTGTGCGCATGCACATGCATGCACACGCACCTCTTTTTCTCTCTCCATTCCTCTTCATGGAACAAATCTTCCTGCCTCTGTTTTGCTCTTATGCCCAGAGCTGGGAAAGGGACTCAGCCAGGTAACTCTGTCACACTCACTGTCCCCAGTGCCCTAGGATCTGGTGTGTTCCAGTCACTCTGTATATCCTGACACTAGCTGGAGAACCCCTCTGCACTCTTCTCCAGGGCCCTCCCCACAACTCTCAAGAGGCCTTTTTTAATCCACCCACCCCCACCTATTTCTGTGATTCTGCTTCCATTGGTTCTGCTGGGTGCCCTTGGCAAAATGTTCCTGAGCTGGGTTGCTGCATTGCCTGTGGATTCCTCAAGAGGGCACTGCCAGCCTTTACGGTGGCAGCCTGTTGCCTGCATTGGGTGCCTGTGGGAACAATGCAGGATTGTATGAAACTCGTAAACAGTTTGCTTCATGCAGTTCTGATGGTACCTCAGAGAATCTGGGTCCCCTTGATCACAGCTTGGTTGGTTGTGCAACTTGCTGGCAAATAACTCGAAAACACTTGAATATTACCTCCATTCTCTGCTCTGTGATCCCATAGTACCAGATTCTAAAAGGCCACAGGGCAAGTGGGTCTCTTTGCTCCAGTGTATAGCAAGAATGCTGAAATTCAGGGAAGTCCAGCAAATTTCTCCCAGAAATCTTTGGAGGCACTCAAGTGCCCAATCCAGCAGTATGCTTCTCCTTGGCCATGTGGAAGATTTGATAAAGAGGATAGAGTAGGAACAATAACAAACAGTGAGAGGCTAGGATCACCAGCTAACATTTGGGCTTCTGGAGCTAAGGGTTTGCTTATTTTCCCCATGATGACTTCCTCACAGATCAAATTTGGGGAGGCAACTGGCTGCTTCTTATAGCACTTCTAGCCCTGGCATAGAAGGCTGGCAGGCAAGCAGTGTATTGTATCCTATGCACTTGTGGCTTGAACTTTCCACACCCAACTTTATGCCAATTGGTTTGGCCAACCATGCCTTTCTGGCCAAGAGAACTGAGGTCTGAGGACCAGAAATTTCATATACTTTAAGCTAGCCTGAAGTGTGGGGAGGTGCCCTTCTGCCTCTCCTGAAGATTCAAGGAGCAGTGCCAGGGTGGATGGGGACAGATGGTGAATAGGATATGTATTTGTCAGGGGGAGATGTTCATGACTTGGGGATAGAGTAAAGAGTAGCCTGAAAGCCAGTATAATCATATTAATAAACTCAAGAAAATAGCACCTGAGGAGCACCAAATAGCACCAGCAGTATAGAGAAACCACTTGACCACATAACCCACCTCTGCCATCATGAAAAATTGGCCAACTCTGATAGGGTGGCCCTACAGAGAGGCCTCTTGTTTGATATGATCTCTGAATACCAAAGAAATAAAACTACTATTCTTGCCTGTCAAATACTTACCTAACTACAGGGCGCCAATGTTATTATTATTTTTTTTTTTTACTTGACCAATGAGGTGCCCACTAGTAGTCAAGGGACAGAAACACTTCTAGAAAATACATTTTCATACCATTATTGCTTGGAAATTGCTGGAAAGATTGGTGATCTGAAAGAATGCTTGAATAGAGAAGCTGGGCCTGGACAGCAGCAGGAGTTGGGAGGAGGGGATGGGCAGGCTTCAGGCTGCTATGGTCCAAGTTTCCCACCCTCTATATTTCTCAGGCTAAGTAGAAGTCCCATGTTTGAAATCCAGGAGAGAGGTAAGTTGCATATAGTTTATATGATCAGTGGGATTACAAATCAGGGGAATTCAGCAAAGATTAAATTATACAAATGATTATTTGTTATATATTAGCTGTGATAATAGCAACCATGATTACTTTTTATTTAAAAAAATTTGGTACTAGGAATTGAACTGAGAGGTGCTTTACCACTGAGCAACCTTCCCAGTCCATTTTAGTTTTTGAATTTTGAGACAGGTCTTGCTAAGTTGCTGAGGCTGGTCTCCAACTTACAATGATCCTCCTGCATCAGCCTCCAGAGTAGGCAGGATTACAGGTGTGTGCCACTGCACCCAGCTAGGATTGCTTTTTTTAAAGGGGTCTGTATCAGTTAGATATGCATAGAGAAATGTCATGAGACCTGGAATTTTCCCTTTTCAGAAAGTTTTAGTATTGAGGTTAGATGAAATAACACTGGCCACATTTTGATAATTATTGAAGCTAGGTGATGGGTACATGGGTTTATTATCCTGTTTTCTCTACTTTGTGTATGGCTGAACATGAGGTCAGAAAAGTGGAGCCATTAGAGTTAAGATTTGACTCACCCAGAAGAAAGAAAGGAAAAACATGTCCAAGAGAAATTTGATATTTCTGGGAGAATGCACATAGCCAGCTGCTTCTGGGAAAGGGTTGGGGATTTAGAGTGGGAGGGGTATTTTTAATTCTATGCACTTTAGTACAGTTGTAATTTGTAATTATATGCATTTCTTGCCTGGGGCATTGAAAAAAACATTCATCTGAAAAATCCTTCAGGCTCGGTTGAGGGGCATCAGTCTGTAGGCTCTTTGGGGCTGCTCCACTGATCTCAAGTCACTCATAACAGTGAATCCCTCACTGTGGAAGGTTAGCCAGCCTCCACTGTCCACAAACACCATTCATACTGCCCATAGCCTTCTGTCTGTGTCTCTGAAACACTGCCTAGTTTGAAACACAGGAGAGGATTCGCAGGAACCCCTTCCTGAGGCACAGCTAGATGGGGAAAAATGGTTGCACTAGCTCTTTTCCCTGTGGGAAGAGAAGACATATGCTCTTCAAAGTCAGAAAGGGTCTCTGCCCAACAAGGCAGACTTCCAGGGAAACAAGTCCCCTTTTTGCTCCTCTACTGGCTCCAAAAACATCGAGGGCTACATCTGCCCCAGCAGGGTCTGGCTCTGGCAACTGCCAGACCTCTTCCTTTCAGAGCTGTAGCCATGGGCAGCCATTTCAATGATGTGATTCCCCCTCCTCATCCTCCTCTTCCTTCATCATCATCATCATCAAAGTTTACATCCCCTTTGAGAGAATCCAGGCCAAGCCTCTGGCTTCCTAGCTGGTTGAAGTTGTCACTTGGAGCTGTGACACTTCCACTGAAGGCTAGGGAGGCTGTGGAACAGATTGTCTAACCCTGAGGCTGAGGTCCATTCCTCTGATAACAGTGCCAGCAGCCAGAATGGATAAGGAAGGAAAACCTTGGTTGTTCCTGCTGAGAGTTACACAGTTTAGATAAAACTAAGAACAGATCCTGTTGCTGGAGCTCTGAGCAAATATCTCACACGTGGAGACTTTGTTTCCCCTCTCCTTCCCCTGCCTAAGCCAAACCCTGGGCCAGGACTGGGTAGTTACTCTCCCAGCAAGGACCCAAGTGGCAGCCCATATCTTGCACAAGCAGGGCAGAGACTTCCTCCTGTCTCTAAGCAGGATGGGGCAGGCTTTGGGCTGAAGAGCTCCCACCCTTCAACTATTCCTGCCTGAGCAGCTCCATTACTGCAGGATTCTCTGTGTGAAACCAGGAGGTCATGAGGAGCACTGGGCCCTGGAGCTGAGGTCTTTGCAGGCTCTGCTGAGCCACTGCCTCTCCCCAGCTCCCACAGAAGGGAGGGCTAATGCATCCTCCACCCAGGCCTAGCCCTTCCTAGGCCACAGGCACCCTGGCCCTCAGAGAAAAATGCTTTCTTTTTTAAATCACAATTAGTCCAAAACCATAAAGTCTAAGAAGTGATTCCCCTGGAGGACCCTCCAAACAGGGTTTTACATGCTCCTTGGGTTATCCTTGAAAATCCTTCAAAATTTCTAAAGCATTGCAATTATTTCCACAGGCTGAATCCAGCAGTTCTTGGAAGGATTTCAAAGGGTACAGTGGCAGAAGCTCCCTGCAGCCTCTCTTCCATGCCCACAGCAGAAATTTTCAGAAGGAAAAACAAACCCTAACTGGGATATCCTCTCCACCATGACTCCACCACTATGACCCAGTTGCAGATGGTCTGTTCATTTCTTTGCCTACGAGACTCCCTCAAAGAACTGTCTTCCAGGAGAGCCACTGAACCTAAGCTATAAGCCAGAAGGTTTCAGATGTTCTCAAATTTCTTCAAAAAGGGCAACTTGGAGATGACTAGTGGAGGCTGCTATGGGGCTGGCTCCCTCCATTAAGGCTGAGTTTGGAGACATCCATTTCCTTGGGTTTCCTAGGAGTAGCCATCCTCTCTCCACTGATAACTGAGCAATAGGGAAGCTATAAGAACTGCAGCATGAAGGATTTTAGCTAGACATCAAGTAGGTCTTCCAGATTATCAGAGCTCTCCATGAGCAGTGGTACATAGTGATTAAGAACACAGACACTAAGCTGGGTGTGGTAGTACCCACCTGTATTAACAGCTTCTTGGGAGGCAGAGGCAGGAGGATTGTAGGTTTGAGGTCAGTCTGAGCAACTTAGGGACTGGGGATGTGACTCAGTGGTCGAGCATTTCCTGGTATGCATGAGTCGCTGCATCAATCTCCACTACTGAGGAAAAAAAAAAGAATGTAGACTCTGAAGTCAGATACAACAGGGCTGGACAATCAATTTTACCAAATACCAGGTCTATAACTTAACTTCTCTGAGTCTCCAATTTTCATCCCTAAAAGAAAGATATAAGAATAGTGGTGACCTCACAAGGGTATTAAGAATATTGTAGCTGGGCGCGGTGGCGCACGCCTGTAATCCCAGCGCTTGGGAGGCTGAGGCAGGAGGATCGCGAGTTCAAAGCCAGCCTCAGCAATGGCAAGGTGAGACCCTGTCTCTAAATAAAATACAAAAAAGGGCTGGGGATGTGGCCCAGTGGTCGAGTGCCCCTGAGTTCAATCCCCAGTACAAAAAAAAAAAAAAAAAAATGTTGCATAAAATAATGTACATAAAATTAATAGCATAGTGTCTATGTTAAGGCACAATAACAATTATAATAATAACAATGGGGGTGGTGACAGAGAATGTCTTGAAATATTTGATAAATATTTAACAAATATAGACTAAAATGTAGAGGTCTCGGGAACCAACACGTCTCAGATATATTTCTAGATTTCCCCACACGGCCTACTTTTAAAATGGAGCCTAGGAAGTGGAAGAAATATTGAAACTTTCTGAGACTCACTAGTAGTTTTGGAATAAATGTGTTGTCGTCTTCCCTAGACAGCTCCAGCTCCTCCAGATATAACCATCACTAGGGTGACCAACTGTGCCAGTTTGCCCGGAATAGTTGTCTCAAGATATGGGACTCTCAATGCTAAAACTGGGCGAGTCTTGGAAAAATCAGGACAAAATGGTCAGCTTGCCTGTGCTAGAGTACAGCACTAAGCCCTGCACTGAAGCAGTTGTGTCAAGTGCTACAGGCAAAAGCAGGTGTTCAAATCCCCATAGTTGAAGCTACTGCATGGGAGCTTTCAAAAGCCCCAATTTCTTCACTCTGAAAGATCATGCCCAGGCAAGTAGGGTTGCCAAATAAAATAAATGACACCCAGTTATAGTTGATGGATAAAATACCTTTATTTTATTTATCTATTTCTATGTGGTACTAAGGATTGAACCCAGTGCCTCACACGTGCTAGGCAAGTACTCTACCACTGAGCCACAACCCCAGCCACCCCAGTTATATTTGTATCACAGATAAAGACTAAATAATTGTTTAGGATAAATATGCCCCAAATACTGGATGGAGCATATTATACTACAGAAACTGTTCATTGTTTGAAGGAGCCCTAATTAGGAAGGGCTGTTGCAGCTAGCTGGAAGCCATAAGTTCCACCTGATATGTATGTGACGCACCTGTAGGCACCCGAAAAGCTGAAGGTATATAACCGGGTGAAAGCGGTCCGAGTTAGGAGAACGGAGAATTCAGTCAGCCGGGCAGTCACTCGGTCGGTCAGAAGAATCAGAGCAGCCAGAACGTAGGCAGAGCGGTTACAGAAGAGAAACCAGATAGAAGACAGAAGAGAAACCAGATAGAAGAAGTAATGACTGGTCAGAGTTAGGCGGAGACTCCTGAGGAAGACAGAAGACAGAAGAAAGAAGAAGGAAGAAAGAAGAGAGAAGAAAGAAGCTCTAATCTTTCTCTAAGCTAAGCTCTATCTTTCTTTCTAAATCTTTCTTTCCCTCTCTAAGCTCTAAGAAAGTAGAAGTAAAAGTAGTAAAAGCTTAACTCTGCCTCCGAGAGTTTTTCCTCCCGGTTTTCGGTACCAGGCAGCTTACAAATGGTGGTCCGTCCGGGGCTCGGCAGGCAGAGAAGAAAAGCTAAGAAATAAGGAGAGCAACGAAAAAGCATAGCCTCAGACTCAGTTGAGACCAGCAAAAAGAGTAGTAAACAAGAGAGCATAGCCTCTGACTCAGTTGAGGCCAGTTAAGAATTAAGCTGAAGCAGAGTAGCCAGCGAAAAGCTGAAGCGAGCCGGCCAAAAGCCGAAGCAGAGTAGCCGGCCAAAAGCCATAAAAAATATAGAGAAAAAGCCTTGAGCTTTAGTATAAAGAAAAAAGCCATGAGCTTAAAAGAAAATAGAGAATTAAATAGCATGGTAAAAACCATGCAGAAAAAAAGCCATTGAGCTTTGGCAAGAAAGCCATAAAGAAAAATAAAGAAGAGGAAAAATAGAGAAAAAGCCTTGAGCTTTAGTATAAAGAAAAAAGCCATGAGCTTAAAAGAAAATAGAGAATTAAATAGCATGGTAAAAACCATGCAGAAAAAAAGCCATTGAGCTTTGGCAAGAAAGCCATAAAGAAAAATAAAGAAGAGGAAAAAAAAAAAAAAAGTCAAAGCCGCTTATGCAATTGTGCTTAACTAAGTGCGTTAGCTGCTCCTCAGCAGTAGGCTTCCTTAAAAGCCGCAGCACCTCCTCAAAAAGGGCTCAAATATCCACCCTTTCAAAAATAAAAGGTGAAAAGCTAGGTAGGGAAAATAAAAGAAAATAGAGAAAATAAAATAGAGAAAATAGAAAGCACCTTTTTAAACTAAAGGGAAGGAATATGAAGGAGCCCTAATTAGGAAGGGCTGTTGCAGCTAGCTGGAAGCCATAAGTTCCACCTGATATGTATGTGACGCACCTGTAGGCACCCGCAAACCTGAAGGTATATAACCGGGTGAAAGCGGTCCGAGTTAGGAGAACGGAGAATTCAGTCAGCCGGGCAGTCACTCGGTCGGTCAGAAGAATCAGAGCGGCCAGAACGTAGGCAGAGCGGTTACAGAAGAGAAACCAGATAGAAGACAGAAGAGAAACCAGATAGAAGAAGTAATGACTGGTCAGAGTTAGGCGGAGACTCCTGAGGAAGACAGAAGACAGAAGAAAGAAGAAGGAAGAAAGAAGAGAGAAGAAAGAAGCTCTAATCTTTCTCTAAGCTAAGCTCTATCTTTCTTTCTAAATCTTTCTTTCCCTCTCTAAGCTCTAAGAAAGTAGAAGTAAAAGTAGTAAAAGCTTAACTCTGCCTCCGAGAGTTTTTCCTCCCGGTTTTCGGTACCAGGCAGCTTACAATTGTTTATCTGAAAGTCAAATTTAACTGTGTGCCTTGTAATTTGATTTGTTAAACTGGCAATCCTACAGACAAGGACAGCCAGCAGGCCATGGCAAGTCAAGCTGGCTCCTAGGGTGAGAGCCACGAGAGAAGCTGGGGAAACCTCAAACAAGAAATCACGTTCCCTATGGACATACCTTCCACTCTGCATTCAGCTCCCAATTCCTTCATCTTGTGGGCATTCCCTGGGCTCCCCGATCATGCTTTGATGTAGGGAAGATCATCTGGGGCAAGGGAAGATGCAATGAGTCCTGAGGCAGGCTGCAGAATGCACACTAGTTAAGCATTTGGGCTTTGTGGTCAGCTATATTGGGTTTATTTCCCAACTCAGCCTGGGGAATAGCACAGTAAGTGGAAATTGTTGTTAATACTTAGAGCTTGAGCTTTCTCCTCTTTCTCTTTTCTCTTTCCTTCTTATGCTGTATCCAGCACTTTGCCAGACATTGAGAGGAATACAGAGAATGGAATGGTCCCTTGACACAGTCCTTGCTGGAGAGAGCTGACAGCCTCATTGGAAAGCATATTAGATATATTAATGAACAGAGATCAAGACAAAACTAATATTAACATTAACATTGTGCTTGGCCTTGCTCTAAGTGTACATATAAGCTGATGTTAGCAGAGCGGCAGTCTGTCCTTTCAAATTCAAATTGGCTCAAGCCCTCATCCCATCCATCCCTTATCAGGGAAGTACAGTGTCTTAGATTTCTGGCCAGGTGTGATAGCACATGCTTGTAATCCCAGTGGCTCTGGAGACTGAGGCAGGAGGAACAAAAGTTCAAATCCAGCCTCAGCATCTTAGTGAGGCTCTAAGCACTGAGACCCTGTCTCTAAGTTTTATATATATGTATAAAGGCTGGGGATGTGGCTCAGTGGATAAGTGCCCCTGGGTTCAATCCCTAAAAAAAAAAAAAAAAAAAAAAAAAAAAAAAAAAAAAAAAAAAGATTTCTGAAAATTCTGAAGGGCACACAATCTCATATGGTTCTGAATCTGGCCTCCTAATGAACTTCTGATTTCACTATTCATCTTCCATGACCACTCTCTTTTTCCTATTTTTTGTGACACTACATCAGAAACACTGTCCTTCTTTCCTGATTTTTATTTTAAAAAATGAAAACAACTACTCACGTGAAGGATTTGTGCAAATCAAAGGGTTTTACCCAGGTTTGGGTAGATGAAGGGGGCATATGTTACAGTAACACAAATAATTGAAAACTGATTACTAGATGTTTCAGTATTTTAAAGTCCTTGGGAAGCTGAAACAGGAGGATCAAGAGTTCGAGGCCAGACATGGCAACATAGTGAGGCCCTGCCTCCAAAATAAAAAAAGAAATTTGAAGTTTTTGGCTACATTGTCACTTGGAATTTCTCTGCAAACTCCAAATTCTTTCTGTGGACTCACTCTTGATCTTTCTCCCATTTCCTCCCCTTTCTTCTCTGGCTTATCCTAAATTCATGTTCATGTTCATTTCTTATGAAAAGAGATTAGCTCTATATATGCTATATTTAACTCCTTTCCATCAAAGCTTCTCTTTCTTTCCCTGGGTTAGCTTATCAGGGTTATTTTCCTTTAAAAAAAAAGATTCTTCCTTCATAATAGAAACCTTGATGTCAACTGGTGAAGTAATCATTTTGTCACTGCATTCCTCTCATACAAACATGATCACTGTTTATCCCACAATACATGAGGTCAGGTTATTATACCCATTTCACACATTAGTAAACTGAGTCTTCTGAAGTACAATGCTAGAACCAGGAGAGCTTGGATTTAAGCCTAGTCGTCTAAATCTGAATCTAGTGTGCTTCCCACTATACAAGGGTGTTACTGCAGAGAGAATATATCAGAAAATGCTACTATGTACTACATACCATTAAAGAACAATATTATAGGTATGGGGTTTGGAGAAATTGCTATCAGGTAGAGGATTCTCTGACTCCATGAAAAGGCCTACCTACTGCAGGCTGAAGATTCTCCCTCAGGATTGCTCCAGAGCCAGCAAAGCAGAGCTCAGTGTGTGCAGCAAGATCACAGACCTCCAGAAGTTCTAGACCACTGAATTCCTCAGTGGTTTAGTCTAGGAATGACTTTAAAAATGGCCCAGCTATCACACTTGTTTTATTTTTAAACGATTTTTACTTCTAGGTCTTACATCAATTCAAAGAAGTGAATACTATTCCTATGTCCAATTTACAAACTGAGTATCAGAGCAGTAAAGTGACTTACCCAAGGTCACTCAGCTAGTAAGCAGCAGAAGCCAGAATGTGCTACCAATGCCTGTCCGCCAAAGTCTACCAGGAATACACCTTGGGCTGATCAAGTTGGGTTTCTCCTTGCAGCAAAGGGAAACAACCCCACTGTTCCCCACTATGTGCATTTTCCCTCACAGCAACAAACAATAAGCATGACTGGGTCAAGCAAAGGTGTGCTTCTTGTGGTCTTTGGCTGGAGGGCATTGATAGAAATGGAGGTTCATGGAATCTTCACCCTGGAGAAGTCCTTACTAGCTTGGACCCAGATCTTCCACTTAGTAATAATGATCATATCTGAAACTCCTTCTATCTACCTCTTTAAGATGCCAGCCTGCCCATATCTGGAAGGTAAGTTCACACAGAATTCATTTGTTAGACTTCACTGAAGCCCTTTAGCTTTGGACTTTTTTCTAGAAATGAGGTCCCTCAGGGGATTTTTGTTTATCTGATTAGATTCCCATGGATCCTTGGCAAAACGGTTTTCTAGGTTTGTAACACACGTTCCTATCTTTTGTTTGCTTGTCTAATGTCTTTGATGATGTTGGTTTATAAAAGCAAAAGTCTATAGGGAAAGGACAGGCATGGATTCAATAAGCTTGTCCTTGAGCTGTCCCTGGTGACTGAGGAATTCAAATGGTCTCTTCAGATCATGTCCTTTGGAGGAACTTTGCCTCATGTTATTATTTCAAAACCTTACAGATGGGCTAGGGATATAGCTTAGTTGGTAAAGTGCTTGCCTCAAATGCACAAGGCTCTGGATTCAATCCCTAGCACCACACACAAACAAAAAAAAAAAAAAAAACCTTACAGAGATTTCTCAATATTGTCTTTGTGTCCCTGAGAACTGCTTTCTTTAGCTTCATCTACCCAGAATCAGAGGGTTTTGTCTGGCCCTGATCAGCGATGATTGGCCTTTGGCCAAGCTCTAGAAATATAAAGTTCACCACCACCATTTTACAGACTTTTCAGTTCTCCTGGGGTGTTCTCTGTCTAAAAATAACCAGGCTAAACACCTGCTTCCCTCATGTTTTCTCACCACAATGCTAACTTGTACGCTTATCCCTCTGACTGGCACAATTTCACCAGGGACAATTTAAAATTGTAGTAGGCACTTTGTGGAGATTTGGACATGAACCAAAGAGGTACTTTAGAACAAAAAGCAAAAAAAAAAAAAAAAAACAAAACCCTCGAGGAGATGGTCTTTTTGGTCTACAAGAGATCATTATGTTTAATGTAGGAGATATCACTTTCTATGTTTCCATACTTTAAAAATTAATAAATGTTGACTGCCTTTTTACTTATATAGTCTGATATAACTGTCAAGGACCCATGTTAGGTCAAAACCAGCTATATGCCACTCTTTTGTGTCACTATCTCTCAAAAGTCCTTATTTCTAAATGGTAGCCATCTTCTCATAGAGGAAACATGACTAGTTTTTTTACAGTAGTAATTGCAATGTTTGACTGTAGCTAACTCACTCTTCTGTTTTGTGTACATTTTTTTCTGTTCCATTTCCTTTCTTTTTTCCATGCCTTGTGAACCTTTCAAGATTAGCTGATCAAAAACTCAGTTGTCTTGCATATACTCTAGAAATATCTCATCCAGATAAAAATCAAACATATCTAAAAATGTTTTTAAGTTATTAAGCTGTTTTACTTTTTTTATTTGTTGTTTTTAGATATACATTATAATAGGGAAACTCTTTTACTTTTTGTGTGCATGTAAAAGTATATTTACATAATCACCTTGTTACTATAGATATAAGAAAATAATAAGAGCCTTTAGTTTCAAGGCACAAGAAGAATTTGGGTATGATTCAGAGTATTAGAATACTTTTTTGTTTTGTTAAATTTCTCATAATTTGAATTTCTTTAATTTCCTACTTGGGTTTTATGTTGTTGTAAACATTCTTTCACATGGTGACCCAATTATAATTTCTGGATTCTCAGTTAACATAAGACCTTAGACCTAAGTAATTATAATCATTGAAATATCTATAAAGTTCAGAAAAAGAAAGCAGATACACATAGATTTATATATATTTTTAATGGTAATCAACTAAGAAAATGTGTAAAAGCTTTTGAATAATATTTTGTATATATTTCATCTCCTAAAACTGTTAAAATGATAGTAAATAATTATTTGTGGAGAAAACATAGCTAAAAAATCCTTTATCTTCTACACTCTAGTTTTCTCTTTTGTTTGAAGGAAGAAAAGTTGATTACTTTAAGAATGAAAAAAATGGTCAGGTACAATAAGAGAAAAATAAAAATATATATACAAGGTAATAGACATTATTTTCAGTTTCCTTATAAAAAAAGTTGTTATAGTTTATTCATGATTAATATGAGATAGTTTTATTTAACATACTAACATTAATTATATTTAAAGTTAGTTTAAATCTTATGATTATACTCTATTCTATATTTATATATCTGTGTATTATAAGTACATATATAAAAAGGTATATCAGTAATATTTTCCTACACATGCATGAATAATGTGCCAAAAGAGTGAAGTTTGAATTTTATTCTTTTCTCTTTAGAGTAACCAAGTCATTTTATACCCAGATTAGTAGAGATTTCTTTTTGGCACCAAATTATTCTGCTAACTCCCAGAGCTTTTAGACATATTCTGAAATCACTTTTTAAAGGGGTCTTTACTTTTAAACAAAAAAGCTAATTTCCTAATAGACATTGTTTATTGTTGAGTGATTTTACAATGTTGACTATAAATTTTTTTGCTTGAGATACAGATATGACTTATACCTTGTCCCTTCTAACAGCTATTCTTAATTTTGCTTTATCTAAATGTAGAATAATAAAATTATTAAGATACCTTTTATGCTTCAACTATCTTTGAGGTCTTCTATATTGGCCATTAAGTCACCCAAAGATTTACTCTGGTACCTTATAAAAGAAATGGTAATAAGAATAATGGTTTATTAGAATAATTAGAAATTAAATTTCTCCAACTTTTAGTTAAGTAAACTGTTATGAAAACTGTCTATCAATCACAGTATTAAAATAACTGGACAAATTAAAAATAGAATCATTGTCCAGATACAAATACTATATGCACATATAAATATCTTTCATTGATTGAATACTTTTCAAGTTAAAAGAAATATAATCATATTTAAGCACAAAGTCTGATAAAACATCTGTCTATGCAAAATTTTTTCAGGATTTTAGATTCACAAACCCTTTTCCCTTTTTGTTCATGAAGTTCCTGGGTAGGTGCTAAGGGTACTAAATGGTCAGACATATATTGCTTGTTTCTGGCTTTCATTAGATTTAGTAGCTAAAGCATAGCTCTTGTCTAAGAGCTATAATAGCAATAGCACAACATGTAAAAAGTTCAATTAGCTTATTTCTAGATCACCACTAAACTTGATGGTTCCCCATGCAATGCAAACTCTTCCTCTTCTCCTTCTCCTTCTTCTTCTTCTTCTTTCTTGTTTTTTTGGGGGGGTGGGTGGGTATTGAACCCAGGGGTGCTTAAACACTGAGCCCCGTACCCAGTCCTTTCTTATATTTTATCTAGAGACAGGGTCTGGCTAAGTTGCTCAGGGCCTCATTAAATGGCTGAGGTTGGCTTTGAACACTTGATCCTCTTGCCTCAGCCTCCTGAGCTGCTGGGATTACAGGCATGTGTCACTACACCCAGCCAGTGAAAACTCTTCTATTAACAAAAAACTTTTAATACTTTTCAGCTAGTTACTTAACCTCCTATGAAAAATTATTGCTTCCCCTTTCACACCATCTCTGGGATGCTCTAAATCCAATCATGCCTCTTAATTTACTTGAAGAAGGAAAAATTCACAACTGCTTACTTCTGTTAGGGAATTCATATCCTGCATAGACCTTCAGAGACATTTCAGCCCACTTTGCAGGAACTTTTTACCTCTACTAAAAAATTTTGTTAACTGGGGCTGGGGTTGGGGCTCAGTGGTAAAGTGCTTGCCTAGCATGTGTGAGGCACTGGGTTTGATCCTCATGGCTCAGTGATAGAGTGCTTGCCTCGTATGCATGAGGCCCTGGGCACGATCCTCAGCACCACATAATAATAAATAAATAAAATAAAGGTATTATGTCCAACTACAACTAAAAAATAAAATATTTTAAAAAATAAATGAAATAAAGGCATTGTATCCATCTACAACTAAATTTTTTAAAGATTTTGGTTAAGTTAGAGGGACACAAAAATGGATTCACTCCCCTTGTAATAAATCATAGTTTTCCTCTAAATGTAATCTGTGTCCTACTGGTTACCAAAGATATGTGGGTATCAGATATCAATGCCACATCCCTAATGTAGTCTGTGTGTTCAGAATAATATAAGAGACTTTTATTTAAAAAAAAATTAAATTTGTTCTTTTTGATACCAGGGATTGAACTCAGGGGCACTTGACCACTGAGCCACATCCCCAGCCCTGTTTTGTATTTTATTTAGGGACAGGGTCTCCCTGAGTTGCTTAGCGCCTCACTTTTGCTGAGGTTGACTGTGAACCCGCGATCCTCCTGCCTCAGCTTCCCAAGGTGCTGGGATTACAGGTGTACACCACCACACCCAGCTAAAATTTGTTTTTTTTAGATATACATGTAAGTAGAGTTTATTTTGACATATTATACATACATGGAGTATATTTTATTCTAATTAGGATCCCATTCTTGTGGTCATACATGATGTAGAGATTCACTGTGGTATATTCATATATAAACATAGGAAAATGACCTTTAGATATTTAAAATTACCATTCCTCCAAAAATATCATGCTTCTTTAATTTTTAAAATTATCCCCAAATCATAGGAAAGGTGGTGGAATGAGAGGGTCATCATTACTCTAAGTACATGTATGAAGTCACGAATGGTGTGACTCTACGACGTTGTGTACAACCAGAGATAAGAAAAATTGTGCTCTATATGCGTAATATGAATTGAAATGCATTCTGTTATCATATATAAAAAAATAGGATATTTTTTTTTAAAAATCCCCAAATTACCCAATGACCTCCTAAATAAGACACACGCACAGGCTACTTTGGAGAATTCTCAAAAGGGATAACTTATTGCCTCTTCATGCATACTCCACAAACTGGGATTCCCACATTAGGAATAATATAACTGGCAAAAATTATGTCAAACTTGCTTCTGACCTCTAGCACCAGTCATAACCTCTACTGTGAAAGCCCAACAAAATATTCTAAATTCAATAGCTAGCATTGTTATGGACAATCACATTACTCTTGATTTCCTCTTAACTAGTCAAGGGGATTACATGCCATCACAAATACTTCCTGCTATGCCTATATCTGATAAGATTTAAAAAAAGTGAAATTTTTAAAAAGGCATTTGTTTCCTGTACTAATAATCATTTCATTTCTGATGATTGTTAGCTTTACATTTGGCTGATGTGTCCTGTCCAGTTTCAAATGCTAGTGTATAAGCATTGTCATATTAGAGGACTCAAATTAGTCCTGCAACAAAATGGACAGAACAAACCAATCCTAGCCTTTACTACAGACTACATTCTCTAAATGAAATCTTGGAAAAGGTGAAGATCTGGCTATCACTGATATACAGTTTGACTTTGTCTGCACTTAGCTATAAGGGAGGCCCTAAGAAAAATACAAGCAGCCCCTAAGAAGTAGGGCCTGGTCTGGTCCTACTAGTTGGGGCTTGCTGTTCTCCTGCTAAATAATTTCATAGAATATCAACATTAGACAAGGCCACTCTGTGAGCATGGATGATTAAGACAAATGAAGACCACTGTGTAATCATATCTGAACACAGACAAAACAAATAGTGACTAGGCCACAGACATGACCAAACTCCCCCTATTCTGGCTAATATGAATGATTGTTACTTCTCTAATTATATCTTTATCTCTGCTTTAATATCCCCTTCCTATAGATGAGGTTTATTGAACCACCCAATTATAGAACTACCCTGCTTCCTGACAGCATCCAAATCCAGAACAAAGCCTTACTTCCTTTGGCCCTCCCCCAAATTATTTAAGACAAATCCAAATCCTAAAATAAGTCATTCTTAGTATCCTCTTATTGAGGTACCACATGATTTCCCATGGTGTGCATTTTCCCTCACTGCAATGAGTAATACATATATTACCTATCTTTTATCCCACAAGGAAAACATTATTGTCATCCCCATTTTACAGATAATGAAAGTGAGACTCAGAATTTAAATTACATTCCCCAAACTACCTAGATAGTAAGCTGAGAAACACACAAGAACCAAGGTCTTGTTCTTTGCATTATGCTACACTGCTCTGAAAAAAAGGGCATAATGGGAGATTCTATTGGGCTCTTGGAAATTCCTCTAAAGAAAATTCCATTTTTCAACATATTGGCATACCTTCTCTGTGATAATATTTGGCAACTTTAAATGTTCTCATTAACCTTGCACACAATAGTTACTCATTAAATTTTGTGTGTGTGTGTGTGTGTGTATGTGTGTGTACAATAAGTGGGCGGGTTGTGCTGTATCTTGATGTGTGATACAATTAGCTTTGTGGTTGCACCTGGTTAATAGAATTACTGCCACCATATCTGCACACACCAAAATTAGGCAAACCCTTACAAGCTGGCCCTAATAGAGTTGAGGAGCTCAGCAGGCCATGGTATGGTTGCTGTTAGCTCAGCAGAGGAGATTACAAGGAGCAAGAAAGGAGAGGCCAGAGCTCCCACTATGGAACTTCTATTTAGTGCTGACAGAAGGGAATTGGCAGTCTCCCCACAAGGATGGAATAAATTCTTACTACTGTCAGCATCCTGCCCACCTTGTGGTGGAAACAAAGAGTGAAGGGGGTTAAGAAGGGGTATAAGATATGGTGTCTGCTCTGGGAAAGTTACTTTAGCACCACCCCCCATAACAGGTAAAGACTGTTCTCCTCTCCTTCCCACTTTGGACCAAGTGTTGGGAATGCTAAGGGAAATATTCTTAAGGGGAGGGGAACGGATATGCTGGCTGATGCAGGCATGAAGCCCAGCCATGAAGGCCCTTAGATGAAGAAATGTGAGCATTAATTGATCTAGGAATGTCTGCTCTAAGACAGTTACCAGGCAAAAAAGTCTCCAGGTATAGAGGGTAGGGAATATAGGGGGGATTTGTAGCCATTTTTATGCAACAATGGCTTAGGTATAACAATCTGAAATGCGCATTAGAACAGGGGAATTTGCCTAGAGGCTACATTTGTTTAAGGGTACTTTATTTGGATTATACTTTCATTTGGGGTGGTTTGGTAAGCAGGTGACAGTTAATATCAGTAAGAGTAGAGGTAAAGCTGCTCTTAGACATCCCTGCTTTCAGGTGTCATGAGAGGAGCGCCTTCTCTGGACAAGCCAGGCAACAGAGGAAACCCAAGAGAGATGAGACCAAGGAGGAAGTTCTGGAGTCTTGAAAATAGGCCTGCAGGGGGCAAACTATTCTCAGATACAGTGGGTCCTTCTTAAATGGATGGAACTGGAGAACATCATGCTAAGTGAAATAAGCCAATCCCCAAAAAACCAAAGGTTAAATGTTCTTTCTGATTTGTAGATGTTAACACAAAACAAGGGAAGTTGGGAAGGGGAATAACAACAATCCATTGGATTAGACAAAGGGAAACGAAGGGAAGGGAAGGGGAGAGGAATAGGAAAGACAGTAGAATTAATTGGTCATACCTTTCTTTGCCTTGTATTTGTATACACGACCAGGGTATCTCCACATCATGTACAACCACAAGAGTGGGAACCTAAATAGAATAAGTTATACTTTATTTATGTGTATTCTGCCAAAATACATTCTACTGTCATGTATAACTAAAAATAAAAGCAAACAATCAGCTGGGATAATGGCTGTTATGATCTGCCCAAGAACATATTTAGGACTTTTCCACAAGGGCTTTGTGGTGGTAGGGGGAGGGGTGTGTGCTAGATAGATTGCACACATAGGTATTATAGGGATTACGAGTCCTCTGTACAGGACCCTAGAGTAATACAGTGGCTTGGCATGGCTGTCTTTATGAAATAATCAGAGAGCATAATAGATATAAGAGCGTTACTAGGATCATTTGAATTATCTATAGTTCTTGAGATTTGATCCTCCAAACTTGGATCTAGGAGGTTAGAGTAGAGGTCAGACTTGGCCCATCTGGACTTCCATTCTGCTGTTTATCCACAGCCACCACAGCTACCAGCCCAGTTTGTGCTCCTCCTCAGTAGAAAGCCCCAACCACAACAATAATACAATGCCTCTTTCTCCTTCCCGAAGCCCAGCTGACACAGTCTGCATTTTTAAAAAGAACCTCCCTCCATCTTCCCTTAAACAGGAGATAATGAATAGAAAAAAGTATCAATTAAAATCCAGTAAAAGTAGTTCCAAAGAACTGACAAATTTTATTAGAGTCCCTCACTGGAAGGAGATGGGGGGGGGGGTTCCCAAAGCAGGTTTCAGAGAATGCCAGTTCTATAGGATGCTGAGAGGTGTGATTAAAAAAAAAAAAAAAAAAAACAAAAAACAAAAAACAGCATTTTGCAGACAAATATCTTTGGGGAAAAAAAAGGCTGGTACTATAGTTTGAATATGGTTTTTCCCCTCCAAAACTCGTGCTGAAATTTGATTCTCAATTTGTAGCAGTGATAATAGCTGGTGGGATATTAAAGAGGTAATTAGGTAGTTAAGTGGGATTAATGTCTTTCTTGCAGGAGTGAGCTCTCTCTGGAGACTGGATTAGTTATCACAAGAGCAGGTTTTCCTCTTCTGCACATGCCTGCTTGTCCTTCCACTTTCCATAATTAGTTGAAGAAGCACAAAATCCTTACTACTGCCATGTTCTTAGATTTCTTAAACTCCAGAACCCTGGGCCAGTAAATCTCTCCTTTAAAAATTACACAGCCTTAGGATATTGTTATATCAATAAAAACAAAGCTAGCTGGGTTAACCAAAGTTTATAAAAAAATCTCTAAGACTTTTCAGAACCTCTACTATGTGCCTTATGGTCTCTAAAAGATGGACAGATTAGAATTTGCAACTTGGTGCCATTTATTAAGAACAGTGCAGTGTATGCTGCACTGTTCCATATGTATTAATCTTCATTTATTCCTCATCACATAAGATAGATGCTACTATTATCTTAATTCTATAGATGAAGAAATTGAGGCACAGAGAAGTTATATAACCTAGCCAAGGTCACAAGCTAGTAATCAGAAGAGCTGATAATTTGGGGGACTACACTAGAGAGTATTAGATCAGTGTGGCAGAGACTGCACAGATGCTCAGGGAACCCATTTCATCTTCTTACAGGTCCACCACTAAATTACACTTCCCAGACTCCCTTGCAAGGAGGTAGTCATTCCTTAACTTCAGAATGTGGGCAGAGATGCTTTAGTCCTTACCAGCCTGAGTAGATTCAGAGTGGGTTTGTCCCCTCCATATTCTCTCTTTCCTCACGTGTTTGCCAAATGCAGAGGAGCCAGTAAAGTTCTCCAAGAACATAAAAGATGACCAAGCCACAGTATGAAATGATTTGGGTCCCTGAATGATTGCAAATTAGCACCCACTAGCTTACCTCACCCCTACCCTCTCCAAGCAGCACTGCACTGTCATATGGATAAGAAATCATTGCTGATTATATTAAAACAGTGAGATTTGGGAGCTGTTTGTTATAATATTTATCCTATGCCAACATATCCAATGCAAATCAGAACATTATTTCTTCCTGTAGCTTCTGCTGGACCAAAGATTCTGAGGTATTTATTTACACTGAGGAATGACAACATAGTGTAGTGAACACTAGCTTTGAAGTCATTCAGCACCAGATTCAAATCTCAGATCTCTCACCAATAATGCAATTTGGGGCAAACTACTTAACTATTTAGAGCTTCTGTTGCTTAATTTAAAAGTGGAGATGTTAATGCCAAACTCACAGAGTAATCATGATGATTAAATGAGATCACACAGAAAAGTGTCTGACATATAGTATATGCTTATTAAAAAGTAGCTATTGTCATTACTGGGAAGTCCTGGCATTCTACCTTATACATAATAAGGACTGAATAAATAGAAGTCCCTTTTCTGCTATTCCTTCCCCACATCCTGATAGCATAGGTCTGGCTTGGCTTGGCAGCACCCTGTCTGGATTACTACCCTCCCATCTCCCTCCTGGCTAGTGTTTTCTTGGCAGTACTTCCCCTTACTTTATCCTTAGCAATGGGTCTATGATCCATTCTCATGCTATTTCAGACTAATGCCAAAGTCCCAAGTGAAACTATTCTCTACTGAGAACTTAGCTATTTAAAATGTTTTCTGAGATGAATTATGTTCCTCTTCTAGACTTATGCCCTCAGCTCCACCTACTCTGGGGTCCTTGGAGCTGACTCCTAGGCCTGGAATGGGCCAAGACTAGGTCACCTCTTCCACTCCTAGTGTCCAATTAATGCCAGCTTCAGTGCACAGGGACCAAATGTGGGTTCTTCAAGTGTCAGCCAACATACTGCCAATGAATGTTGCAAAAAGGCCTGGCTAAGTTCTACAAAGAACAGAAGTTGCCAACTGCTGAAAGCTAGTGCATGTTAGGGGGTGCCCACTGCAAAACAAAAAATCCTATGGCAAGGGGATCCTTGATCTATGGCTATGTATTATGACCCTGAACAGTGATCCAGAAAACTAAATTCACACCCACCCACCTCTGGGAGGTGGAACAGGTAGGACAAATGTTTCTTGTGACCTGTCTTGTTTCCAGCTCTCCTGAGTCACCTTCACCACCACACAAAAAGAAAAAAAAATCATATATATGATATACTTATATATGTATATATGTGCGTGTATATATATATATATACATATATATATGTATATATGTGTGTGCATATATAAAAAGTTCAGCTATTTTTAATTCTGTTTCTCCAATGCTGGCCTGAATCTCTCAAGTATTTCTCCTGTTCCCTCTATACTAGAGTTTTCATTGATTTGAGACTTTGTTCCCCTAGGCCTTAGGCTGATGAAGATCCTGCAGTAACCTCTTCCATGGGCTATGTTGGTGGGTGTCAGTGAGGAGCATGCTCTTGCCAAGGGTATGGAGGGACTTTCCTCAGCCCCTGAACACCATTACCACCTTCCCAGCTCTCTCTGGTATTTCCTGTTGTTCTTAACTATGAGGTCTATGGGCACATGACCCCTCCCCCAATCTAGACTATTCTATCTTCTGTGTAAAAACCACTGGGCCTTAAGCCCTCAAGGAATCAGAGTGTTAGAGCCAGCACAGCAAACACATCCTAGAGGTCTCCAAGGCTTCAGGACTAATCACATTGGGCTGAGGCTGATCCAATGACCCATGGACAGAAAACTTTAAGAGATGCCATGGCCCCTCATCAGAGCAGGCATCTAATTGGAGCCCTTTATAGCTTGGATGTTTGGAACAAATGCTCTTGAATCTATCCCCTATAAGGTAGACTATATCTATTTATAGCTAATAAGTTACTGAGTGTTTGGTAAATGCCCAACCCTGCTCTAACCACTTTATATATAATTATGCACTGAATCTGTGAAACATCCCTATAAGAAAGGTACTGTCATGCTCGCTTTGGCAGCACATATTCTAAAATTGGAACGATATAGAAAAGATTAGCATGGCCCCTGCACAAGGATGACACGCAAATTCATGAAGCGTTCCATATTTTTATACAACTAAAGCAAATAAATTAAGAAAAAAAGAAAGGTACCGTTATCATCCCCATCGTAAAGGCAAGGTAACAGAGAAGTTACATAGCTAGAAAAAAGTTTTGAACAGGGCTGGGGATATATATAGCTCAGTTGGCAGAGTGCTTGCCTTGCATGCACAAGGTCCTG
Source organism: Tamias sibiricus (assembly GCA_025594165.1). Taxonomy (NCBI): domain Eukaryota; kingdom Metazoa; phylum Chordata; class Mammalia; order Rodentia; family Sciuridae; genus Tamias; species Tamias sibiricus. Next base: position 94,986,969 of record CM046667.1, on the reverse strand, counting down.
GGTTCAAACCTCAGCACCACAAAAGGCAAAAAGTTTTGAACCTAGACAATATTCTCTCCAGATCCCACACTCTTAACCACTATGGGCACCACCTGACTGGCATGACTATGCATAGACAAACCCCCATGGTGCCCTCCACCTCCCAAGTTAGCCATTCTTCACTCAGGACCTGGTTTCCAATGCCTGGATGCTTCATCCACATCAGAGAAAATCCTAGTGTTTTGCTCTAGTAAGACTTCGGAACAGTGTAGTCTTAGGGTGCACAGCAGGAAGACCCTTTCAGGAATATGAAGCAGGCTTGAAAAGGAAAGGTTGGGGGGGTAGCAAAATCAAATATCTGAAGAGTGAAGCAGCTAGTAAGGTAATGAGAAAGCAGGAGAGAATCCCCTCCTTTCCACAGGCAATACAACTGCTACCCCAGCCTCCCCCACAAACACATATGCAAACACTCACATGCACATACTTCAGTGTTTAAATATTTCAGCAGAAGGGCAGAGCTAGCCTGCCAGAGAAGAGATTGCTTGTTAGTGAAGGAGCTTGGCAGATGTGCCCTCTAGCTCTGCTTTTGAAAGAAGCAAGAACTCCCAGGGCTCAGTGAGCACCTCCAGGGAGCACAGATACTGGAATGACACTTAGCTGTTCTGCAAGACTGAATCATTCAAGATGCAGTGAGCACAGCTTTGTGGGGAGGCTACTGGGCTTTCATTCTGGAATGTTCCTGAAGTTAGTTCAATAGAGATATCCAGAAGAAGCCTCATTTCCTCTCAATTCTGCTTATCTTCCTTCTTCTCAACTAGTGGGCTACCTGAGGATAGAGCTCAGTCTCCATCAGTTTCCTAGGCTTTGATTCCTCTGCATAAATAAGTATTCGTGTTGTCTCTTTAGTGCCTAAGGAATAAGCTGGCTAAACAGTGAAGCAAAACCTTTCCATACTGCTTCTCTAGCATCCTGTATGGTTACAACCTGTCTACCTCACATCATTAGACATCTATCTTGGTGGCAACTGGCACCTACTCTTCTTTCTCTTCTCTCACATTTACAGGTACATTGTCTCACATGTATCTATGTGACTCAGTTTACTCATTTGTAAAATGAAGATGATATTGCCCTGTATATATCCTGAAATTTTATTTTATTTTGCTTTTTGCAGTGCGGAGGATCTATCCCAGGGCCTCGTGCATGCTAAGCAAGTACCCTACCACTGAGCTACATCCCCAGGCCATCCTTGAAGTTTATGAGAATCTGATGAAATAAAGTTCTGAATGCCCAGTCAAGTACACAAAATGCAGTATGTGCTAGGGGACTTATCAATCTCATCCACCAGTCTGTGAACTTCTCATATCCCTGATGGTTGATTTCTTAGTGCCCAGCAGAATGCTCTGCATATAGTAGATACTTAATAAAATCATATCATATGAATTAAAAATATGTCTGGGAGCATAACTTTTTAGGACTGCAAATAATCGTCAAGCCTCTGTTACCATAACATGCTTCACAGCCCAAGCCCTAGATTAAGCCCTTCCCATAGTTCCCAAGAGCAGTATCAGGTGACACCAAATGAACCTAATAACACTCATTTTTCTTCAGTGGGAGTAGGTCTACACTGAGCTCTAAGGATATTGGGTCAAGGTACAGTTTCTTCCCCACCCCATATTAATGACAAGGAGGTTGCATGAGGCAATAACTAGTACCAGCCAACATTGTGAAGGTAGAGTGTGACAGAGGGACAGTAGGAAACATGGAGACTATTTGGTTTCTGCATTCTTATTCACTTCAGATCTTTTTAGACCCAGTCAATGTGAACTTAGTAAAGGAAGAAAGCTGAGTGGGACCATTTCACTTCAGCAGCAGGCAGATGGCCTAAGCCTCAAGAAAGGGGAAATGATCAAAGACCCACAGATCTTTAGGACCTTTTGAGACCAGCGTCTTCATTTTATAGTTGAGGCCCAGAAACCTGAATTAATTCATTTACGGTCACAGAACTAAGAAAGGACACAGCCATAGGAGTCCAACTCACAGACCCGGGTTCATTTTATTCCCCACCATCCCAACGGGGGGTAAAGGTCTTTTTATTATTCCGTATCCCATAGTCAATTCAATTTCCACAGTAATCCCAGGAGCTTGGAAGGAAAAAGGTTGTCATTCACACTTATGCCAGAGGAAACTGAAGCCCAGGGAGGTTTTTGCATTAATAGCCATATATATGGGTGGCATGACCAGGAGCATAAACTAATGCTCCTGACAAGGCAGCTCTGTGGCTAAAGGCAACACAGTTGGAATCAGACAAATCTTTGAATCTCAGCTCCACAGATTTCTGTCCATGAGATCTTGGGAGAGTTGCCTGTTTTTTTGTTTGTTTGTTTGAGGCTCAGTTTTCTCAATTACAAACTAGGGAATGATAATAGTACTGACATCCTCAGGCTGTTGTGACTGTTAAGTGAAGCAAAGTATGTAGAATTCCTGGCATAGTTAGAAGCACAGAGTAAACATTCCATAGCTCAATAAGATTTTCTTTTTCTTTGCACCCACCAAAACTTAGTGTCCAATGGGTGGAGGAGGGAGGGACATTGATAACAGAAGCTGAGAAACAGAATTTGGAACACATAACTACCAGTGTTCCCTTATCACCTGGACCAACCTCCTTCCCCCGTCCCTCATTTCACCAAGGACATTGGACAAGAGAATATCTAGAGTGGACTGGCATTTCCCATGCCATTTGTGTTCCTGGGCAAGCAGCCTGCAAAATCTTTAAATACATTTTTTTAAAAAAATCAGCAAATCCCAATTGCCTGACCTTGGAGGCAAAGAGACAGACAGATGTAGAAGCATGATCCAGAAGGCCCCACAGCCTGGGAGTGGAGCAGGAGGTGGAGGCAAAAACTAAGGCAAGGAAATAAATATGCACAAATATGGATGCTCACCACATGATCGAGTCCCTTTTTCCCCAGACAGCCAAGCAGCTTTGTGGCCTGGTAGGACCAGGACTCCATTTCTCTCAGTACCACTAAAATTAAGGTCAGTGACACCAGCTCAATGAGAATCCTAGCTAGCATGAGCTGGGCTCAGAAGAAGTGAAAAGGAAATGATAAGCAATCACACTTTCTAGAGTCCCCTTTTGTGCCACCATGTATACCTGTGTGCTCCTCTCCCATCTATACTACTTTCCTTATTTTGTAGAAAATTGGCTTGGTTCTATCTAGAGACCACTACAAGGGAGTGTTATGCCTCAGTTATAAAATATGCCAGAGCCAGACTGGAGACTTGCATTCCTGTCTGGATACCTCCTTTGTCATGACTCAAGTCTCAGAGATTGTGCTTGCTTAAAATATGCCCTTGGGAGCAGAGCTGTTCCCATTGCTTTTCTTCATCTTTTTTTTTTTTTTTTTTTTTTTTTTTTTTTTTTTTTTGGTAATGGGGATTGAACAAAGGGGCACTTATCCACTAAGCCATATCTCAAGTCCATATATATATTTTAATTCAGAGACAGGGTCTCACTGAGTTGCTTAGGGCCTTGCTAAGTTCCTAAGGCTGATTTTGAACTCATGATCCTCCCTGCTTCAGCCTTCTGAGTTACTGTGATTACAGGTATTTGCTCCATGCTGGCCCTTTGCTTCTCTTTATTGGCAGCAAATCCCTAAAGTCTGCTCTCTCCAGAACTAGCCCTCTTGGAGCTGAGCCCAGCTGGGCAAAACTGATGGGCCTCCAGCAATCAAAGCTGAAGCAGGTGAAAAGCAGACTTTCCAGGCACCTCCCTGCTAGGGATTCTTCAGCTTAGTGTTTGGGCTGTCTTCAACCAAAGAGTATCCCTGCCTTTGGGTTCATTTACTATGTCCCTATTCAAGGAAAGCAGTTCCCCCAGCTCCAAGATGTCTTGGCTTTCAGGTTCCTAAGCTATATATATCTAGCCTATCTCCCAGATGGCCCAGGGGAATCTCTGGGCAAGAGTAGTGTTGGCTCTGTGAGTAGAAAAGGTAAAGCTTCTCCCAACTCCTGAGCAAATGGGGAGGCTTATATCACCAATATAGGACTGGCAGGCTGGCAGCCTTACTGACTGGGTATCTTGGGTCAAGTACTCAACACAAAGATGGAGGGATTTGGAACATTAGGAGCAAAGGGAGCTCACATTCCAATGAAACACATTCAAAATATGGAGGGCCCTTGAAGGTCTCTAACCAGCTAACCTTGTTTCACTTCCAGTGCCTTCTAGAAGAGGCATCTCCTCCAGGTAGACCAATTGGCATCCAATGACAGTGACAGATCCAAATGTCCAGGTTCTATGGACTGAATGTGTCCCCCAACATTCATGTGTTAAATTTAATCCCTAAATAAACATTGTTGGGAGGTGGGCCCTTTGGGTAGGTGAATATAAGTTTTGAGGGCTCCAACTTCATGAGGTTTCACTCTCTCTTGTCCTTCTGCTTTCTGCCACATGAAGACATAGCATTCCTCCTGCATGGAGGATGCTGCAACAAGGTGCTATCTCAGAACCAGAAACTGAAACTGCTGCCCCTTAATCTTGAATTCCCAGCCTCTAAAACTGTGAGAAATAAATTTCTGATTTGTATAAATCATCCAGTCTGTGGTGTTCTGCTATAGAAACACAAAATGGACTATAAGAGCAGGTGTTTGGCTTCTGGGTTCTTAGTATTCCCTGCTCACTCCCATTTCCCATTATAAGAAGAAAAAGGGTGAAGCAGGAAAAAAAAAAAAGAAAATTACACTTGTTGAATAAAAATTGGTTGGCAGACACTGTCTTGAGCATGTTCTTACACTGTATTTTATCCCTTCATTCTCCTTTCTTCTCCGAAGGTTGGGGAATATGTCCCAAGTGCAAAGAATTTCATTGAATGGAATTCTGTTAGTCATATATTACCATCAGTTCATGCATAGCCCACTTCCTTTTATATTTTTTTTCTTTCCCTCTTCATCACACTTGTTAGTCCTAACTCCTTTCCTGATGGACACTCTCATGTATTTGATTTACATAAATAGTATTATTCCATACATCTTTTCTGCTTCTTTGTTTCACGTAATATGAGATTACAACAGAGAGCTAATTCTATTGATATCTATAGATATGTTCATTTTAACTACTGCATAGTATTTTGAGATTTCCATATGTTGCATGTTTTTAATTCATTCTCCTGTTGATGAATATGTAGGTTGTTTCCAATTTCTCCTTACTACATTACATTGCAACAAAAACTTTCATGCAAGCTATTTTGTATACCTATGAGAGTAGTTCTTGGGGGATTTATATTCAGAAGTAAAACTGTTCTGTCAGAGTACATATACAAATTTAAATTCTCTAAACACTTCCAAATTCCTCTCCAAAATGGCCATATCTATGTACATTATCCTTAGCAGTATGTGAGGATTCCTGTCTCCCTACTTTGTTACTAATGTTTATTAGCTTTTTCTTTTTAAATATTTTGCCAGTCTAGTGTGCATAAAATAATACCTTGCTGGCTGGGTGTGGTGGTGCATGCCTGGGATCTCAGCGGCTTGGGAGGCTGAGGCAGGAGGATCATGGGTTTAAAGCCAGTCTCTGCAACTTAGTGAGACACTAAACAACTCAGCAAGACCCGTCTCTAAATAAAAAATTTAAAAAGGGCTGGGTGTGTGTCTCAGTGGTTATGGAGCGCTGGGTTAAATTCCTGGTACTCCCCCCCAAAAAAGTTATCTTGCTGCTATTTTGTTTTTCCCCCGATTAAAATGAGATTCAACAGTTGTTCAAATGATTATTATCTGTTTATTTGGGCTTCTCCTTTTGGAAGCTGCTTTGCCCATTTGTTGTTTTTTCTATCAGATTTCCTGTTTTTCTTTTTTTTTTTTTTTTTTTTTTTGCCCCATATTTTTTGGATATTTATTTTTTTGCTCATATATATCACAAATATTTTCTTCCAATCTGTCACTTTTCTGTTCAATATGCCCATTTTGTCCTTGGTAGAACAGAAATCTTTATTTCCAATGAACTATACTCAAATCCACCTACTTTTCCCATTATGATTTGTGCTCTCCGCACTTTAATAGAATCTTCCTACCCCAAATGCTACAAAGATATCCTCCTACATTTTCTGCTAATAATTGTATAATTTTGCCTTTTATGTTTAAGTCTTCAGCACTTCTAGAGTTCATTTTGTATCTGATATAATTTAATCTTTTTTTTCTATTTAATAAGTCAGTTTTCCCACTATTACCATATTATGCCTGTTATACACAGCATGGGATTTTCCTGTGGCTCTCAGTTCATGAGCAGTAAGTTAAGATACATTCACTGAGCTCCTACTGTGTTCACAGCCCTGAAGAGGGATACTAGTGGAGTTTATGACACAAAACCTGCCTTCAGGAAACATGCTCATCTAGCTGAGTAAACAAAATATGGACACAGAAAAGAATCTGAGAGTCTACATAAAGCTACAAAACGATTTTTTAAAAAGTCCTTGAAAGCTGAGAATACAAGTTTGGGAAGTTCGAAAGGAGCAGGATACCTATTCTAGGCTGGGGTGGATAAAAGATTTGGACTAGGGGTACAGGAACACCATTTGATATCTTCACACTGAGATGCTCATTCAATCAAGCTAGCTATCTGCAGTCACCACAGGATGAAAAAAAAGAGAAAAGATACTGAGACTTCAACATATACCATATTCTGGTCCTGCCAGTGCACTAAGGGTTTCTTTCCCTTCCTATTGCTCCTTAGCCCCAGGGTACCAATTAAGAAGGAAGCAAAATCAGTTCTGACTGCAGTCCAGGTACCCAGTCCACACAATCTCCCTGAATCAGCTGTCTCCCTTCTCAGAGGCATGGATTGAACTATTTATAAAATAATGATAATAAAAATAGTAATTATTATCATTATTATTAGTAACAATATTACTAATTATTATTATTATCATTAGTAATAATTATAACAAATATTATAATATAAACAATTCACAGACTTTCTGGAGCCCAAATTTCCTTGACAAATCTGCTTTACCTTGTAACCAGTGGAAAGGAAGGCAGCTGGTTGAGAGAGTTGTAGAATGGAAGCCTGGACCCCAATCAAAAACAAACTCTGAGTGTGGGAGACACAGGACAGAAGTTTCAGGACTGAGCTGCCTCCCTTTAGCCTAAACTATTATCTTTTAGTTTTCCTATGCCTTGCCTATTCTTTGGTCAGAAAGTAAAAACTATGAAGGTTTCAGAGAGCTTCAGCACCCCACCCCCAGCAGACCTTCCCAGCTTCAGGATATTTCACCATGTCACAAAGGTATAACATCTTGTGTTCCAAACTTGGCCCTCCCAGGTGTCTGCATTGCAAAGTACACAACAATTATCCTCAGCAGGGCAGCCTGCATTTAGTGTAGCCTGCATCAGGAGCTGATTTTTCTCCTACTAATCTTTTGCTTTAGTGGTTTGAGACTCTGGATGGGTGGGCAGAAGGGGAAGTGAGGGGAAGGGGATGTTGGGGAAGAAAAGCAATCAGAACTCATCAAAACCAACAAACAAAAATCTCAAACTCCCAGCTCCTTAATCCTCCCAGGGCCTACTCCTCACCATGGCAACCAGTAAGCCTTCAGGCCTCCTCAGTCCTCAAGCCAGTTGTTAGTAGAAAGCGGAGGTTGACTGCTTTGTCTGGGATGATTTCAATACTGGATAAATTAAACTGGTCCTGGGGAGATAGGAAGCTAAAGGAGGGAAATGGCAGAGAGAAGCAAGGAAAGATTTAGGTGACGACTAGAAAGTTTCCATTAGGCAGCATCTCTCAGGAACTCTCTTGGGAAAGTGGTAAGAATCTCTAACGCCAATTTGTATTAACCCTCAACAGTCTTGGTGACAACCAACCCTGCCCCTCTCTTCCCCAGTCCCCTCAGGCAAGACTGCAGTGTAAGGGAAGCTGCAGCATGTGTGGGTACCAGTCAGCTCTTTGCAGTACAAAGGGATTTGCTTCTTCCTCGACCAAAAGTAAGAAGAGACAGAAAGTAAAAGTCAGCAGGGTACCCACTTACACCTTGCCAAGGAGGTAGCAGGTCAGTGGTAAAAGTATAACTCTCCAAAGAAACAGGAAGTGCACTCACTCCTCAGGAAAGATTCCTGGCAACTCAGCATCTCTGACCTCCAACTCTGCCTCACCAAGCTTCCCAAAAGCACTGTTGCTACAGATCTAATTTCTTCTGCCTGACTGATGAACCCAACCTAATTCTATCCTAAGATTGGCAGCCATAAAGTTTTTTTTAAAAAGTTCATTTCTGTTTTACTAAGATATTTATTTAGCCTGAGCATACTCTGAGGGCTTATCTTGTTTAGAATTCCTGCCCGTGCTCTAAACTCACACATACCTGGCTCTCCTTGACCAGATAACAACCCTCCCTAAAACCTCAGTGGAGCCTCAAAAATTCCAACAGGAATCTTAATTTGCTCCCTACCTTGAAATGTTAAGCCATGTAGATCATTAACCTGCTATCTGCCTTTGTATTACATTTGCCAGAACCTTGTTAGCTGTAAGTTCCCAAGACATCCATCCCCTTTTTTTTGTAATTTTCTGTGCTATAAAAAACTTGTCTTCCCCTGGAGGGCTGATCTCTAGCCTGGTTTTTGGGAGAGACAGCCGCTGGCCAGCCTTCTTTGTGTATACAATATAAGCTTGCTTTAATTTGATTTAAAATTGGAGTCAGTGTTCTTTTCTTTGCATTGTGGATCAACAGGAGCTGCCCCCAAAGGGGCTGTGAGAGGGAGACCCTGACACCCAGGGCCTCAGGAGGATGAATGGAACCTTTGGAGGCTTGGTTCCAACCCGGACGGCCTGCTCCCACCAAGCCTTCCCAGTCTTAAGAGTCTTCTGTGTGCTGAGCAGTCAGAGAAAATACAATCATGGAACTCAAGAGACCTGGGCCTAACTATTGGGACTCTGGCTGGAAGCAGGGATAAGTTATCCCTATTGTAGCTAGAGAAATGTAAACCATGTGGTGGGAAGGACAAGGTGGGAGGAGAGGAGACATCATTGCTAGCTCTAGCTCTGGAATTAATGGGCTTGTGAACCCAGGGCCATTGATGGTCTTCCCTTCCTCTGAGTCCTCAGCTGTATAGGTGGACAATACTATGTGGAGCAGGGATTCAGTGTATGGTGTCTGGGGACAGACTGCAGGGTTCACATCTCAGCTCTGGGATAAAATAGTGCTACCTTGAAAAATTGCTACAAACATATGTAAAGCAACCAGCACTTGGCCCTAATAAACACTCAATAATTGTAGGCTACTTGCATTTCTTGAGTCCCTCATTCTCCAGAGCTTGATCTACTGATGCACATTCAGGTCTGTCTTTCCAGAGGGAATATCACATTTTTGCAGGTTTGCAGGTTGTCTGAGTCACCCCTTGAGAATACAGACAGATCAATACCTATGACATGGGAGTTTATGCAAATGTAAATGTAACTCCCTCATATCCTAGACACCCTTGAAAACACTGACATAGAGAATAATGCTCCCACTACTCATCCAGATTCTGCACACAGTAGGAGTACACAAACATCAAAGACCCCCCTCAGAGAGGCAGGGAAGCTGGAAAGCCAGGGCAAGAGGGACAGCAAGAACCAGGTGCTCTGCTTCTTGCACAAAGCCTGGCTGCCTTGGCTTCACTACAGTACATTTTGGGAGTGACTTAAGATTCTGCTTAGGACTGGAACCCATGGAGAAAGGGTTCAGTCCCTTGCTTTGTCACCTTTGGAGACATTAATAGTTGTTATGGACTAAATGTTTGTGAAATTCATATGAGGAAGTGCTAACTAACCCTCAATATGATTATAGATGGGGCCTTTGGGAGGTGTTTAGGTTCAAATGAGGTCATGAGGGTAGGCCCTACATAATGGGATTATGATCATAAGAACATGAAGAGACCAGAGTGTTTACACTCAGTTTCTCTCTTTCTCTCTATCTCCTAAGTAAGTCTCTCCTTTTTTTTTTTTCTCTCTCTCTCCTATATGAAAACACAGTGAACTGGTAACCATCTTCCAGCTAGGGAGTGGGACCTCACCAGTACCCAACAATACAGACACCCTGGTCTCAGACTTCCAGATTCCAGAACTGTAAGAAATAAGTTTCTGTTGTTCTTAGGTACCCAGCCTGTGGTATTTTTATGGTGTCCCCGCTGACTAAGCCAATGGCATTGCTACAAACTTTGCCAACTGCACTCCCAGGACTGGCCCCACAGAAATACTGCTACCAGTATTGTTGACCAGACTGGGACGGGCACCAGTGTCTCCCCATCCATTCTTTTATTCTTGCATTCATTCAACAAGATTTAGCTGGCATGTACCCTGTGCTCAGCCCTCTGATACATGCTATAAAATGCACAGCAATGAGATAAATAGACCTGGGTCTAGTAGAGAGAGGAACTCATGAAGAACCATTCATGTGGATGTGAGATTACAAATTGCAATAAACACAATAAAATAAAAAAACAGGATGACGTGAGAGCCTATAAGATCAAGTAAAAGGCCAGTAAAGAACTCAGAGGAGGTGATATTTAAGCCTCCACCCACAAAAAGAAAGAAGATACCAGCTAGCCAAGAGTCAGGGAGATGGGGCAGGTGAGAATAAGATGTGTCCCTGCCCCTGAGCAAGGGCCTTCCTGAACCCTTTGTCTTGATAGTCAGGGTCTCTGAGGTCTGGATACCTGTGGGCTTTCATTTATGTAACAAACTCTCTGGCTACCACCTGGGCTTTTTCAACCCTTCTCCATCAGACCACAAGCTTCCACCACTAGGAAGACTGTGTGAAGGTAATGACTGGGCTGAACCTCCCCGAGACTATGAATAATCAGATTAGGGTGAAGCCTAAGAATTTGCATTTTAACCAGGCCCCCAGCCAAGTGATTCTAAAATTGCTAGAATTTGGAGAATCTTTTGGATACAGGATAGAGAAGGCAGGTTAGTGGCAACACCCAAGCTAATAAATCATGGCCCCTGTTTAGGGGCCTGTGCAAAATTTCTAAGTGTTTTTTCTTAGGCTGATGAACTATGCTAGTTTGCTTTGTACCCACCTAACTTTAGCACCAAAAGTTCTGTGTTGGGCTAGGGTTCTGGCTCAGTGGTAGAGTGCTTGCCTAACATGTGTAAGGCACTGGGTTGCATCCTCAGCATCACATAAAAATAAATAAGTAAACAAAGGTATTATGTCCATCTATAACTAAAAAAAATTAAAAAAAAAAAAAGTTCTGTGTCCCAGGAAATCCTTCAGTCCTGGGAAAACCAGGATAATGATCACCTAACTTTCCTAGAGAAATGCCCACCTGGATTCACCTTGAAAGGGAGAAATCACTAAAATCTCTCCAATCTCTCTATGGCCAAGGTGCTAAGTTTGCCTTATCCATCTGGTAAGAGGTGAACATAAGTTCTTCCTCCAGCTCCCTGGCATGCACTCTTTATTTTCTTTCTAGATAGGTGTCATGATGATGGAGCTGTGACAACAAGCCAGTAGGTCCCACAGCATAACCAAAGTACTAAAGATGAAAACACCAATGCTTCACCAAGGGCTAAGCCCTGGTGCTAAAAACTAAAGCAGAAAGAAACCATCAACTGACAGATTCACAGGGTAATAGAAAAAAAGACATATAGCATCACTATGGTAACCAGCCTCCAAAGGCCCCCAGCACCTGCTCCTTTCTACATGAGATTTCCCCAAACAAGGACATTTCTTACTTCCTTGTTTCTCTTTCAATAAAGATGTTAATTTTCTTTCCCCTCATTTGTGCTTAATGTTCCAGGAGCAATTTAGCTTCCTCTCAACTCTCATAAGCCCTCCCTGTCTCTCCAAAACCTTTTTTTCCCCTGAATCCCCATCTTTTCCTTTCCCTACTATGTCTCCTCTGTTTTTTCTCTGTTTCTGCAATTTCCTGTCCCCCTCCCCGAGAGCAATATTTCAAACTATCCCTTTTCCCAGAGCTAAGCCCTCATCCAGGATGTTTCATTAGCTGCAGTTCTGATGGCCTAGTAAGCATTGGTCTTTGCTCTGGGTGTGTTCTAATGCCCACATCTTCTGTTCTGGTATTCCTGCTACTCCATAGCTGTGGGACACAGTACAGTAAAACCATGTCAGCCCACAGTGCAAATGAAGGGAAAGAAGGGCTCCAAGGTCAAGAAAAATAATAATTATCATTTTTGAGTGCTCACTATATGCCTGATGCTACTCTAGAACTTTGTATCTGTTATCACACTTAATCTTCATGATGACCCCAATGACATAGATATTGTTTATTTTCTCACTTAAAATATGGGGAAATGGAGACAAGTTATGATGCTTGTAAAAGGTCACATAGCTAGTAAGTGGCAGAGCAAGAATTTAAACCCAGACAGTGTAACATCAAAGCCTACTCATTTATTACTTCTTTCAAAAGAAGTTTCAGGAGGAAGATCTTCCCTTTCTCATTAAGTGAGAAGAATGGGGTCTAGGTAAAACCTTTAATTGGCATTCTCTAAAATGTGTCTGGTTAATAAATAGGCCCTGGACAAAACACACACACTCACACACCTGCTTTGGTCCACAGGGACAATGAAGTGGAAAGGTGAGTAAGGGAATAATGCAGGTGTCCCTCACTGTGAACCTCTTTTCTTTTCAGACATTCATCTAACACATATTTTGCCAATATTTCCCACAAGTCAGGGTCTGTTCAGCCTATCCAGAGGCCTCTGTATTGTTTGGGGGAGACCATTAGGTACCAAAAGCCCTGTCTGTGAGGCCTGGCTCTCCAGTTGCCATCTTTGACTTGTTTCTAGGGATAATGATACTTACTAATTGACCAAAAGCATGGCTATGAAAGTACCAAACATGGTGCCTGACAGAAAAGGGTCAACTTTGTAGACACAGAATCATTTCTACATGTGAAAGTTCCATCCAAGACAAAGGGGCACACTGAACTTTCCCAGAATTGGGATGGGTCTGGTTTGCTGGGTGCCCTACTTTCTCAGGTTGGGCTCTCTCAAATCAGAGGAACCCAAGGCTTTCTACAGAATATGTCTTCTTTTTTAAAAATATTTTTAGTTGTAGATGGACACAATACCTTCATTTTATGTATTTATTTTGATGTGGTGCTAAGGATCGAACCCAATGCCTCACACATACTAGGCAAGCCCTCTACCACTGAGCTACAACCAATCCCAGCATCTGCCTTCTTACTTCCTGGAGAGAGGCAACTTTCTCTTTCCACTTCTTATGATCAGAGACCCAGCCCTCTGGAAAGTACAGCACTGGGTTCCAAAACCAATCTTCCATCCTGATAAGGTCCCTGGATAAAGAAAGATGATGCCAAGACAACATAATTATTGTCATCATATTGGAACAAGACATGTCCAAGATTGCAAAAGAAAGTGGTCCCACAGGACAGACTTCAAAGAAATAGTTTGGGTACAGGAGAGAATGCCAGGAAATTCTTAGGAAATTTAGCCATTTTTGTTTCTCTTTCTTGCTTTCTCCTCTCTTAACCTTTTCTCTTTTCTCTCTCTTTGGCTCTGTTTTTTGGAGAATAGTTACTGAGTAAACAGTGGAAGAAGGAGCTTACATGTGTATAATTTGCTGACTTGTGGCTTAATATAAAGGGACTCCTTTGGCCTTAGTGCTGAATCTCTACTGCAAAGTAGCAATTTGGGAGGATCAGATTGCCTGTGCTTGTGTTCCTCCAGGAAGATCTCATGGCTAAAAGGTGCAGAGCAGAGTCTAGGTGTGCACACACATGTCTTGTGGGGAGAGGGAATAGGAGAAATGTCACAGAATACAAAGCAGAGGACCAGTTTGTGTTTTGGGTGTCAGACAACAATGTGGAAGCAAACAGTTAGCTTCTGAGCCAACATTTCAGAGATCTCATCCTAGTTCTGTACCAAATCATGGATCACCTTGAGCCTTTCATTATACTTTTCTTGTCTCTTCTGTGGCTTTCAGAATGAGAGGTTTGTATTTGATCTCTAAGATCTAGCTATTTCTACCTTGATGGTTTTGTATGAGATTGTGAGGGGTATGGGTAACGCTAGCCCTTCTTCCTTTGCCCTATGCAAGCCTCTCCTCTCAAATTTCATTCTTTTCCCCATTTCCCCACACGGCACTTCTAAATCACCTGAGAGGACAGTTAAGGCTCCTACCATCTCTGTTCATGGTAGAGGTAGGCCAATCTACAGAGCAGGATTAAAGAGAATTGGTGGCAGGAGGCAGGAGGCTATGGAACAAAGAAGAATCAAAGCCTTTAGAAAAAAACATGTGTTTATTTCATCCATGATTCATCTGGTGGCTGAAAGGACCTCTTTACTGGGATGGAGACAACTTCTGTACTAACTACAGCAAAGTTTGATTTGGAAGGAGGATTTTTTTAATACTAGGGATTAAACCCGGGGGTGCTTTACTGAGCTACATTCCTAGCCCTTTTTAATTTTTATTTATTTATTTATTTATTTGTTTATTTATTTATTTATTTATTTATTTATTTATTTATTTATTTATTTTTTGGTACTGGGGATTGAACTCAGCGGCACTAGACCACTGGGCCACATTCCCAGCCCTTTTTTGTATTTTATTAGAGACAGGGTCTCACTGAGTTACTAAGTGCCTCGCCATTGCTGAGGCTGGCTTTAAACTCGCGACCCTCCTGACTCAGCCTCCCAAAGTGCTGGGATTATAGGCGTGCGCCACCGCTTCCGGCAAATTTTTTTTTTTTTTTTTTTTTTTTTTTTTTGAGACAGCGTCTCATTGAGTTGCTTAGGGCCTTGCTGAATTGCTGAGGCTGGCCTCGAACTCATGCTCCTCCTGTCTCAAGCCTTTAGAGTCGCTAGGATTATAGGCATGGGCCACCATGCCTGCCTTGGAAGGTGGTATTAATGGAACTATCAACTGTTCCATAACATTTTTTGTCCCATATATCTTAAGGAAATTTTAAGAACTAGTTTGTTTTCACAGTAAGTTGAAACCTACCTGGCTTTGTCCCCTGATTTAATGGCCAACTTGTTTGACCTTTGGGGAAAAGACCTATATATCATGACCAAGCTCTGTGGAACACAGGTTGAGAATGTGTTTATTCCTATAAAAGCCTCCGGGGTGAGCTCTGATTCATTTTGGGGTGGGGATAATAGGGATTGAACTCAGGGGCACTTAACCACTAAGCAAAATCCCCAGTCCTTTTTATTGTTTATTTTGAGGCAGGGTCTTGCTAAGTTGCTAAAGCTGGCTTTGAATTCACAGTCCTCCTGCTTCAGTCTCCCAAGCCACTAGGATTACAGGCATGCACCACCATGCCTGGCTGTCCGCTAACTCTTAATAAAGCAGGATACCTGTCCTTTCATCACTTTCTATTCTCTTCCTGAGATCAGGGGAGCTACATGGCAGAATCAAGTGCTATGATGAAGAAATCATTCTTTCCCTCCTATCATCCCACTTGTTTAAATGAAGAGATCAATCTTCACCCTTCCTGAGCATCAGGAGACTTCAATTCATCTCTAGAAGATGACACATAAAAATGCTGGTTAATAGAGGTCCAAGTATGTACAAGTCAATGGAGATGCCAAAAACTGAGCATGGAGTTGGACATTAGACAGACACCTAAATATTTCCTGGTCACTAACTACAAAAAAAAAAAAAAAAAAAAAAAAAAAAAAAAAAAAAAAAAAAAGAAGCAGCCTTGTATCATTACTGATTGTCTATCTCCATTTTAACCAACTTGTAATTATGATACAGTTATATTTGAGAAAGTGGAGGTAGGATGAGAGTGGAAGTAAAAGAGGAGAGGGAGAGAAGACAGATGTATGGTGTTGAGGGTCATCATTTTCCCACCTGTAAAATGGTCTAGGAAGGACCCATAATAGCAGATAAAATTAAACTTAGGAGGTAAAGATTCTGAAAGATATCAAATAATTGTTCTTTATCCCACCAACTTGGAACAAAGAGTCTTCCATACCTCTGACATTACCCTCGGATGCCAGAAGCTTCTCTCTCACAGTATCTGCATCACCTTTCCAGCATGCACGGGGATGAGATAATCCCCTCAGGGCAAAGGGATTAGGAGAGCAGTTTGTTGCTGCTTGATCTTGAGTAGGATCCCAGCAAACATTCTGCCAAATTTGAGCCATAAGAAAGAAGGTGGAAGAGGAGAAAGAGAGGAGAAGGAGGGCAGGAGAAGAAAACCACTTAAAATCCTTTCGCTCTAAAAGCTGATAATGAGTTAAGCTACCCTAGTCTCATTTCTAGATTCTTCCTGGGTGCTTCTGTGTAGTGCTAAAATGGTCATCCCTACTCAGTGAATCTTCTAAACCATATTTTTCTCCTTTATCATTTCATAGACCTGGTTCTATACAGAGAAGACATGGTTCCTCAAGTGCTTTTCCTTAAGGTGATGCAACTGAGCAAATTTCCTGGCTATACGTTACCGCTTGCCTGAAAATGTCAAGACCTCAGCATCCTATTTGTCTTTCCTGAAACTGGACCATAATTGAGGCTAGTTGTACTAGGTTTGCAGTTGTGAAACAGCACCTGCCTTTGACTCAGCAGTGGGCACACCGCTGTGGAAAGTGAGGGGATTATAGAACACGTGGGAGGTAATGCATGGAAGAAAGGCAATGTGAAGGTTACAGAAAGAAACTGACAATGGGCAGAAAAGAAAAGCCAGAATTCTCAAAGAAATACTCGGTGTTTGACGATGATGTTGCTGACAGTGCAGAAGTGGATGGCAGCAAAAGATGATGTGTGTGACCTGCTGGGATTTGAAGTAGCCTGTTGTCTGACTAGCATCTCTGGTAACTTTTTAGGAGTGTCTGTCATTGATTATAACTTGTCACCTTGGGTCATATGCAGCATAATTTTACAAAATAAATAATGGCCCTCCTATACAAAAAGAAGTGGTTCAATTTGGCACCTTACCTAGGAATTCCAATTATTCTGGGTAAGTGACTGGCAAGAAGGACTTCATTAGTATAGTATATGTAGCGGCCACAGCCACAAATCAAAAGGACTGCTTTTCATACCCCAACTTCTTTGGCCATAGTCACACTCTTGAAAAATAATTGCTAACAGCAGGGACATGACCCTCACATTATGACAAAAAGTTCTGTGTGTGTGTGTGTTTGCATGTACACTTGTGTAGATACCCAAATGATGAACCCTATAGGAGGGCATAATGCATTGTTCATAATGTTAAATTTACAATTCTTGGCATATAAATTTTGCAGACTTAACGATATCTATATTACTGATATAATTAATGCAATTTTGGTTTTCTGTGTAATTCTATGTAATCATCCATCAAATTTTTCTTTACTTCAGTGTCCAGGATATTATTGCAGAAAACGTTAAATTTATCCATGGTAAAATTGAAAAAGAAAGAAGAAAATACAGGAGGATGAACAGACAGGAAAACAGATTAAAAGAAAGGTGGAAAGGAAGGAGGGAAGAAGAGAATCCTAAATAATTGGAGACCACTTAGAGAAGCCCCACAGCTAAGAGTGTTGTCAATGTCACATTATTCTGCTAGTGAGGAAGATGCTTATTAGCAGTTGCAGACAAATATGTATGCACCACGAAAGACAATTATGAGATGCAGACATGTGTATTCTATAGGGTTGGATTATTATAGGATAAGCTTATTGGGAGGGTGTCTGGCAGGTGATGACTTGTGTGATGTGATTAGCAGATAGATTCTGAGATATATGGAGATGACACTCATTACTGCCTGCTGGAAATTAGTCTGTTTTCTAGGCCATGTACTAAATGATCTACTCAAATGCTAAGAGAAGAACTCAGGCCTGGAGGCTAATGACCCATGCAGAAGCCTTCTTTGGGAAGGATTTACTTTACAAAACCACTAGAATGTAAGCTACATGAGGCTATGGATTTCTGTTGTGTTCATTATTGTATCTCTGGCATGAGCTGCTGTGATTACAGGCTGCACCACTGTGCCCAGCTTAATGAAATATTTCAGGTTTTTTTATTTTTTTTATTTTTGTGTGTGTGTGTAGTGCTGGAGATCGAATTCAGGGCCTTGTGCATGTGAGGCAAGCACTCTACCAACTGAGCTATATCCCCAGCCCCTTAAGTATGGGTTAACATATGGCAGATGATTCGCATTCAATACATATTTGTTGAATGTATGCATGAATTAGTGGAAGTGAAATCCATTCCACACAGTAAATATTTATTCATTCTCCAAGTTCTGTTGTTTTTGTTATGTAAGGACATATATCTGACACTGCATGGATTATCACAATCCCCAAATGAGTGAAATAAGATATTCATGTGCATGATCACAAGTATAAACCAATTTACCTTTGAGGAGAGGTGTGATATGGTCCTATCATCCCCTAACAAGAAGGTTGCAGAATTATGAGAGCCAAGAGACACGGAGAATCAATGCAAACTCTGTGGAAACTTGAATGAAAGTCTTCTGCATGGGTACTGAATTGCTCTCAAGTGGCTAATTGGATGAGTGATGATTCTGAGGGTCCATAAACGGAGAAATGATGCATACTGGGATGTTTGTCAATACATCTTCCCTAGCTGGAGCTCTACCACTCTGTTGTGTCCTGGACACTGAACAGAGAAGCTGGCAACAAAGGCAGGGCCATTGGATTACTTGGTGCCATGCTGGTGATGATATCTGATGTGTCTTTGAAGATGGGAAGGAACTTGGTTACCCTATCCAGCAGCCTACCCCAAATTCAGACACCCTAGGTTTTGTCTACAAAACCCATACTTAAGGGGCTGGGGATATGGCTCAGTTGGTAGAGTGCTTGCCTCACATGCACAAGGCCCTGGATTTAATCCCCAGCATCACACACACACACACACACACACACACACACACACACACACACACACACACATACTTAAATATTTCATTAAGCTGGACACAGTGGTGCAGTCTGTAATCCTAGCAGCTCAGGAGGCTGAAGAAGGAAGATCATGAATTCAAAGCCAGCTTCAGCAACTTAGCAAGGCCCTAAGCAACTCAGTGGTATAAAATAAAATATTTTTAAAAGGCTGGAGATGTGGCTCAGTGGTTAAGTGTCCCTGGGTTCAATCCCTGGTACCAAAATTTTTTTTTTCATTAAAAGAGGGTTAAGTCTTTGAAGTAACAGACTTGAACCATTCTCCAAATGTCAAGAGAGAATTGAACATGTCTAACATACCTACAATT
Source organism: Tamias sibiricus (assembly GCA_025594165.1). Taxonomy (NCBI): domain Eukaryota; kingdom Metazoa; phylum Chordata; class Mammalia; order Rodentia; family Sciuridae; genus Tamias; species Tamias sibiricus. The sequence goes on along the minus strand of CM046667.1, from coordinate 94,967,826 downwards.
TGGTTCGACCTTGCTGCAGTTAAGTCTAGGACTGAAACCCCCACAGCCACTACTGCCCACAAACATACTCTGCCTGTCTCCTGAAGTCTGGAGGGCTAAAGTGTTTCCAGCCTCTGCCACCAATGCTTCTAAGCATTGGTAGAAAAGCCCCTACTTAGAAGTACACTGTCATATCCTTGGATGTTGAAAATGACCCTGAAAAGAAAAATTCACACACAGCAAAAAAATGCATACTTGTTCCTTAGAGAGCCAACTGAAATGCCCCAGTCATTGTCAGCAGATTTTTTTAAAAGGTGTTTGGCTTTTATTTCAAACCCCCTCCAACTTCCTACCCCAATGCTTCTAAAAAGTGGCTAACATTCTGGGAGGTTCCTCAGATTTGGAATACAGTCTGCCTTTTGAGGTACCCCACAGGCCACTTTGTACTTCAATGAGATAAGAAATTGGCAGGGGGTCACACCATATGAGTAATTGGCATTGGATTCAGGAAGCTATACCAAATGATTCTCCAACTTTGCCCCTCAAAACGCAGCCCTAGAAGTCACTGAGTTTATAAATAATACCCATCCCAAGAAGGACATGCTGTTCCTCAGAGGGTTCAGGAAGCCTGCATGTCAGCAGGGTGCAAATGCAATTTTTCCTGCATAGGACTAAAATGTGAAGGACTCTTTCCTGCAATGAAAGATTTATGAAAATGTGCTTAATCCATTTTTTTAACAGCTCAGTAGTTTTTTTTTTTTTCATGACAAAATAATGTATTTCATCCTGAAAACATGTTGACTATTATAGCTTCTACACTACCTCAACACTGCAATGAAGCCACTTCTCACACCAGCATGGCAACCACACACCAGTTTGGTAACAAGAAGGAAAAGGATAGACAAGGATAGACACACCTTTGTACCCTTTCCACACCACATGGAGTTCAACTTCAGAGAGTGTAATTTCCTTTTGGTATAGATAGGGAATTCTTGGAATTGGCTTATTCAACTCCTAGCAGCAGATTACCCAGTTCTTTGTCTCCTTTTCTCCCATCTTTACCAAGAATTTATTTCTAGAACCTTAAAAAAACTATACATCTTCATTATGCCAGTCAAACATGTGCTCATTGTTGTAGCCTCACACAAGAAAGGATATGTCCTCCCAGGAAACTGACCCCGCCATGCTGTCAGCACTCAGGGATCCCATGGGACATATGGGAGGCGACTCCTTAGACAATGGACACATCCCCAGAGGTCTATGCCTTCCATTAGGCAAGAATTCCAGATGACTGAGTGTGAGGCCACAGGCCCAAGGGGCAAGGGAATAAAAATTGCTTTCTTGTTTCTCCTTATTACCATTTCCTCATACTGACCCTCTCTCTCTCTCTGTGTCAAACTTATCATTCTTCTTTGATACAGAGAGACGGAGAGGCAGTGAGCTTGAGAAAGTATCCCTGGGTGCCGAGGATGCATCCTTTAACAAATGATCCCTAATTGCCTATAGTGTACTGAGAGTTTGGTGGGTAATGTGTCTTTGCTCTCAGGGAACTCTCAATACAGTAGTGGGGAGAGAAATGAGTAAGGGAAAGTGTGATAGAGTGTGACCAAGCCGAGAAGGATAAGAGTCCTGAGGGAACATAAGAGAGGGTCTCCTGACTCAGACCTGAGGGTAGTGAGGGAAGTTCAAGAAATCATCTTTGACAAAGTGACACAAAACAGCCCAGAAGGGAAAGAGTAGAAGGAAGAGTACTTTGTAGGGAACAGTAAGTGAAAATACCCAAAACTGGACAGGCATATGGTGCATACCTGGACTCTCAGCCACCAAGGAGGCTGAGGCAGGAGGACCACAAGTTCAAAGCCAGTCTGGGCAACTTAGTGAGACCCTGTCTCAAAATAAAACAGAAAAAAGTCTGGGGATATATAGCTCAATGGTACAGTACTTGTCTAGCATTTACAACACCCTGGGTTTGATTCCCCAGTTCTGGAGAAGAAAAAACAACAACACTCAGAACCAGAAAGACAAAATGGACAACTCTAGACACATCAGTGCAAGAAGAGGAGTAACCAGACCACACAGTATTGGACTGCAGCCTGAGAGCAGTGGCGAACTGTTGAGGCATGATTGATCAGGGTTGTCAGAGGTAGGAAGTTACACAAAGGAGACAAGTCTCCCCCACTCCCTTCATTCCCCAGCCTGGAGCGCAGCTCTTAGATGTTCTGTAAGGCTCAGTTCAGGTCCATGGAGTGGGACTGTTATACTTGAGAGAAACAAGGAGGAAGGGTGAGCAGACAATAGGGTGGCTAAAGACATTTCCAGAATAATTAACATTTTGCTTAACAGACCATATAGACACTATTTGAGGCTCATAATGTTCTCAATCCCAATCACAAAAGCTCAGCTCACTCATCAATATTTCAGCATATATTCTTGAATATTACCTTCTTCCCTTTCACTTGTAGTTTGAAAATTCTTCTTCCTTAGTAATAGATAGACAAAGGGAGATGCTGCACAAGTTCCATGCATGCATATTTTGTTATTAATCCCTCTATATAGCCAATGGATCACCTGATAATAGCTTCCAATCCTCACAAACTCCTCTCTGACCAGGTTGGGGTGACTGCAATGAGCCTGAGGACCGATCCATGTAAAGAGGTGCTGACCCTTTCCCCAATACATACTCAAATTCATCAGACCTGCTGGATGCAGTGGCACATGTCTGTGATCCCAGCGGCTTGGGAAGCTGAGTCAGGAGGATCGAGAGTTCAAAGCCAGCCTCAGCAATTTGGCAAGGCTCTAAGCAACTCAGTGAGACCCTGTCTCAAAATAAAATACAAAAAGGGCTGGGGATGTAGCTCAGTAGTTAAGCCCCTGGGTTCAATCCCCAGTACCAAAAAAACAAAAACAAAATTCAGCAGACCTCATGGCTGAGTTTCCACTGAAAAGTCTTGGCTTCTCACTGATGTAATTTAGGAGGAAAGAGTCGGGGATTGAAGATACAGGGGAGCTAGAGAAAAAAGAGAGAGGGAGCCAATGTGAGATAGAAAGAAGAGAAAGACACAGAAGAAGCAGGGAGAGAGACTGGAATGAAGAGAGGTCAGATGAAAGAAAACTTCAGTGAGAGAGGGAAGAAGAGAGAAAAGGAGGGAAGAAGAGGCACTGAGGGAAAGTCCCAGAGCTGTTTAGATGATGCACAGGACAGTTTGGGCAAGGGTCAGACAAGAGAAAATAGAGCTCCTGAAGCACCTGGATGCCATAAGCAAATGTGCAGAAGGCAAGGGAGGAGGCAAGCCCACCCCTCGCCTCTTCTCCATCCAGTGCTGGAGGCAGTTAGGTCTCCGTGCCCTGCCCCCACTGGGATTTCTCTGAAACTTGCAAAACCTGCAGTGTCCCAAACTTGCTCTGTCCTGCCCCCACCCAGGACAGTTATCCCTTCCCTTGAGCAGCACTGGGGAAGGGGTGTCAAGGAGGAGGGATTCTGAGAGCCACAGTGGACCCCAAACTCCCCAGGATTGGCCTAAGGGAAGCAGACAGGGAAAAGAACACACAACTATAAGGATGAAGGGGGATGGGTCAGGCAGACAGATGGACAGACAGACTCTCAGGCAGGCAGACTACATAGAAGGACTCTGAAGTTCCTCTCTATCATCCATCCTCTATGCCTCCATCCAGAGGGTAAGAAAACATTGCCCCTGCCCTTCAGCCTCCTCCTTCTCTCCTTTCTGACCTAAAGCTATTACTTTGAGGATACCCAGTGGCTCTTGCCTAACCCTTCTGAGGTCTTTTTTATAAAAATCATTGTAACTTTGCTGCTGAGCCCCAGCTTGGCTCTAGGCTAAAAGAAAAGTGGTTGGGTGGGGGGCAGCAGGGCCTCTTATGAGCCCTCCTCCAACTGGAGAGTTGGAGGCTGGACAGAACACCTCTGGCTCTTCCCAAGCAGTATCGGCAGCCCAAGCTCCTCCCCAGCACACAGACACACTCTGAAACCCACTCCAGCTTCTGGTGACTGTGCCTTTAAATTGCTGCCTTCAAATGATGCATCTAGGGGGAGGTGGGAGGGAGGGAAACATCTTTCTACCAGTCTCCCTCCTCCCTCCCCTCCAAGACTCTCCAGGGTTTAGAGGGTGATTGCTGCCCAAAGAGAATCTTTTTGGCTCCCTGGCTGGCAGGCTGAGGCCCTCCGCAGCCCAAGGCAAGCCCAAGCAGAAGCCGGTAGGGTTATCTGTGTCAGGATCATTTCCAGGGGAATAGTTCTGGCCCCTGACTGGTAAAGACAGGGCAGAGCAGAAGAGGCAGAAGAGGAAAGAGAGCACAACTCCTAGCCCAGCCCCACGGGCTCCTTGGAGCAGCCCAAGTTGGAGGAAGGTTCTGTACTTTTGGCGTTCCCGCAGGGATATTCCCCTCACCTTGGCAGCCAGGCTGAGAAAGGGCTCCAAGGTCCCCACGGAATGACAACTCTTGTTCCTGCAACCCTCTCCTTCCTTCTCCTCTGGACTCTGCCAGGGCAGGTTCTCCTCAGGTGAGCTGAGTGGGGTGAGAAGAAGGTGCATGCAAACACTGGCAGGGGGTTGGGAGCAGCCCGGGCAGCTGGCACAGTTTCCTCTAAGTTTATAAAAAGCCCACAGTCTGGAGGCTTCATGGGAGGGCATACCCTCCCCGAGTCAGGACCCAGGAGTTTTCCATTAGAGATGTCAAGGCTGGTGGGAAACCTTCTGCATGGGCAAGTTTCCTGGGCCTGGGTGGGGGCTAGGTAGCTGGGTCCCCAAATGGAGGCCATCTAACTTGCCATCCAATCCTGTCTCCCTACCAGCTGGGCCACATACTGCTCAGTTCCCTAAAAACAACGGCAATATCAGGCAGTTGCCTGCACAAGAGTTTTCAAGTAACACAGGTTTGCCCCAAGACCACATGAAGATGGAGATGGGCAGCCCAAACTTTGGCCTTCTGCAATCACCCTATCACCCTGACCGTGCATACATGGCTGCTCACTGTCCCTTGAGGGGCACCAAGTAACAGTCATTTCCTGAGCTTGCATGCAGGCATGCTTGGGCTCCTTGTAAACATCTCCCAACCAACTGCCCCTTTCTTGTTAGGTCAGGAGCCAGTCTAGGTTGACAGGGTGAGCTGAGCAGGAAAGATAGCTATGGCTTGGACTGAAGTGGTCATAAGAGGAGTATACCCCAAGGAGGAAGGACCAAGTGCCACTGCAGTATCCTCTTCCCCCTCTTAATCCAAGGAACACCCCAGAGCTGCTTGTTTCTGAGGAGTCTCCTATCCTACTGCTTGCAGATATATTGGCTAGCAGGCAAACAAGGATGCAGAACACAATAAACTTTATAGAGTAAAAAGCAGCTCAGAGTGGAATGGCAGTTCAGCTGCAGTTGACAGGAGGATATAGAAAAAAAGAGGGCATGAAGCTGACCCTCTTGGAAGAGAGGCTGCCTCAAAGACCCAAGCTCCAGTGGCAGCTTTCCCACTTGGGTTTGGAGACTGAAGGCGATAAGAGCAAGATGGGCATTTTGATATGCCCATATGAACAATATGGAAACTAAAGCCTAAAGAAGGGGAATGACGGGCCAATGTTGTTCTGGTACCCAGTAACTGAATCAGAGTTCTCCTCTTACCCCACCCCAGGGCCGTGCATGGGAAAACCTGTCTATTCTGGAACCTCCTAGGTCCTGCCAGTGTTTGGGACTTTTGCAGGAATGAAAGGGAAGTAGGAGTAGCTGCACACAGTCATTTTCCTCTCAGGTCCTCAGACAAAGTAGCCCCCAAAGTGGGGGCCAAACCATGAATTGGGGCTGAAGACAGCTGAGCCCACTGCCTGACCCAGGGTCCTAGGACTGATATTAGTGGGAGAAGTGAAATGAGAATGGGGCTGAGGACAGTAGAGGGTCTGTTTGCTCCATGTGCAGGGTCATATGGCCTCCCAGAAGGCAGGAGGCAGGTGGCCAGCAGCAGCAGCAGCACCTGGCTAGCGTGGACATCCTGTGGTGAAGTTGCAGACTTCTGCTTGCTCCAGCACCACCACCAGCCTCCTCAGATTTCCACAGCCTGCTTAGGCCACCTGCTCTGACTGTCCCTGTTGGAGACCAGGGTAACCTCTGTCTCCAGTGTAAGGGCTTTTCCCTGCTTGGGGGAACTCAAGGAGATAAGACTTTAAGAGGTCATGGTAGAGCTGCCACTGAACTTCCCCAACTCTGGTCCCTGGACAGCTCACCCTGCCATGCTTGCATCATGGTACTGTGGTAGATTTAGTCTTGAAATCAATAGCTCTGGGTTTAAACCTTAGCTTTACCATTCACTAGCTAGATGATTGTGAAGATATCACTTCACCTCATGAGTTCTCAGCCTCCACATCTATGCCTAGTTGGCCCTTCATATTCATAGGTTCTACATCCAGGATTCAACCACCATAGGTCAAAAATATATTAAAATAATAGCACCTGTACTGAACATGTACAGACTTTTTTCTGCCATTATTGCCTAAACACTATAGTATAACAAGTATTTGATTAACAGTTACAATATTTTGGATCTTATAAGTAATCCAAAGTTGATTTAAAGCACACATGAGAATGTGCATGCATTATATGCAAATACTACATCATTTTATATAAGGGATTTGAGCATCCATGGATTTTGGTATCTGAAAGGGGATCCTAGAATCAATCCCCCTGGATACCAAAGCATGACTATAACAGGGATGATCAGAAAGGGCTGATGTTAGAACTAAATGAGACAATGTGTGTGAAGAGTTTAGTATGGTGTCTTAGCTATTTTTATTATTCTATTGGTTTCTGGTTGTTGCATGGGAAAAAGAGGCCCACTAGCTCAAAGGAGACTAAGACTCAGAAAGACAGCAGCCACCCTACTATCCAGCTCCACAGTGTAGTAGGAGCCATGTCAGCAGTGAAGCTGGTTGTCATACTTGGCACAATGATGATACCAAGATAAAGTAGGAGACACCTGGCTCAGCCAGGAGTCCAGCCTGAGCTCTGCCCCTGCCCCCAAGGTTTTGCTGAATTTCTGGTCCCTAGTCTATATATTGGCTGGTAAGCTGGTAAGCAGACATGCCAAAGAGGCTTTGCTGCACTTGAAAGAAAACTTCTCAAGGGAAAAGGAAGCTGGCTTCTAGGCCAAGCCAAAGAAAACTGGCCCCTTTCTCAGAATCAAGCTGTTCGGGGGGGAAAAGATCGGAGTTAAGTTTCTTTGCATGATCACCCTACTGGGGGGTTTAAACTCCCATGCCCATAGAGCCCTGCTTCCTCACAATAGTTGAGTACACCTGCCAGCACTGGCCATGGCCCTGAACCAAAACAACTCAAAACCTAGCTTCCTGCTACAATAAATGCCAGAAGCCACACCTCTCTTTTCAGAAGCTGGGCCCTAAGTCCTGATCATTCTCATATGAAGCCCAAGCAACTGACACCAATTCTCAAGGATGCAATTTGTCCCTAAGCCCCTCCCATCCTTGGCTACACCAGATTAGCCAAACATCCCAGTGGCCCTATCATAAGCAAAACACTGCAGTGAGATGTCACTCTTCTTTGAGTACTTTCAAAGCACCTTTACAAAGAGAACACCATACAAGGCCACAGTATGGTGTTCAAATTCTGACCCTATCTCTCACCAGCAGTGAGACTTTGGGCAAGTGACTCCTTTTCAAACCTCCATTTTCTCATCTGTATAATGGAAATAACAATCCTCACCTGCAGGAGCCCTGTTTGGGGATTGACTTTAATTGCAGTTGACTATGAGCCGTGGAGATTTGGCCATTGTCGCCACCCGTAGTCTCACGGGATTTGTTGCGGGATCTCGAGTGACTTGGCCGAGATTGCTGATCGGGTCAGCGCCATTTTAGGGTGTGTTTTTGGCGTGTGTTAGTCATTATTAGAACGAGAGAGAAAAGTTATCAGAATAAAAAGCTGTTTGTCTCCAGTTTGCTTCTGAAGTTTTTCCCGCGGCTCCGTTGCTCCAAGCGCTTCAGGCGACTACACTCACCCCCATCTCAATGAGAATTGTAGGGTTAAAAATATCTAGTCTATGTGAAAGCCATTCCCTAGGACTAGTGGCTGAGCTGCCATGTTGGCTTACGGCTATTATTATTCTCCTCATTTTGTACAGTGTTATTCAGAGACCCATTCTATCTTGTCCCCTGCTTGATGAGGAGGCCAGTGTCAGAGGTGGATGAGGATGAGAGTTGAGAGACTCTGACAAATGAAACTGGCCTCAGACTTCTTTACCTCTCGTGTCCAGGGTGGCTTTGGCAAAGGAGGATGTCAAATCTGGAAACAAGGGGTCTCAGCCCATGTCCCCCTCTGATTTCCTGGACAAACTTATGGGGCGAACATCTGGATATGATGCCAGGATTCGGCCCAATTTTAAAGGTAAGAAAAATCATCCTATAAAACCACTCCCTCCTTACCACTTTTTGTGACACACTACCCAGTCAGCCCCTGTGGATTGCCCCAAGGAAGGAGGCTGGAGTTCCAGGGCTAGTTCTTATAGCTCAGAAAGTACCTTCCCTCCTTGTTGTCCAAGGGCCTATGTAGTTGGCACTGTCTTCTCCCAGCAGTGCCCTAGCCTGAAGCTCAGGGAGAGTCCTCAAACCTGCTCCCTGCCTTCTGGAATGCCCTGCCAATGGGCTGTGCTTTGCTACCCTTAGGCCCACCTGTGAATGTGACCTGCAACATCTTCATCAACAGTTTCGGCTCTGTCACCGAGACCACCATGGTAAGGGATCTTCCTGTTCCCCATTTCCACTCCAATGTGAATGGAGAAGCCCACCAGGCCACACACATTTCATACCTTTGCTGTCCACTTCCTGTTTCATAGTCATGGCTAAAGCCATAGGGGTCTGAATTTGGCCACTGGGAGGATATTTTTCCCTAGCCTCAGGTTTCTGTAGTTAAAGATGAACTAGCTAAGCAACAGATGGTCAAATATGTGAAGTAGTCCATGCAACAACAAGCTTTGGAATTAGAAAACTCTGGGTTTGAATACTGGCTTTACTAACTAACAGTGGTGTTAGCTATGCCTACTTAAATCTTTCTTGGTCTCAGTATCTCATCTGTAAAATGGAGATGATGACAGCACTCTCCTCACAAGATTGGTGTGAAATTTAAATGAGATGATACATATAAATAAAGCACTTAGCAGACAGCCTGGCACATAGTAGATGCTTAAATACATGCCTTTTCCCTTCCCATCTTTGCTATATCCGCCCAAAACAGGCTACTCCAGTGGAAAATGCCTACTATCCCCAAATATACCCCCAGCATTTCCTCCTCATGACTCTCCTGCCCATGTAGGATTGCTGAGCCCCTGGAAATAGCACTGCCTCTGATAGACCCATATCTGCACCCTCCCAGGACTACAGAGTCAATGTCTTCTTGCGGCAGCAGTGGAATGACCCACGCCTGGCCTACCGAGAATATCCTGATGACTCTCTAGACCTCGACCCCTCCATGCTAGACTCTATTTGGAAGCCAGACCTGTTCTTTGCCAATGAGAAAGGGGCCAACTTCCATGAAGTTACCACAGACAACAAGTTGCTGCGCATCTTCAAGAATGGAAATGTGCTCTACAGCATCAGGTACACCTGATAGATGGCCAGGAGAGTTTGCATCAAGAGGAAGAAGCCAGATGGAGGCTGAGGGTGGAATAAGGGCCCCCTGTGCAGTGCTAGATCCCAGTAAGCTGATGTCACTTCTTTCTTACTGTCACCACCAGATTGACCCTCATTTTGTCCTGCCCGATGGACCTCAAGAACTTCCCCATGGACATCCAGACCTGCACAATGCAGCTAGAAAGCTGTAAGTGTCTCTAGAAAGTCACAGAGCAAGGCCTAAAATAGCAGCTAGTTAACCCCATCCCATGACATCCCAGGTAGTAGAAGGGCCACTCAGAGTCAAGCGGGATCTACCCAAGCACACACAGACAATTCTTGGCACAGATGAGACTAGAATCTAGAGCTTCCTGACATCCAGTCCAGTGCATTTTTCCATTCCAACACTATTTTCTGGTCTGGATGTTCCAAAGACTGGGACATGGGATAGCACAAGCCTGATACACAAATATGCTTGTGATGACTATGGAGCATGATTGGAAGGGTGTCCTCTGCCTAAAGATATGTTCCCTCAGTATTTCCATGAGTTAAGACATTGAAGATGTCTATAAAAATGCCACTGTTGGGCAGGGTATGATATTCTTTGAACTCTGATTCCCCATGAACAGAGATAACCATTATAGAGATGTAGGAGAGGATAGTTTCAAACATAGAAAAGTGGCCAGAAAGGAGAAGTCACCCAAGGGTTCCTCTTTGGCAGAGGTACCAGTCCATGAGGGCTGTCTTAAGTGCAGAGGAACCAAAGGATGGCAAGGCTGGCCATCGCCTGTTTCTATTCCTTCCCCATCTCCTGGGTGAGGTGAGATATAAAATCAGAAGACATCCACAAGGTCCTCAGAGAAGTCATCTCATAAGGCTATTTCTAGCATAAAATAACAGTGACACATAGAATGTTTCCTGTGGTTATCTCTTTAAGAATTCTTACACCACAATCACATCCAGGTTCCCATCATCCATTCACCACAACTTTGAATACTAAGTAGACCTGAGTGCAGTGGTGCACACCTAACAGTCCCAGCAGCTCAGGAGACTGAGGCAGGAGGATCATGAGTTCAAAGCCAGTCTTCCCAATTTAGGGAGGCCCTAAGCAACTTAGTGAGACCATGTCTCAAAAAATAAAAAAGGGGCTGGGGATGTGGTTTGGTGGTTAAGTATCCCTTTGTTCAATCCCTGGTATGGAAGGAAAGAAGGAAGTATGGAAGGGAGGGAGGAAGGAAGGAAGGAAAGAAGGAAGGAAGACAGAAAAATAAGTAGAGCAGCTGCTGTTCTCATTAAACAGAAGAGGAAGTGACTTACCCAAAGTCACACAGCTACTCTGGGTCAAAGCCCTACACTGGATTCTGTGAGTCTTAGTGTTTTTGTTCCCTTTTTGACTGACATGTAAGGATTGGTCCTATATGTGGCATGATCTGATATCTGTATGATAGAGACTTGTATATTCAGATAATAACTCTAAATTTGTTCCAATTTAAGGCCCTGGCTAGGAGTCTGTGGTATGCACATTGTCCCATGCATGACTGGCAAGATATAAATAGCTCTCTCTTCCCTGAGGTGAAGTGGTAGAAGCCCTGGCTCTGAGGCTGGCTCAGCTCAAGACATGTGGTCGGTACACATGCTTGCTCCTCTGGGTTTGAGATATAACTGTTCCTAGCTGGGGCCCTTGATGTCATTCCAACCCTCTTGGCCTTCATTCTAGGTCTGTTGGAATAATTTTTCTTTGGGCCTTTCTCACACTTTTGAACTTGGTAGGAGGGTAGGAGTCTGGAATCTTCCTGACTTACCCACTTAGGACAGGCCCATGAGACAAATGAACAAATATTCTTTTTGGAGAAGTTTCCCTTTCCAAGATGAGCTGCAGTTCCTAAACCCCAGGGCATATTCTTCATCTGTTCTTGCCTACTTGTTCTAACACTACCTCTACCGCTACTCAACAACCACTCTGCAGCGTTCTGCCATCTCTGTCCCTTGCAGTTGGCTATACCATGAATGACCTGGTGTTTGAGTGGCTAGAAGATGCTCCTGCTGTCCAAGTGGCTGAGGGGCTGACTTTGCCCCAATTTATCTTGCGGGATGAGAAGGATCTAGGTTATTGTACCAAGCACTACAACACAGGTAAGAACCAGGCTTTTTACTGGCTAGGAGGAACAGGAGGGCCTCCAGATGGGAAGCAAGGGGACAAGGCAGCTAGCCTCTACAGAAGTTCCAGTCTAGGTGAGAAATGATGCTATGTGCTTCATACATTTTATCTCACTGTGGTCATGATTATCAACACCATTTTTCAGAAAGAGAACACTGAGGTTCTAATAAGTTAAATTAATTGTCCAAGTCACACAGCTTTAATTGGCAGATTTAGAATTAAAATCCAAATCTAAATCCAAAGTCCATATTCTTGTCCCTGTCACATGAGGTAGAGCATATGGACCTGTGATAATGAGTGGCAGGAATGTCCCACTTTTCCTGGGGCCAACTTTGTGTGAGAGCTGGGAAATGCACATTTGGATGTACTCTATGGCTGTGCTGAACAGGAAACAGGTCTGAGAGCGGCAGCCAGCTTACCATCCATAGCTCTCAGGTGTGAAGTATAGGCCCAGAAGTGAAGAGGGGCTGCTTTTCCAGCCTAAGCATCTGCCCTCTGCAGCTTCCCTAAGAGTTGCTGATTCCTCATTTGACTGTGAGGAGCTCACACTCTAAGACAGAGGTAGCAGACTAAAGGGAGGGAGATCCTTGGTCAATCCTATGGTGTTCTGATATATTTTGGGTGCTCCTTATCAACATGTGTATGCACATATGTGGGATGCATGGGAATGGGGAGTGGGTAGAGAAACATTTCATTGAATTCAGAAAAGGTGGGTGGAAATAGACATTGATATAACATTTGGGGGCTAGAAAATTGGCAATTTTTATGTAGGTCAGTAGTTTTCAAACTTTGGTATGCAATATATTTCCCTGGGGAGTCTGTTAAAATGTTGATTCCTGGACTCTACCTCTCAGGGATTCTGATTACACATGCCAGGAATGATGTCCAGAAATTTACATATTAACAAGCATCCTGAAGCTGGGTGCAGTGGTTCACGCCTGTAATTCCAGCACTTGGGAGGCTGAGGCAGGAGGATCACAAATTCAAAGCCAGCCTCAGCAATGGTGAGGCACTTAGAAACTCAGTGAGACCCTGTCTCTAATAAAATACAAAAAAGGGCTGGGGATGTGGCCCAGTGGTTGAGTGCCCCTGAGTTCAATCCCTGGTACCACCAAAAAAAAAAAAAAAAAAAAAAAAAAAAAAAAAAAAAAAAAAAAAAAACAAGCATCCTGAGGATTCCAATGCAGATGATACAGGAAAAAATGGTACTTTGAGAAAATTTTTAATCTACAAGTTAAATATTTTTTGTACTTGTTTATCAGGGAATTCCACTCCTTGGAATGTATTATAAGGAAATGTTCCACTCCTTGGAATGTATTATAAGGAAATGTTCCAGCATATCACATTGACTTTAGACCCCAAGAGGGCTCCTGGGTCACTGTTTATACTGCCCAAAACTCAGAGTTGTTCTCAATATCCACCAGTAGGGCAAGGTTAAGTAGATTATATAGTGTGCAATAGTATGCAGACATTTTAAAGGAAGCTTGTGCTGGGTGTGGTGTTGCACACCTGTAATCACAGTGACTTGGGAGTCTGAGGCAGGAGGAGTGCAAGTTCAAGGCCAGCATCAGCAACTTAGTGAGGCCTTGTCTCAAAATTTAAAAAATAAATAAATAAAAAGTTCTGTGGATGTGGCTCAGTGGTAAAGCACCCCTGGGTTCAATCCCTCAATCCCCAGTACCAAAAAAAAAGGAAAGAAAGAAAAAAGATGCTTGCAAGGTGCTTGTATTTACATAGAAATGCACAAATTTTACAAAGTAAGATTCAAAGTAGAATACACAGAACGATTATATTCTGATAAAAGGAACAAACAAAAAACATGCATTTAAAAATCCTAGAAGAAAATATGAGCACTAAATGTAAAAGAGTGATAGAACAGATATGAGCAAGAACTTTGGAGTCAGATAGTCCTGAGTTTGGATTCTGGTTACATTATTCACTAGTTGAGTATCCTTGAGAAACATAACAATCTCTTCATTCCTCAGTGTCCCTGTCTATAATATGGGAAATAATAATAATACCTTCCTCAAAGATTTGCTATATGTTTAAATGAGATAATGTCAGGGCACTTAGTAAGAGCTTCATAAATGTGAGCTTATGAATATTATTATCTTTTCTCTTCTTGTTTTTTTCTAGTACATTGGCCCCAGGCATCTGTACCAGTGCTCTGACTCTCCTGCAAGCTGCCTACTAAACAAGTATTAATTTCATAATAAAAAAACAACTGCTATTACAGGAAAAGGAAGGAATGAACAAAGGGAAAGAAAATATGGGTACTTAGTAAAGACATGTCATGGCAAGAAGCTCAGAGTGACATGAGGTAGGGTAGGCTCAGGGAACAGTAGATAGTCATAGTGTTACACAGGTTCTCAAAACCTTAACCAGTCATTGATGAAATCATTGGGCTTGAGGAATCTGGTAGGCCTGACAAGAGTAAGCCTGAGTCAGGATAAAATAACAATACACAGTCAGCCCTCCATATCCACAGGTTCTACATCCAAGGATTCAACCAACTGCAGATAAAAAATACTCAAGAAGAAATTGCATTTATACCAAACATGTACATACTTATTTTCTTTTAATATTTTTTAGTTGTAGATGGACACAATACCTTTATTTTATTTATTTATTCTTTTATGTGGTGCTGAGGATTGAACCCAGTGCCTCACATGTGCTAGGCAAGCACTCTACCACTGAGCCACAACCCCAGCCCCAGACTTATTTTCTTTGTCATTATTCTCTAAGTAATACAGCGCAGCAACTATTTACATATTGCTTGTACTGTCTTAGGTATTATAAGTAATCTAGAGTTTATTTAAGGTATATGGGGTATACACAAATCCTATGACATTTTATATAAGGGACTTGAGCATTCACAAGTTTTGGCTTTTGCAGAGGGGGCTTGAAACAAATTCCCCATAGAAATCAAAAGATGACTATATACATTCTCTCCTTTTTGCTTGGGTTGTCTTAGGCTTCTTCTTCTGGAGAAGCTATAAGCAACTGTTTTTTTTAGCCTCAGTGTCATGGGAAGCAGGGTAAAGTGAAGATGGCTGAGCACTGGTATATGTACCTGGGGCCAATGTACCTTTTATTGGTAGAATAGAATGCCACTGCCTGATGCTCTATGGTAAACTGCTGCCCACTATCCAGAGTCAGTCTCTGATGGGCATTGTTTATAGATGTTTGCTATATGGCTTTTCTCATTTGCTTAAGACACAGGTAGTCTTTATCCCAGTACTGTTGCTAGACAGCTTCTGGGATACTAGCAGGTGCAAACAAGGCTGCTGAGATCTGAGTAGAGTCTGTACTATTTGCTTTGTTAATAATGATATAGCAATAGTAATAGCTACCTATGAGTTGAACACCTCAAATACATCATTTTGTTTAATTTTCCAATAGCCCAGTGATGGCACTGATATTGTGACTACTCTATTTTACAGGCAAAGAGCCTGAAGTTCAAAAGGCTTGGGTGTTTTACTCAAGGTCACACAACTAGTAAGTGAAAGGTTCAGGATTCAAACGCAGTCAGTCTGACGCTGGAGCCTTCTTGCTTTTTATCCTCTTGCTGTGCTGTCACTCAAAAGACCTCCTCCTGGAAGCCAAAGTACTTGGAGCAAGAGGGCATGTCCTTTATGACTGCTCTGGGAAATTTCTTAGTAGATGTCTGGCACTAACTGTGGCCATTTTCAAAGGCTCATTTATTGGACCAGCTGAGGTGCCCAGAGTTGTTCAACAGAGACAGGGATATCCTAGGTCTGCCCCTTAGGATCCACAGAAGGCTGAGGACCCAGAGCCTGATACTTCACCTCTTTCCTTGCAGGGAAATTCACCTGCATCGAGGTAAAGTTTCACCTGGAACGGCAAATGGGATATTATCTGATTCAGATGTATATCCCCAGTCTACTCATCGTCATCCTGTCCTGGGTCTCCTTCTGGATCAACATGGATGCTGCCCCTGCCCGTGTAGGCCTCGGTATCACTACTGTGCTCACCATGACAACCCAGAGCTCTGGTTCCCGGGCCTCTTTGCCTAAGGTGAAGAGACATGCAAGGGAACCTGCTTGCCATCAAGTTTCCCAATTCTCATTCATCCATGCTCCCTCCTGCTCACTACTGACCTTTGATTTAAGATTAAGAGGAGCCATTGAGTGAGAACATGCATCCAACATACTCTCTTCCCCCACAACATATACCAGTACTATAGTTAACAATGTGAAGGCTGAAGTTAGGGATTCTGTCTGGCTAGGGAGTGAGTACTTTCTTCAGGAAATACTACCATGTCCAAGATCAAAAGACCCTCATCAAGTATAAAGTCCCACTCCCTCATGGTACAGATGAGGATACAGCTCAGATGGGTAAAATGACCTTCTTAAGGTCATGTCCCACAAGAAACAACCAAAGCAATATCAGGATTTTGAACTAACTTCTGTCTTCTTACTATGTCAGAACCAAGATACTATTACAAAGAGCTCTAGATATAGTATCTATTCTTTGAAGATGAAAAAAATTGAGGTAGCAAATAGCAATTAAAGACAGTAGACTCTGATCACCTGGGGCCTAGTTATGTTTTGATTACACAGAAAGATTTATGCTGATGGGACTGGGAACAGCTCTCCCTGCCTGTCTTCCTGTAGGCAATTTAGAGGTCACCTCAAACTCGTTACAGTCAGCAAGGCTCTGAGTACATCAGAGAGTTAGACCATTCATTTATTCAATAAATATTTATTGAACATGTACTATATACCAGACACTGTACTTAACCATGGAAAAATAATGGAAAGGAAAAACAACATAGTTTCTCCTGGATCTTCCAGTGAACATATTTCCTCTTGCTCTGATTCATTAGGAACCAGAACCTATGATCTCCCTTCTCTCAGTGCTTGTTCCTAATAAGACTTTTTACTGGGGACTTAGGGCAGAGGGTAATCCAGGACATTCATGGCAAATTTATGAATTTGCTATATGGGGGGAATAGTGGTTAAGTGTATGAAATTAGAGTCAGGCCAATTTGGGTTTAAATCCAAGACTCATCATTTACTAATAGTGTGACCTTAGGTAAATTCCTTAACCTTTCTTCCTTGCTTATAACATGGGAATAAGAATACTATTGCAGCTGGATGTGGTGGTGCACACCTGTAATTTCACGCATATTGTGAGGTTGAGGCTAGAGGATTGTGAGTTCAAAGCCAGCCTCAGCAATTTAGCAAGGCTCTAAGCAACTTACCAAGACCCTGTCTCTAAGTAAAATATAAAACAGGCTGGGAATGTGGCTCAGTGGTTAAGCACCCCTGGGTTCAATCCCCAATACCAAAAAAAGAAAAAAGAATGCTATTGCAAAAATATATATATCAACATACAAGGCAGTGTTTGACAATAATAACCACTCAATAAATGTTAATTATTGTTATAGTTATCATGTGTCAAATTTGAAAAAAAAAGTGAGTGATGGATATGAGAAAGAAGCAGCTAATATTGACTCCAATTATTTTTGATTTGGTGAGAAACCATTGAGGTAGTCCAAAGTTCTAGAGGGAGAAACAATGACAAAACTTAGGTCAGGATCAAGTGTCCAAGGAGAAGTTGTTGGGGTCACTTCCTGTAAATACATTTCTTAGATGGACAGGGATATTGATGAGGCCCTGAGAGGCAGGCTGGATTTAGGCAAGGGCCACAGGGGCCAGGCTGGGCTGTGGTAGCTATGTTTTGATAGTGGCCTATATGGAGACCAGAGGCAATAAAGTAATTCAGCCCTAAGAACTATGCCCTAGTTTATTGCTCCTGCCATGTCAAGGAGATCCTTCTCTAACTCAGGGAGCTACTGCAATTTATGCCTTCTTCTTGCCAAGAGAACTTCCTTTTCTGGTCCCTCCTGTGAGTGAGCACAATCCATCTGCTCCCAGGAATCATTTAGTTTCCTCATTTGGAAAAAGTAGACTTTGTTGGGAGGTTGTTTGTTTACAACATTTGGTGCCTTCTCGTCAGATTTTAATGACTTTTTTTTACCTCATTGGCCAGTAAGCAAAATACCCAGGCATGTACCCCAAATGGAATAGCCTCATTAGTCAGCTCCACAGAGCAAGGAACTCAGTAAGCTAGGGAGCATAAGCTCACTCTTGAGTTTGTGTAGCATTAAGTTCAGTGGAAGCTCTGAGAAAAGAGATGGAGTCAGGCCAGGGGATTCTGAAAGCCACAACAATTCCACCCCACAACACAACTTAAGTGTCCAGGATGAATGTGGCAGAGACTTGCTTTGTAGGGGAACTCAGATGGGGTGTCCATTCTCCATGTTTCCATTAAACCACTCCTTATTTGCTCTTATGGGGGACCTCCAAAGACACTGACCACTACCTCTTTGTCAGGCCCTTGATCTACACAAATACAGATGCCTCAGAAAAGAGTGTAGCAGGGCTAAATCAAAGATTTTTCCAGAGACTGGCAGATTAGACCTAAAGGTGTAGAATTTAGGAAGGACACAATTCACTCTAGATCTTGTTATCTAACTAGCCTTTAGCTCTTGGGGCAAGTAGTAGAAGGGAGAACATAGACAGCAAGTAGAAGCCAGTAGAGAAAAACACATTTCCAAAGCATCTATCCATTCATTCATTTAAAAAAATTAACTACGTGCCAAGATTCACCTTGGCAATGGGACTAGAACAGTGAAGAGCATATAAATAGTCCCTGCCATGTAAGAGCTCACAGTCTATTGGAGGGAATGGCCAGGTATGTGATGGATGCTAAGAAGGTATAGGTAACCTGGGAACATATACCAGGACAACCAACACAAACTGGGAAGATCCGGGAAGGCTTCCTAGAAGATGTGGTATCTAAAGTAGAAGCTGAAGGATATGTAAAAGTTATCCAAGTAAAGGACAGAAAGAAAAGCAGAGATTGGCTTCTTGGAAAACTACTAAAATAGTTCACCATGGTGGATCATAGATTGCAAGGGGCATGATGAGGCTGGAAAGATAGGCAAAAGCTCCATGTCATGGTTAAGTGGAGTGTGGACTATGCATAAGGGTAATAAAGAACTACAAAGGGGTGTCAGTTTGGGGGGTAATATGATCAGATTCACAATTCATAAACAAAAATCACTATTGTTTGGAAAACATTGGAGGTGGCAAATGTAGAAGCTAGGAGACAATTTAGAAACTGTTGTAGTCCTTCAGATGAGCTAGAATAGTAGGGGATGGATTCCTGAGATTTAAAAAATGTATTGATACATTCATCATTAATAAGACTTTCTTCCTGGTGCTTAATGTGTCCTTTCCTTTGATGGGTCAAAACACTTCATTGTGCTCCTTTGTCATTGATTCATCATTGACCTTCACAGCACATATTTGACATCCCTAGGGGCACAGTGGGACTGGGAGATGGAGAATGAAATAGGATGCCTTCTTAGTAGGTGGCAAAGTGAAGACACCAAGGGATGTCTAATCACAGTTGCCTAGCAACCGATTACCACCTTTTGTGGAATTACCCTAAAATAAGTAGAAGAGGATTTCTCAGCCTCATAGCACTATTGCCATTTGGGACAGATAATTCTTTGTGTGTGTGTGTGTGTGTGTGTGTGTGTGTGTGTGTGTGTGTGTTTTGAAGGAAGGGCTGTGCATTGTAGGATATTTATCACCACAACCAAAAGTGTCACCAAACATTGCCAAATGATCCTGGGAACTGAGCAAAGTTTTTCTCAGTTAAGAAATGCTAAGGTTGGGCATTGGGAATATAACTCAGTGGTAGAGTACTTGCTTAGCATGCCCTGGATTTGATCTCCAGCACTAAAACAACAACAACAACAACAAAACTAAGGTAAAGAATTATCCCATGAGACCTTCTCCTTACCATAGCACCCTTGCTGCTCAACATAACAGAAGCTGATAAAAGAAGTCACGTGGCCTGGATTCTACACCTGCTGGGGAGCCTTATGCCATGAGGGCAAAACTAGGTAGAAAATGTTATCTGATTAGGAGCTAAAAAGATCTCAGAAATCTGAGCTCTACCCTCCTCCTGGCCCTACCCAGCTATAGCCTTGTACTTAAAGACTGCCAAGGCAGGTAGTGAGAGGAGAGCACCAGAGAGTGGATTATTGCATGCCAACAGTGCATCCTCACGATACTGCCCTGTTTTCCTCACCAGGGTGAGCTCCATTCCTAAGTAGGCACTCTTACAAAGAGCAGGAAAAAACAGACAGTCAAGGGAAGAATGGGGTGGATAAGGAAAAAGAAGGAGCTCCTAGTTTGTCAGTGAGGCTACAGTCTAGGTAAATGGCAAGGTCACGGAATTGAAAACCTAGAACCCCCAATAGACACCTTCTCATTGGGTAATCTTTGCTAAACCCTTCTCTCTGAGCTTTAAGTGTTTTCATTTCTCTCACATGGGCATGATGAACCCTGCCCTGTTACCACCAGGGTTGTGAGAACTTGAGGAGATAACACAGGCAAACAAATGCACTGCTCATGATCATTGCTGTTTATTGAAATAAAAGAATCAAAAGAAGAATGAAAAGAATAATAAAAAGCAGAAGGAATCTGAGCACAGTGGTACATGCCTATAATCCCAGTGGCTTGGGAAGCTGATGCAGGAGGATTGCGAGTTCAAAGCCAGCCTCAGCAAAAGCGAGGTGCTAAGCAACTCATGAGACCCTGTCTCTAAATAAATTACAAATAGGGCTGGGGATGTGACTCAGTGGTCGAGTGCCTCTGAGTTCAATCCCCAGTATCCAAAAGAAAAAAGCAGAAGCAGAAGTAGAAATACAAGAAGAATATATATATATATATATATATGTATATATATATATATATATATATGAAGAAAGGAAAATTAGTATGGGGAGGAATTGCAGATGGAAGTAGAAGGTGGAGAGTGCAGAGAGGTAAAGGATGGTATGTAACCCAATCTCTTTGACATGGGCCTTCAGACAATTGGACATATCGTGGAAAGCTTCTTTAAAAACCAAAAGAAATCCAGGATAAACCTGAAGAACATCAGGCAGTTGACATGGGCTAGAAATCCTCTGGAGAGGCCGTGGAAGGACTTCAAGATGGCTGACTGCCCTGTTGGTGGATGTTATAGGTATCCTATGTGAAGGCAATTGACATCTGGATGGCTGTGTGTCTGCTCTTTGTGTTTGCTGCCCTGCTGGAGTATGCTGCTGTCAATTTTGTCTCCCGTCAGCATAAAGAATTCATGCGACTTCGAAGAAGGCAGAGGCGCCAACGCATGGTGAGTACAACTAAGGAGGTTCCCACTTTCTTTTTCTTTAGACTCCTTCTTCCCCACTACTACTCCCACAAACCAAGACCCAACCTAAGCTGCAAGAACTGGACAAGCAGTCAGGAACCCTGGATTTTAGTCCCAGGCTGGGCACAGTTAATCTAACTACTTTAACCTCTTTAGTTTTGTTTCCTTATGTATTCAATGGGACATTAACCCCTATAAGGCAGTATAGTAGAATGATTCAGAGGCATAGTGCCTGACATATAGTATGCACTGAAAATGTGTCAGCGAGTATTAGAACCTTACCAAGTTACTTCATGTGACATTGTTTTGAGAAGTAGCAATGATTGCTCCTGACTTTCTCTGCACCCAGAAGAAGGACCCCAGGTTTTCCACACTAATTAGTGATAAAGAATTCAAGAGCCAGACACTGGTACCTTTCTAGGGGAGCATTGTAAGAGGGTTCCTATAATTAAGTTAGAATTGAAAGAGCACTACTTGCCTCTTCTGATTGTTGGGTTTCTTCTTGATCTTCACTGGACACATCAGAGTTGTTGAGCTTGGACTGTTGTTCTCCCTCACTCTTGTTTGTTAACTCCATTTCTTCTATAGTAGAATGATCACTTAGGAAAATATAAGAGAAAACATGTTGTCATGACAACAGAGGCAGTTTACCCTCAATTGCCCAGACAATAGGTGCTAAGTAAGTTGTCATGACAACAGAGGTACCTGGGCTATCCTCACAGAAGCAAGCCTCCAATTATGAGCAAAGCTAAAAGTCTTTGCTAAGCTACATGCTAGTTGCTTAATCTCCAGGGACACAGAGTTCTGGTCTGTCTTCAATTGTGTTTCTGCCTAATTTCAAGACTTTAAAACTAAAGGGGCAAGTGCAAAATGACCTCTAGGGGATAGAAAACAATTACAATTGCCTAGGATGTGTAGCACCCTGGATTCAACCCCCAGCATCACACACACATACAGAATTCTGACTCTAGCCAGTCTGAACCACAAACTGTATCTATGGTTTTGTGCCCCTTGCTAAGGATCATGTAGGGGTTTGTCCAAATTTATCTCTCTTGCCTCACTTCATCCCTTTTACTGGGTCCTGGGCAGCATGCCCTCTAGTGGATTGATCTACAACTGCATGTCCCTGGGTAGGACTTTTTTGAAAAAGACAAAAGCCTTTCCTGTCCCACATTGAGGGTTAGGACGGAAATATAGAATTGGCAAAGGGAAAGAAAAAAGGATTCTTCCTTTTCTAAGCTATCTGTCTCCACCCCTTCTTTTGTTGGGTAAAACCTACCTGCAGGTACCAAAATCTTATTCTTATAGGGGGTCAGACTTTGACAACTTCTCAATGCTTTCCTTGGAAAATAAAAGTATGTCACCAACCAGTCCAGAGTCCTTTTCCCAGTTATATTGCCTGTGTTCACTGATAAAGTTACTGTAGACCTACTCCAAGTCCCACCTCTTTACCTGCACTCACCCAACCCCCAACTGCCCACAACCTGACCCCTATATAGGTTGACCCTGAGCTCTTAATGGAGTCTGCCATAACCAGTGCTCAATTATTATAAAGTTATAACAGCAGCTTGGGGCCTGCTTAGGACTCTGGGGCCTTCCTGCAAGTGGTCTGAGGTTTATTATTAAGGTGAATAAACCTGTGCCATAAATCATGTTCCTTTTCAAGTCTCCTAAAGCTATTGCCATTCCAGTAGAACTGTAACAGGAATCCTGGAGGCACCAGGCAGGCTGAACAAGTTGATGGAGAATTCACCCATTACTAGAACCTCTCTGGGTCTTACTGTTTCAGTAGAAGGAAATCCTTAGCCAAGAAAAAAATAGGGGAATTCTAGGAGCCAGCCAGCCCAGGGTCTCCAGGCTTAATCCTTTTCTTCTCTAATCTCTCCTCAACCACCTATTCCACTACATGGTGATCTCCTTCCATGTCACTTACTAAAATGGTTGAGGTTTTTTCCCATGTGCTTCTGTTTTATCTTCCCAGTTGGTCTACAAGAATCACAGGAAAAGAGGAAGCTCTATTTTTCATCACCTCTGCAGGCCCTAGCACCAGGCTGTAAACACAGCAGCCACATAACCAAGCCCACCAACTTTTGCAGGCTATTTGGTAAGGGTACTCTGTCAAAATGGACAAAGAGAAAACCTTGCCATTATAAGCTGAATAACTTGAGAACAGAAAGAATTTTCAAAGTACTGCCAAATTCTCTCAGGAACTTGGCCCCAGAACCCTGCTCATCTCTGCCATCCTCCATCCAGAACCCTCCCCCACCTCCAATCTCTTTTTCCTGCGTCTCTCATGTAAATACTGATTACTTTACCTTTCACACTGTGCCTTCACTCCCCAACTTGATTTGGAATATCTCTCTCTAGCTTCTCAGCCCTTGTCCCCTACAGATATCTGGAAAAAAAATGGAGTTCTGTTTCAACAGCAATAGAAGTCACAAAGTGGTATTTATGGCTCCATTTTCCTTCCCCAACACACACACACACACACACACACACACACACACACACACACACACATACACCTCAGAATTTGGACTAAATGGATAAGACAAATCCAAGACCCCCTATTTCAGGCCACTCATGTTTACTTCCCCTAGCTACAAGAAATACCTGTTAAAATCAAAAAGAGCCTAGACCAATTTACTCTATTGGCCATATTTTGTCTACTATATGAAATGCCTTTTTACGGCCTGGGAAATATTTCCAAATAATTCCTTTTAGATTTACTCTGATTGGAAGAAAGAAGAAATAACTGGATATGAAAACAGAAATAACAGTTGTAACCAAACCTCCCCTGTGAAAATGAATTAGAGAATACATGTGAGGTGAGCCAAGTCCTGTGGTAAAAGAGAGAATAGGAATAATTTTGAGCAGAGAGCTAAGACTTCCCTACTACAACCACTTGGGGTTGAGGTACAACCTCAACAGTGAATTGCCTCTGTCCCACCAACGTACAACTCTTTCCACAAAGACCCTGACAAATCAAGGATAGGGCAGCAAAGCTTTCAGGTAGGCAGACAGATTCTTTCCTATGCCAAAATGCTAATCCCTTTCTGGAGGTCAAAGAGCATCAGGCCATTGTGCATAAGAACAAAACGCTATTCTCTTCCTATATTCTGAAGCATGTGGCTCACCAGTCCATTCGTTCACTCCACCAAAGTCTACTGAGTGCCTGTTATGTTTCAGGCACAGGAGTAGACACTGGAAATGCAGCAGTGAACAAGACCAACGCAAGGCCTACTTGACAGGCCTGCCCTCATGATAGGTCAGCTTCTGGTGATATAATAATCAAGGGTTACTAGGTCTTACCACACCAATGTCCAATTGACATTTCAATGTGCTACCATAGCAGCAGAGGTCCTATTATGAAGATCCTATGATGTCCCTCTAACCACACAAAATATTTAAAATCTATTTGATGCACATAGATTACATATATCTATGTCATACCCATACAATACACCTGTATCTTGTTATAATTATACTAACTAACTGAGGTAGTTTTATGGTGATTAACTCTTTCTGGTTTTCCTTGGACTTCCCTAGTTTTAGCACTAAAGACTCAAGTCTCAGGAACCCCTCAGTTTGGGGAAAATTGAGATGGCAATTGGCACTTCAGGTGATTTCTTTTAGATAGCTGAAGATTTTGCCCCAAAACCTTCAATACTTTCTAAAATTATAAACATCTTTCAAGGATGTATTTCTCAACACTGCCCTTTTAGAAGAAGATAAAATCAGGCTTGTTTGGGTCTTACATAAAATAAGAGTAAATAGGTTCTAAATGGGTGCCCGAGAGCCTTTTATATTACTAACACTCTATTGATCACTCGGGGGATTTTGTCTTTTCTTTCTCTCTTCCCTATATCTATTTTTCTGTCCTTACTTCCTGGCTCCCATCTGACTTTTGGATCAACGGACTTTTTGCAATCTGCCATATTACTTAGTGCTTATATAAAATTTACCCCCTCAATGTTAATGTGTTTATCATAATGCATGTATTATATATGAATGGAATGTGCATTGGGTAATGTCACCCTGGATGGACTGACCCCAATGTCAAATCTGTTGCTCAGCTTAGAAGTACACATATCTGTAACAGAGTGATTAGCTTTACTCTGCTTTGGATAATCCATTAAATTATTTAAAACTTTTGGAATTCTCAGCTTTGAATCAATATAATTTAACTTTAAACAAAAGATACTATATTCAAACAGTACTATTTCTGAAGCTTTTGAAATTAATTAAAGTCAATTTCACCAAGTCTAAATATCTCAGTTTCACTATCCGATGTTTTATTTATTTTTTGGAACCAGGAATTGAACCCAGGGGCACTCAACTGAGTCACATCCCCAGACCTTCTTTATATATATTTTTATATTTTAAAATTTTTTTGTGGTGCCAGAGATTGAACCCAGAGTCTGTGCATGCTAGGCAAGCACTCTACCAACTGAGCTATATAAAAATGACAAACTACATTTAAATATAAATATATATAACTATATAAACTATATAGTGATATTGGCTATGTGAGACAATACTTTGTGGTGCCAGTCGTGTCTGTGCTTATAAAGATGGCTCATCTACCCTAGTCCATATTTTCTCTATATTCTCCCATTTCTCATGAGACTAAGGTCTGGCCTTGTTTCTGGAGCCAGGATGACTTTCTGCCCTTGCTGGGACCCCCTCTTTTCCACTACTCCAGTGGAAAATATTCAGAATATTGCTACTAGTTTCTGATGTTTGTCATCTTAATATAGCTTTTTAAATTTTTAAATTTTGAGAAAACCTGGGCGCGGTGGCGCACGCCTGTAATCTCAGCACTTTGGGAGGCTGAGGCAGGAGGATTGCGAGTTCAAAGCCAGCCTCAGCAATGGCGAGGCACTTAGCAACTCAGTGAGACCCTGTCTCTAATAAAATACAAAAAAAGGGCTGGGGATGTGGCCCAGTGGTCAAGTGCCCCTGAGTTCAATCCCCGGTACCACAAAAAAAAAAAAAAAAAAAAAAAAAAAAAAATTTGAGACAGGGTCTCACTAAGGTGCATGGGGCCTTGATAAGTTGCTGAGGTGGCTTTGAACTCACTATCCTCCTGCTTCAGCCACTGGGATTACAGGCATGCGCCACCATGCCTGTCTAGTTTTGTTCTTTTGTTTACTACTAGAGATGACTTAATATTGAGATGTCCCTTACAGTTGGCATTTCACTGGATTTTAAATAACTTTAAATTATATTATACATTTTAAAAAGGCAGCTCAGAGCCTATGTGTAAATATGGAAATTATAACATGTAATATGTAGCACATATAGCTGCACAGCCTACATCTACCTCATGAACAGTTTTGTGGCCATCAAAAAGCGTGGGCCTGGTGAATCTGGAGACTATCAGGCTAAGTGAAATAAGCCAATCCCAAAATACCAAAAGGTCAAAGTTTTCACTGATATGTGGGAGCTAAACCACAATAAAGGGGGGTAGAGAGGAAGAAGAGAAGTTCAGTAGATTAGACAAAGGGAAATAAAAGAAAGAGAGGGAGGATAGGAACAGGAAAGACAGAGGAATGAATCTGATATAAATTTCCTATGTACATATATGAAAATACCAAAGTAAATCCCACCATCATGTAGATCCACAAGAATGGGGTCCTAATTAGAATAAGTTATGACCTATACTTGCATAATTTTTATCAAAATGGATTCTACTGTATGCATAACTAAAAAGAATCAAAAAAAAAAAAAAAAAAAAAAAAAAAAAAAGCTTGGCCTGTGTACACAGCTACCTTGTATGCATTAGGCTACATGTGAGATAGTTATATGTGACCTGGTTTTTATCCCTCTGCTTTAGAGCTTTGACCTCAACTTTTGCCTTTTCTTCCTTGTAATTCCAGGAGGAAGATATCATAAGAGAAAGCCGCTTTTATTTCCGTGGCTATGGCCTGGGCCACTGCCTACAGGGAAGGGATGGAGGCCCAATGGAAGGTTCTAGTATTTATAGCCCCCAAACTCCAGCACCTCTTCTAAAAGAAGGAGAAACCATGCAGAAACTCTATGTGGACTGGGCCAAGAGAATTGACACCATCTCCCGGGCTGTCTTCCCTTTTACTTTCCTCATCTTCAATATTTTCTACTGGGTTGTCTATAAAGTGCTACGGTCAGAAGATATCCACCAGGCACTGTGAATAAGGTGGGCGTTATAGAGTCCAGCTTATGGCTTTCTGCTTCTTCCTGAGTGGGCTTTCCCTCCCCATTAGACTCCATTGGGCGCTTGGACATTTCCTTCCCAATCTCCCACTCAGAATTTCAACTGCCAGTCCAAAAGCTATGTGAGCCAATACTGCATGGTGTTAATCATGGCTGTAGTTATAAAGACAGCTCATCTACCCTAGTCCATATTTTCTCTATATTCTCCCATTTCTCATGAGACTGAGGTCTGGCCTTGTTTCTGGAGCCAGGATGACTTTCTGCCCTTGCTGCGACCCCCTCTTTTCCACTATTCCAGTGGAGAATATTCAGACGATTGCTACTAGTTTCTGATGTTTGTCATTTTAATCTATACCCGTCCTCACTCTACCACCTCCCCCGCAGAGCCTAGCCCTTACTCAGCCCTCTATCCCTCTTACCACAACCTCACATAGGAAGTCTTTCCCATACACAAGTGCTGCCCGTGTGACCCAGTCAGGTTTCCTTACAATGAGAGGAAAGCAAAAATACATTTGTCCTTCCTCTTAACAGGGACGGACTATGCAGGAGCCCTGTTTGGGGAGATAGCTAAGCTTGCGGTTGACTATGGGCCATAGACATTTTTGGGCATTGTCGCCTTCCGTAGCCTCACGGGACTTGGCCCAGGATCTCGAGAGATTTCAGCAATGACTCAGCAGATTGACATTTTTGGGCATTGTCGCCTTCCGTAGTCTCACGGGACTTGGCCCAGGATCTCGAGAGATTTGAGCAATGACTCAGCAGATTGACATTTTTGGGCATTGTCGCCTTCCGTAGTCTCACGGGACTTGGCCCAAGATCTCGAGAGATTTGAGGAGTGACTCGGCAGATCGAGCAAGCACCATTCCTGCTCGGGCGCATGGGATGAGACCAGAGAGAGAAAGGACAGGGTTATCGCTATTGTATAGATACATTGTAGTTTCTTGTAAGAGTACGTGGTTGGTTTCTTGTGAGAGTGTGTATGTAGTGTTAGAAATTACAAGAGACAGAGACAGAAAGATTAAAGAATTTTTTCGTCTCCATCCTGTCTCCGGACTCCTTCCCGCGGCGCTGCCGTTCCAGGCTGCAATCCCTTTCCGGCGGCTAACAGTTGGTGGCCCGTACGGGGAATTCAGCACGGCAGGTAAGAACTGAGAAACCTCGCAGGAGTCTCTAGTCAGAGCGGTTAAAATGGGTTCGAAAATAACTAAGACCCAAGTGTACGAGGCTCTTGATGAATTCTTTGATATGGATGAGTCTGTCGTTAGTGAGGAGGATTTAGAAAACAGTGAAGGCAATCATAAAAGCGTAGATTCCGCTGAGTCAACTAAGACCAGTAAGGAGAGTATTAGAAGTGTCCCCAAAATTACAAAGATCCGAGCTGCTAAAGCTATTCAAGATTTATTAGAGATATTTCAAGGATACATGGTCTCAATTGAACCTGGGACTCAGGATGTTACTGAGTCAGTTAGGACCAATGAGAGTAGTAGTAGTGAGGAGGAATTAACTAAAGGTGATTTTGAGAAAATGAATAAAAGGAAATTAAGGAAGACCAAGATAAGGGATCATCAAGTGGAGGAACTTGTGTCCTCTACTCCCCCATGGGTGAAATCGATTACAGAAAATATGAAGGGTATCACTAGACGTTTGCATACCCTAGAAATAGAAATAAAAAGTCTTTCTGAGCGCTTATGCGCTCTCGAGGGTAACTCACAGATACATTGGGAACTGCCAGTATTTGAATATGAAAATGGACAGAGGGGCCACCAGCCAATAGATTTCAAAACAATAAAAAATCTCAAAGAGGCAGTAATGACTTATGGACCCCAAGCTCCTTTCACGTTGAGTATATTGGAGTCCCTTAACACCTTTAGCTTAACCCCCGCAGACTGGAAACGTCTATGTAAAGCAACATTAAGTGGGGGACAATACTTGGTTTGGCGATCGCAATTTCAGGAACTTTGTATAGAAACAGCTAAAAGAAATGCAGATGCGGGGTTTGGAGACCATAATATAGAAATGCTCACAGGAGAAGGGCAATTCGCAGACATACAGGATCAAAAACATTATACCCCAGGAGTATATGCTCAGATAAATGCAGCTGCCTTAAAGGCATGGAAAACTGTACAAGGACCTGGGGATCTACAAGGTAGCTTGTCCAAAGTAATTCAAGGACCTAATGAACCATATGCTGAATTTGCTGATCGACTTTTGAGAACTGCAGGTAGAGTTTTTGGAGACATTGATCAAGTTATGCCATTAGTTATTCAATTAGCGTACGAAAATGCTAATAAATATTGCCAGGAAGTCATCAGGCCATGGAAAAATAAAAAGGATCTTTCCATATATATACAACTATGTAAAGATGTAAATGATGCCTTTGTCACAGGGAATGTGATTGCAGCAGCTGTGAGAGATGCTGCCCCTCAAAATTTTACAAGGGCTCAACATAGACATTATAATCAATCAGGATATTCTAGGCAAAATTATCATAATCAATCAGGCTATTCTAGGCAAAATCCCCAAAGAGAAATAAGACCAAATTCATACCGTACTCCAGGTTGCTGCCCCAGGTGTAAGAAAGGAAATCATTGGGCCAATAAATGCTATTCAAAATTTGACATCCATGGAAATCCTTTGTTCAGGAATTCAAAAAACAGGGCACGGGGCCCAATGCCCCGGGGCCCACAAATGTACGAGGCATTGGAGGAGGAGTATCCTCAAGCATCCACTCAGATGCTTCCCCGACACAATCCCTATTACCCATCCACTCCCTCGCCAGAGGAACAGGAGGAAATGCAGGATTAGACCTCTGTTCCACCGCCCGAATAGTGTTAACACCTGAAATGGGGGTTCAACTGATTCCCACAGGAGTCAGGGGACCTCTTCCCTCAGGGACTGTAGGACTTATTATCGGGCAAAGTCCTGAAAGCTTATTAGGTTTGCAAGTGACCCCAGGCGTAATAAACTCAGACTATAAAGGGGAAATAAAAATAATGCTTAGCTCACCCCAAAGTATAAGTTCTATTAATCAGGGAGATAGAATTGCTCAGCTGCTCCTCCTTCCAAATTTACATAATTCATTTAAAATGAATATGCCTCTAAATAGGAACAATAGAGGATTTTGTTCCACTGATTCGAAACCCATGGTTTGCTGGGTTCGGGACTGTACAAGGAGGCCTATGTGTAAAATAAGAATCCAAGGAATAGAAATGGAGGGTCTTATAGATACTGGAGCTGATTCTTCCATCATTAATTTACGTCAATGGCCCAAACACTGGCCTCTACAAAAAGCTTCAACCAGTTTAAGAGGCTTGGGATATAATAACCTCCCAGAGGGCTGGGGTTGTGGCTCAGCGGCAGAGCGCTCGCCTTGCACGTGCGCGGCCCGGGTTCGAGCCTCAGCACCACGTAAACATAAATGCATTGCATTGTGTACAACTAAAGTAAATAAATAAATATTAAAAAAAAAAAAAAAAAAAATAACCTCCCAGAAAAAAGTGCGGTAATTTTAAAATGGGAGGATGATGAAGGACATAAAGGCACATTTCAGCCTTATGTTTTACCTAATCTACCGGTTACTTTATGGGGAAGAGATATTTTACAACAAATGGGAGTACACCTTGCAACCAAACCTGCAGGTGTTAAATGTAAAAACATACAGGGTAATCTTAACCCTAAAAGAAATCATCAAAAAGTACAGGGTAAGCTTAACCCTAAAAGAAATCATTATCATATAGGAAAAAGACATTTTTCTTTGGGGCCACTGAGAAAATAATTTTGAAAATACCATGGCTTTCTGATAAGCCAGTGTGGGTCCCTCAGTGGCCCCTATCTAAAGAGAAATTACAAGCGGCCCACCTACTAGTTAAGGAACAATTAAAAGCAGGACATATAGAACATTCCACCTCTCCCTGGAATTCCCCCATATTTGTGATCAAGAAAAAATCAGGAAAATGGCGATTATTACATGATCTTAGACAAATTAATAAAACCATGCAAGTCATGGGCCCTACTCAACCTGGACTTCCGAATCCTATAGCTATTCCAAAAAATTTCCATGTTATTAGTCTTGATATAAAGGATTGCTTCTTTTCTATTCCCCTACATCCTCTGGATGCCCCCAGGTTTGCTTTTTCAGTTCCTTCTATTAACAATAATGGCCCTGATCAGAGATATCAATGGAAGGTTTTGCCGCAGGGAATGGCTAATAGCCCCACCATATGCCAAATATATGTGGACAAGGCTATCCAACCCATTAAAAATAAATATCCAAACCTCATGTGTCTACATTACATGGATGATATTTTACTGGCCCACCCTAATCAAAAAATCTTATTTAATATATTCAGTGACATGGTAGAAAATTTTAAAAAATACGGATTATATATAGCAGAAGAAAAAGTTCAAACCAGATCTCCCATATTATATTTAGGATTTAAAATCATGGATACTTTTGTTAGACCCCAAAAAATTTTAATAAATAAAGAACATTTAACCACCCTCAATGATTTCCAAAAACTACTGGGAGACATTAATTGGCTTCGCCCTACACTAAACCTCACTACTGGCCAATTAAAACCTTTATTTGATATCCTTCGAGGGGCCCCTGATCCATCCTCACCGCGAACATTGACTCCTGATGCTAGGAAAGCTTTAAAGGTAGTAGAAAAAGCCATAGAAGGAGCTCATTGTGACAGATTTGATTTAACTCAACCGCTGATATTGATTATTATTTCTTCACAATATACACCGACAGGAGTATTTTGGCAACAAGGGCCTTTATTATGGATACATTTGCCTGTCTCTCCTAAAAGCATAATTGAGTCATATACCTCCATGGTGGCTAAACTTATTCTTCAAGGACTTAAAACTTCTACTAAAATATTTGGCATTCACCCTGCTACTATTATTACTCCCTATTCATCGTCACAGATTGAATATTTATGCTTCAATGATAATGACTGGGCTATAGCTAGATGCTCTACCTCTGCAAATTTTGATAATCACCTTCCTAAGTCTCCTATATTATCTTTTTGTATTAATCATCCTATTATATTTCCACAGGTAATAAAAAATCAACCTATTCCTAAGGCATTTAATGTATTTACAGATGGGTCCTCAAATGGTACTGCTGCAGTAGTCACTACAAAAGAAAATATGACTTACATAACTGCACACAAATCAGCTCAACTAGTGGAATTGGAAGCTGTGGTAAGAGCTCTGGAAAATTTTAGAGACCAGCCCATAAACATTTTTTCAGATAGCCACTATATTGTACAAGCCGTCCCAAAATTAGAGTTAGCAGGACCAATAGCACCTCATACTCCAGCCTTTAAATTGTTTTATCAGATACAAAAACTTTTGTGGGCAAGAAAAGAACCTCTATTCGTAGGCCATATTAGAGCACATACTAATTTGCCTGGCCCCCTCCATGAAGGTAATCAAAAGGCAGATGAACTTACAAAAACAATATTTATACTTTCAGCACTACAACAAGCTACTTTATTTCATTCCCAGTTTCACGTCAACAGCACCACCTTGCAACGTAGGTTTAAAATCACAAAGGAGCAAGCCAGAACAATTGTAAAAGATTGTAAATCTTGTATAACACATTTGCCCAATCCTCATTTTGGTGTTAACCCTAGAGGATTAATGCCCAATCATTTGTGGCAGATGGATGTTACTCATGAGCCAAGCTTTGGAAAATTGCAATTTATTCATGTAACCATAGATACATGCTCAGGCATGATTTTTGCTTCCTTACATTCCGGAGAAAAAGTTAAAGATGTCACATCTCATTGTTTACAAGCTTTTGCTGCATTGGGCATCCCCAAAATACTTAAAACAGATAATGGTCCCGCTTATATGTCCTCATCTTTCAAACAGTTTTGCGCAAAATTCAACATATCCCATAAAACAGGCATCCCATACAATCCTCAGGGTCAAGGCATTATTGAAAGAGCAAACCGCACACTAAAAGTTATGTTGTTAAAACAGAAAGAAGGAAACTGGAAAAATCCTAAGGACAGATTGGCAGTTGCCCTGTTTACTTTAAATTTTTTAACTTTAGACTCTGATGGTTATTCTGCTGGAGACAGACATTGGAACCCACATCAACAACATAAACCTTTGGTTTACTGGAAGGATGTTCTTTCAGGTACATGGAAGGGTCCGGATCCAGTATTAATTTGGGGGAGAGGATCTGTTTGTGTCTTTCCAAAGCATGAATCCTCTCCAATATGGATACCATCTAGATTAATAAAGCAGGTACCACATCAAAAGGATCAAGATGAAGTTGTTGAGGAATCAAGATTAATAAAAAAGGTACAAAATCAAGAGGACCATGATGAAGATATGGAATGATTCCCTTAAAAGAGTCCTTCAAAATATGTCACAACTTAAGTGTCATTCCTCCCAGCTGGGACGAAGAGATCTCTCTTTAGTGTGCACACAATTATATATATATATTTTTTTCTTTTTATATATGTGTTTATTTGTGTATTTGTCTAAATTTCATGTTAATGTGACGTCACAAATATATGTTTGTATGTGCGTCTGTCCAGTGTGACATCAAAAATAACAAAGCGCTTGTGAATATATATATATGGATCCAAATAACTCTAATTCATTTAAGTTTAAGAGTATTCAAAATGGGTAAATAATTTAATAAGTGAAGGTACCTTCAATTTTGTTTTATAGGTGTCCCAGGGACTTCTCTTTAGCAAAAAATATGACTAGGGCTGTATAACCTGATATTTTGGTGTTTTGACATGAGGTTGCTTATTTGTTATTAACTTCATTTGTTTAATAAATGATTAATTTCAATTATTTCAACAGGTAAAGGACTGCTGTGTATGCAGAAACTCGAGAGTTCCAGCTAACAAATTATTTCTCCAAAGTGCTTTTAGTTTTTCTTTAATCTATCTTTAATGCAGTAATTACCCTCAGTCTTTCTTTGTTTTGTTCTAAATATGATATTTTGCCAGCTTATGTTTGTGGGAGCTCAGGCTGCAATGTGTGTGAGCAGAAATCAACTTATTTTTCCAATCTAATAATTCTATTATTTAGTTTGACAACTCGCCTCTTGACTCAGTGCTGGAATAGCACTGCCTTTCCTTTAACAATTGATGCTTCAGTCTCTAGATAGCGGGCCCTGAAGATTTGCCGGTGGCATCGTCTAGACATAAAAAAGACGGCTGCTTCTACAGCTGCAGGGATCGCGGTCGCTGCAAGCATCCCTGCTGCTCAAATGTCAAACAACCTCACCAGCAGTGTGGCCTCTGCTCTGCATGCATGGGGCCTCCTAGATCTACGTGTTATAACAAGTGGACATTTTGATCTTTCATTGTTTGGGACTTCATGGGACAGTACCTTGCGGGTATTTGTTTAGAGAACTCACTGTGTTACTTGATAGAACTTAGGGCAGCTGATTTGTTTAAAGAATTTGATATGCTATGCAATTTGACTTGTCACCAAAAGGCTTGTCGCCTTAAAGCCTCAGCATCTCCTCCCAATTGGACGGCTGTTAGTCATCTTACACAGTCGATCCTAAAGGGCTCCATTGGATGGCTGGTTAGCCAATGACGGGTAAGATCCCCAGAGGGGGACAACCTAAGACAGGCACAGTCGCACAGGACAGTCTCATGTGGCCGACATATCAACCTAAGACAGGAGTCAAGGGCACAGCCTTGATTATCCAATGACGGGTAAGAATGTTGGTTGCACATAGACGTCCTAGAGCATCCCCTCTTTTAAAACAAAAGGGGGAAATGCAGGAGCCCTGTTTGGGGAGATAGCTAAGCTTGCGGTTGACTATGGGCCATAGACATTTTTGGGCATTGTCGCCTTCCGTAGCCTCACGGGACTTGGCCCAGGATCTCGAGAGATTTCAGCAATGACTCAGCAGATTGACATTTTTGGGCATTGTCGCCTTCCGTAGTCTCACGGGACTTGGCCCAGGATCTCGAGAGATTTGAGCAATGACTCAGCAGATTGACATTTTTGGGCATTGTCGCCTTCCGTAGTCTCACGGGACTTGGCCCAAGATCTCGAGAGATTTGAGGAGTGACTCGGCAGATCGAGCAAGCACCATTCCTGCTCGGGGCGCATGGGATGAGACCAGAGAGAGAAAGGACAGGGTTATCGCTATTGTATAGATACATTGTAGTTTCTTGTAAGAGTACGTGGTTGGTTTCTTGTGAGAGTGTGTATGTAGTGTTAGAAATTACAAGAGACAGAGACAGAAAGATTAAAGAATTTTTTCGTCTCCATCCTGTCTCCGGACTCCTTCCCGCGGCGCTGCCGTTCCAGGCTGCAATCCCTTTCCGGCGGCTAACAGGACTAGACATAGGCTGTACTGGGGCTAGGAAGGCATTGTGAACATTGGGAATATGACCCAACAAAGGACTGTTCAAGCTTTCTGAGAAACTCAACACTATCAGAATTGGGGCAGAAACTCTTGGGCCCTCAAAAAGATCACCCCTCCATATCCACCTGAATTTCCTGGTCTTAGAAATATCTGTTCTATTCCATAGTTAGCATGGTGGCAGGTGCTCTATATGTGTATTATGAATTGTAATGCATTCTACTGTCATATACAACAACTTCAAATAAAAAAAAGAAAGAAAAAAATTCTCAACGAAAAAATTCTTTAAGAAATGTATGATGCTAGGAAACTCAAGAAAAGTGAGATCAAAAGTAGTAGAACCCAGGAAGAGTATAAATATAGGAACCATCCTTGGAGAGTCTGTTGTTGACTAGGTTTTCATTTGTTTCTTCTTTTTTCTACCAAGTCTCTTTGTTTTCCAGGACCCTCATTTAAAACTTGCACCTTCATTTCCTTTTAGTGAGCAAGTAATGGTGTCATGCAACCTTGTTCAGGTTAGAGTGGACTTCAACATTCCTGGGAAGGAACTAGGCATATAGAGGACTGCTATCCTGGACAAACACTGAATCAACCAACCTCAGGGTAGTAGCTGCTTAAGTTAGAGAGCCATAAGTGTTGTTTGTTCTCCCTTCTCTTGCTTCCCTTTCTCCTTCTATAGTAAGTAACAGTTAGAGGTATAGCAGCCAGTTAAAGTTACTAGAAATGTCAGAATAGAGATGGTTGGTGTGGTATGTTTCAGGCCTAAATACCACTGAAATGTGGGGAACCATGGGCCTGATACACTAAGTTCTTTGAATCACCTTAACTATGGAGGGACAGAAACAAGATGTGAGCAATTAAAGTGTGGGGATAACAGCTGGACCAAGTGATCAAATAATCTCTCAGACATCTTGACCCTTTCTCTGGAGCTAGAATAATTCAACTATGTAAGTCCAATTGTCTCTCTCCATGTCTTCATCTTCTTTCCTCCCTTCCCTCCCTCATTCACTCCACATGGTGTCCAATTGAATGTCAATAAACCCAGTGATCAAAGTAAATCCTATAGTCAAACGAAAAACTCTGCTTTCTTTCTTCCTTGAGTTTGTCTGCTCTTTCTTGTTCACACAAATGCTCTTCTTGTTGTTCTCTTCATTGTGAAGATAATATTCTGGGATGACCAAGGT
The DNA here is from genome assembly GCA_025594165.1 of Tamias sibiricus. Lineage (NCBI taxonomy): Eukaryota > Metazoa > Chordata > Mammalia > Rodentia > Sciuridae > Tamias > Tamias sibiricus. Next base: position 94,931,095 of record CM046667.1, on the reverse strand, counting down.
AGCTTTTCTAGAAATTATTTTTATTTGTGATATTATCACTCTGGTGATAAGAAGACTCAAAATTTAAAAACTGGTTTAAAGGAAGAGATAGAATTGAGAATAGCTGAGAGCCCCCGTTTTCCTTTTTCTGCCCAGGTAGTGCCAATGAATGAGAGGCCACAAGCAATACCCCTTTGAAAGGAGCAGAGAGTATCTCTTTGATACTCTCCATGGTGGGGCTGGGGTGTCAGGCTGCTGCAGCCCGAAGGCGGGGGTAGAGGGGGGTGAACTATGGAGATGAGCTTATTGCACAGAGCTCTGCTTGTTGTAGATCTTGTCCAGATGGGCCAACTGCACAAATCTGCCCTGTTGGAAGTCTCAAGAACAATGCCCTGGAGACAGCTACAGCACTGAGCAATAGAGCCTGCCCAACTGGGATCCAGATCAGGGCATCAGCTGGTGCTGGGAGCCAAAGGAGTCAAAGTACCAACCAACATAATAGCCCAAAGGAGCTCACAGAGCTACTCAGAGGCAGCACCAGGTGGAAGGTATCATCTCTTCCATTGGAGTCCCTAAAAGGAGAAGGGTGATGCATTGTGTCAGAATCAGGTACACCCTTCCCACATTTGTTCAGGGGCTGGGGGAATGCTAGGTCTCACTGAGAGCATCAGATGCCTAGCAATCCATTCAATCATGGAATTCTTAAACTTAGACCCTTTTTACCATAGTATATTGGCAAGAGGTGATATGAAAGACTCACTTGGAGGCCACTTCCATTTATAGTCATTTATGTAGTACTCACCCCTCCAGAGACCCACACTACTTTCTTCCTGGATCACATCTGAAATGATTTTGAAATTTAAAATAGCATTTTTTAAAAGGGGAAAAAACTTCCTACATAAATAACATGTTTTGGGTGTTTTCATTAATTCGTTGTTAATATTTAATGTCAGTTAAATATTTTATACATATATTTTTCCAGAGAAAAGCCTTTATTTATTCAGTTGTTGTTAAGGCTATCATCTCCCCTTGAGCATGCTCTGTTCTTTGGAAAACCAGTGGTCTGTCCTCCTTTTTCCCTTTAATCCACTAGCAGAGCTTCTTGCTCTCCCAGAATTCACAGGCACAGCAGGAAGAGCTTTCTAAGTGGAAGGAGGATAGTGGATAAAATTTATTCCTTTAACTTTCTCCCATAAGCATTTCCCCCTACCTATCACCAAAGAACAGGTGCTTTTCTATTTAAAATATTAAGCTGGCTTAAAGCTATTTTCTCTTTTCACGGAGTCACACAAATATCTCCAACGTTGTGCAGAACATATCACCTCCTGGGTATCTTTATGTGTATCCTCATTTGCCTCTCTCCACTCTCATTCTATTATCTACTATTATCAATATTATCTACTATTATCAATATTGTAGTTCTTATCTCATCATTTCTGGTTACCAGAAGCTTAAATTTGACTTCACCATATTGGGATTAATGACTTTAGGCTGCTCTGTTCATTCAGACAAATCAAACAAGCAAGGGAACCACTCGGGGATTAGGAAGCCAGGGAGTATTACCTCGGTTCAGTGGAAGAAATGTAGAATATGCTCTCTGAGGAGAGGGACTGCATCTTTTACAACTTGTTAGTCCACACAGCTCCAGGTATATAGCAATACTCCATATGTGTATAAAATAAAAGCAAAACTTCCCACTTTCCTTATCATATACCATACTTCTGTTCAATCCCTCTCCATGAATGTATTGATCACAGAAAAACAGACCTGAAAGAGATCTTATAAAATCACATAGAGTTCACATACACATGAATGTGCATACAGGATAATCTTTGGTTAAGTTAAAGTTAAGAAGACAGCCAAACCTTATACATTGCATCACTGAATTAAGAATCATAATGGTGCCAGGCATGGTGGCACATATCTGTAATCCAAGCGGCTCAGGAGGCTGAGGCAGGAGAATTGCAAGTTCAAAGCCAGCCTCAGCAACTTAGTGAGGCCCTAAGCAACTCAGCAAGACCCTGTCTCTAAATAAAATATAGAAAAGGGCTGTAGATGTGGCTCAGTGGTTAAGTGCCCCTGGTTTCAATCCCCTATACCTTAAAAAAAAAAAGAATTGTTATGTTCTTATTAAACATCAATAATACTCCATATAGCCAGCCATGCTGGTGCACACCTGTAATCCCAGGTACTCAGGAGACTGAGATAGGAGGATCACAAGTACCAAGGCCAGCCTTAGCAATTTAGCAAGATCCTGTCTCAAAGGTAAACATAAAATAAAAAGGTCTGGGGATATAGCTCAGAGACAAATCACCCTGGGTTCAATCCCCAGAGCTGCAAAAATGATAATAGTAATAGTACTCTATATATGAAGACTAATATCAAGTTACATTTCAAAAACCAATCACCAGAGGACCCTGGTGGTGGCAAATGAGTACAGTAGTAGGGATTGGGGCATCTGCATCTGTATCCCCTCACCCTACTCCACACATTGTTCTTGTTGGGGAGATGGTCATTTCCAAAGGGATAGTAATTAAGTTGCTCTTCCTAACCTCGCACCATGCTCTATCATAATTCATAACTATGATAATGTCTACAGTCGTGGACTGATGACATCAGAATAACCCTGTTAGCAAATCTTAGGATTAGGAGGAGGAAGGACATCTGAGTCAATGCAACCTCACAGAGCAGTCTCCCTGTAGAAGAATAACAAATAATTTCTGCCACCACAGGGCCACCTGAAGAAGTCCCATGAGAACCCAACTATTGTCACCCACAGAAAGTAGCTGTTTTTTGCAGCCTCTGTTTTCACCATGAGTCTTTGTACAAATACCCTGGCACATTATACCATGTGGTGCATTACAAAGGAAATGTACCTTTTCATGATCAATTTCCCAGAGTGAAGGCAAATTCTTACCATCACCAAAATTTACGGAGCATTTTTTGCCTTACTGAGCTGAATTGAAAAAAAAATACACATATTCTTTATTTTAATAGTTTCCATTCATGATAGTGTGGTGATTAAGATAGTGTATGGCTTTGGTACCAGAAAGACCCTGGGTTTGAATTACAATTCCAGCACTAGATATAGGTTCTTGGAAAAATTACTTCACTTCCCTCAGTCTCATTTCTTCCTCTAAAGGTCATTTGAAGTCTTGGAAAGATTCTGCACACACTAACTATGTGGTCTTGAGTAAATTATTGAAACATTCTGTGATTCGTTGGCAATAATTCCCCCTATTTCATGGGGTTATTGTGGGAATTAAATTAAGTAATGCAGATAAAGTGCTTAACTCAGAACTTGGCACACAGGGGCTGCGGTTGTGACTCAGTGGTAGAGAGCTTGCCTAGCATGTGTGAGGCACTAGGTTTGATTCTCAGCACTGCATATAAATAAATGAATAAAATAAAGGTCCATAATTATCTATAAATATTTAAAAAAGCACTTGCCACATAGTAAGTGCTCAACAAAGATTATTAATATAATTATAATAGATTATAATATAAACTACATCATCATAGTCTATCTTCTACACTTGTCAAATTTCTAACACATGTGCCTATTTGGAATGTCGATTTCCATTTTATGAGTTATCTTGATGAGCCCACAGTCAAACAAAAAAGGTCAAGCTAAAATCACCTTTTATATTTTCAGTCTCTTTACCTGCACTGTGTTCTTCCTGCTGGTATATAACATGCTTACAAATTATGTTACCATGGAAAATTGCTTAATCTCTCTAAGTCTCAGTTTTCTGAGAGCGAAGAAAGAAGGAAGAAGAAAGATGGCAGAGGAGGAGGGGGGTGAGGTGGTAGCGGAAAAGTCATCTCTCCTCACACTGCATGCCTACTTCTTGGTTGTTCTCAACTATTTCCTCCATCCCATAAGTACTTCAAACTCTACATATCTAGAGTCAATTTATGATCTCCTTCAAACTTTCTCCCCACCACATCTTAAAATTTTTCAATTATGGGAAGAAGAAATAATGAGAGAACACTGACTTTTTAGAAAATTAGATGTCCACAGTCCCCATAGAAAGGGGATACCTCAAATGTTGGAAATGATTAGAATAATATTATAGGGATAGACAGGTCATGCTGACTACAATTCTAGAAATTTGTGGGTCCTTCACAAGAGTGTCTTTGTGAATTTATGAATCACACAGACTTACGCTTCTTTTGGCTCTTCCATAGTAGAAACATAATGTTATCATCATTTGATTGACCTAAACTTCAGGATGGTCCTTCAAGGAAGGAGACAATGTAGTTTCTTATTAATATAGCATTAACCTTCTCTGAAATGCATTCCATTGATTTTTTTTTACTCCACTGATTTTGAAATTAACCCTTCCTGTCCCATCTCATTAGGATTTCAAATTCCAGTATTATGAGCCCTTTTCACCTAAAGACACCTAACAGAGAAGAAATCATAGGAATTAATCTCATTCATTTCTATCTGCTACTTACATAATCTCCTTCCATAATATCCTGATAGTGGAGTCATGTTCAGGGTAAAAGATTCAAGGCAGAGAGCTGGGGTCAAAACTAATGAATTTCTCTCCAAAGTGTCACTGATAACCATGCCTGATATTATTCTTCAACCAAGAGATATCCAATTAGGAATGCAGCTACAAAATACTATGCTTCTTCCTTTTAACCTTCCTTGGGGCAGGAGTCAGGGAGTGACTGGGGTGGATATGCACTGCTTCTCTGATATCTTCACTTGCTATCCTCCTAACCACCTGGGACCTGAATCAGAGATGAACAGAAACCAATCCCCTGGCATTAATGACTAACTCCTGGCAATAATTAACTGAATGTCTTTGTAAAACTTTCTTGGAAATACATCATTGTTTCATCCCCCTCAGGGTATTATTGGGCAGCTTCTCTATTTTTTTTTTTAAATCGAGAAATCCCATTCCTTTTCTATTCCTTGAGTTCCTCAACCTGGCTTCACTTAAGAGGATGTGCCTTGGTGGCCACTTTGCATTAGTAAGATGAGTGTAATAAGGTTAAAGGATGACTACTGCCTGAACAACCTTCCAGACATTCTCTACACTGCCATTTAGGAAGAGGGAAAGTCTGGTGTAAATTGGCATAAGCATCTGTTTTTGGAATCTCATTGAGTCACCAGTTTTGCAAGGTGTCTACCCCTGAGATTGAGGTCCTTTGTCAGCTATAGTACCCTGAAAAGTCTCCCACATTGAGCCCAGGTAAGACAAAGCCCCAAATTTGAAGCTATCAAGTGAGTGATCACTGTAAGGGGTTCACTCAATTGTGAGCCCAATTAAGGAAAGGAGAAAGTTTCCATCATTTGCAGCTATGAGTACCATGCTTGGAACAATGGAGGTAGGTAATAAATGCCAGCTGAATGAACGAACAACTGCCCATGGGGAAATAAATGTATTTGACCATACTGTCAAATCCCTCTGGATAGGAGTACCAATGAGAGTAAGTATTCTTGTGCTTCTGGAGGAGTAAATGGGAGGAAATAGTTGGGGGAAAAGCAAAGGAAGTAACATGGGCCCACAGAAAACTAGGATGCAAATGTTTGGGGTAAGTTAAGGTTGGAGTTCTCTGGGTTTTGTTATTTCAGAAGTTAGTGTTCTCACAGACACTAGGGTATATATAGCTCAGTGGTAAAACGCTTACCTAGCATGTTCAAGACCCTGGGATCAATGCCTAGCACCCCCAAAAGCAAACAAACAAAATAAGTCAATGTTCTCTCATGATTTCTTTCTCCCATAATTGAAAACTTTTAAAGGTTTCTCTTTGCACACAGGTATAATATCAATCCCTTAGGCTGGCTTTCACCTACCAATACTGCTTCATCTCCTTTGGATTCATTCAAAAATCTTTGTGCAGTACCTACCACAATACATCAGGCCCTGTACTAAATACTAAGGGCACATAGTGAAGAAGAAACACCTCCTGCTTTCAGAGGGTTTATATTCTAGCTATGGAAACAAACTTGAACTAAGTTGTTGGAGCATAGAAAATGGAGAAAATGTGCAGGAATTACAGAAATATATAAGAGGAGGACTTGACCTATTGTGGTAGAAGTTGGGGAAGAGGATGTCATAGAAGGCTTCCCTGAGAGATAGACAGTTTAAGATGTTATCTGAAGGAAAAAAATAAAGGGAAAAGAGCAGAAAGGAGAAAGGAAGAAAAGAAGAAGGAAGGAGCGAGAGATAGGAGAGTTTTAAAGACAGAAGTAAAGGAATGGATTTGTATTTTGCAAAAAAAAATACTGATTGCAGTGTGGAGAAGAAATTGTAGGGAGACAAAAGGAAGTTATCAAGTTAAATTGGTGGTATCCTGGAAAGGGGGAAGTAGCAAGTGCTACAGAAACATTCAGCAAGATAATTTAGTCCTGGAGATCAGGGAAGGCATTGTTGAGGAAGTAACATTTAAAGGAAGACTTACTTAAAAGCTTGGTTATCCATGGTGAGAAGTGTGAGAGAGTGAGAAGTGAACAGAATCTCTGGCACACTAACTTTCTGCTTTAGCCAAAGCTGGCCTATTTTACTAATTACTTGGTCATATCTTGGAATGCCACACACCTTTTTTTCCTAGTCAAATTATGTCTACCTATCTACAACCCTCTCAAATTCCACCTTCTCTAATAATGACCAAAGAGGACTATTGTTGCTTCTAACCTCGTGTTTCATGTTTTTCACTTAGCATTTAAGGAGCTACTGTTGGTATTGTTACTTAACTTCACCCACATTCCCAAACTCCTTGTAAGATCTTTCAATGTACATACTGTCTTCTAATACTTCTGCATCACCCAGGATACTTAGTACAGTGATAGGCACATAAGGTACTCATTGAATGAGTGAATGAATGATGCACTAGAGTCTCTGTAGGCCTCCTTTAGTAATTCACTACTATCTCTGAAGTTGACACAAGGATGGGGGCTGCTTTCTCTAAAGGATTTCTACTACATGCATCCAGAGACCTAAAATCTAAAATTGACATCTCCTTCTCAATGGTCACTGCTTCACAACCCCTTGCAATCTCCCCCCACCTTCTATTGTTTCCTTTGTCTCCTGGTTGTCAGCCAGGATGAGAAAATGGTCTAGCTGTCCTCAGAGACTTACTGCCAGCCTGGACAGCTCTGTAGTGCCATGAAGGGCCGGGACTTTTGTTTACAGCTGGGAGCCTGGTGAGGCAGTGAGCACAGCTGACAGCCCCACACTGGAGCAAACATCAATCTTCCTCTGTCCTCTCAGCCAAGTTTCACAGACCAGCTCTATTGAAAGCTGGCTGTACCCGCCTGGGTCCCACTGACATCCCACCCACAACTCTGGTCTGGGAGCAGCTGGGTGAATCTCGGCTTTGTACCTTTTAGGAACTGCTCTTGCTCTCTTCTCTGTCCTCAATTTCAAATCACTTTATCTCAACCTCAGGGCCTTGAAAGATGTCCTCTGATGTCTGCATACCCAAAAGAGTACCCCACATCTCCAACCATATCTGCTCACTCCTAGCAGTATGTGAACACCCTCATTTGCTTAGTTACATGGTAAAAATACAACAAAAATTAGAATAAAACCACAGTGTCAATGTGTATGTTGCAGAACCTGTCTTTCCAAGCTGAGCAGTTTTCATGTCTTTAAAAGTGTATTGCCAAATGCAGTACTGCATGCCTATAATCCCAGCTACTTGGGAGGCTGAGGCAGGAGGATCACAAATTCAAGGCCATCCTGGGCAACTTAGTGAGACCCTGTATCAAAATAAAAAATAAAAAGGGTTGAAGATGTAGCTCAGTGATAAAGTGCCCCTAGGTTCAATCCCCAGTGCCAAAAAAAAAAAAAAAAAAAAAAAAAAGTGAGCATGTGTGCACACATAAACAGAAGACCCATTTTTTTTCAGATAGCTTTCCCACTCTTTAAAAACCACAAACCAGGGTGCTGGGGCTATGGCTCAAGTGGTAAAGTGCTTGCCTAGCATGGGTGAGGCACTGGGTTCAATCCTCAGCACCACATAATAAATAAATAAAATAAAGATATTGTGTCCATCTACAACTAAAAATATGTTAAAAAAAAAAAAAAACAAACAGATGGGACATGGCACCTTCCAAAGGATAGCCATGAAGTCCTGAGTGAGGGCCTCTGTCTCATATTCTACTCCCTGGTCTCCTCCCTAAGCAGCTTTGTCCTCTGCAGCACTCATCTAGGGTAAACACAAAGGCCCATTACACTCCTAATTCTCTCTTGCCCCCAGATTCCCTTTGCCTGTTTTTCTCTGCCTGCTAGCTGACATGGTTTTCACCAATTAGCTGAGGCCTCTTTCTGCAGTTTTCAACCTCCCTCCACTCCTAAATGCCTGAGGGATCTGAGACACTTCTTTCACTAACAGTGGCTCATTGCAGTGATGCTTCTTATGGTATCTGGTGAAGGGGGACTTGCAGGCAGGAGATTTCCTTCTAGGAGACCTTATCAGAATTTCTGGGGGAAGAGGCTTCTTTAGATTTAAGTCGCCCCTCCCCAAATTCTTACAGGGTCCATCTCTAATAACAGGCATCCATTTTGCCCAAATCTTTAGTTGATAAGGGGACTTCTAAAGAGAAACTCATGTGTGTTCTTTTCCCCAGAAATGATAAAGCACATTTAATTTTTTTCTCTTTTAAAAATATCTTATTATGGAAACATTCAAAATTACACTAAAGGCTGGGTGTGGTGGCACACTCCTGTAATCTCAGCAGCTTCGGAGGCTGAGGCAGAAAGATCACAGGTTCGAAGCTAGCCTCAGCAACTTAACAAGACTCTAAGCAACTTAGCAAAACCCTGTCTCAAAAGATAAAAGAGCTGGGGATGTGGCTCAGGGGTTAAGTGCTCTTGGGTTCAATCTCTGGTACAAAAAAAAAATAGAAATGTAGGAAAAATAGTATGAACCTGCATGTACCCATCATTAAGCTTCATTAATTTAAATGTATCACCTTAAGTACTAGTAGCTTGTCCTTTTTAAATAATGACAGCTAATATTTTCAAATGCCATAATTTTATTATTTCCAGCAAAAAGTGGGCTGTAGGCAGAGGTTATAAGCATAAGCAAACTTAACTCTAAAAAAGTGGCTCAAAGCATCTTCTTGAGGCAAAGCTCAAATTATAGGCATCAGCAAACACTGGTAGAAATCAGTTCTCATCTTTGTTGGCTGATGTATAACACAGCCAGCTTTACATGATCATTGTAAGTGAAGTGCAATGTTCATAAAACAAAAAATAAAAATTAGGAAATTACATGCTAAACTAATAACCCAGGAATAGGAAAATAGGATAATGTGCAAGCCTGGTATCCCAAGGTCATCCAAGGATGTTATTAATTAGATTCAGGTTCTAGGTATTTTCAGTCATTTTAAATAACCTCTTTATGTCAAACGGATGGGTCAAGCAGCAGTGGAAGTTGACTGCAGGAGGAGAGAATAGATATTACTAAAACAATAAAATTTTCCCATTACTACTTCCAATTTTTGCTCTGTCACAAGCTAGCAAAATAGATTCAAACTAACTTTCTCGACTAATTTTATGAAATTCTACGGAATGAGGCAGGTATAAATAGACAGAAAAACATCATCATTACAGAAATACCGTTTTGCTTAGGCTTGAATTATTATATTTTGCTTTTAACTTTCACATTAAATAAACATTCTTTTTAAAAATATCCAATGAGCTAGCCAAAACCAAAATTTTTAAATGTCAAAACCTCAGGATACACCAATTTCATCTACTACCCAAATCCACAGGAGGACTCTGGTGTCTGCCCCTCTCTCTAGAACAGACCTAGGAGACTCTTAGCCACACGGTAAAACAAGTAAGGCCAGCAGATAATGTCAGGCAGGTTGCACCTTGTACAAAAGTATTCAACTAAGAGAGCATAAGTTTAGGCTGAAATTTATTTTTCAACTGCCCAAGTGAGGCTACAACAGTTCAGAGGGGAAAAAAAACATTTTTCTCATTGTTCCACTAGAGTGGACACATCTCTGCAATTTGTCTGCCCCCAGGTGGCACATGTTTCTAATTAGCACAAAGGCATTGTATGAGGCAATGGTGGCCTTGTAAATTAACACAGGGTTCTTGGAGCCATTGGGTGTACTGTGAAAGCTGGGACCATAAATAGTTTCTGTCTGGCCTTGGGCCTTGGAACCAAACAAACCTAAGCTATCTTTTCCTTCCAGTTCGAATAAAATGTGAAGACAGTGGTTCAGCTGTAAATTCTAAAGAATAACAACTAGCAGTTTCAGAGGACCTACTATGAGCTGAAGACTTATACCACTAGTAAGTGGAGATGAAAGAGGATATGCATATTGAGGAAGTAGTATTGCATAGTAAGATAAAGCCTGGGCTTTAGAATCAGAGAGGTTTAAATCCTTGCTGTGCCATTTACTTGCTGAGTAACTAGGGGTGAGTGTTTTAACTTCTCTGGGCCTCAGTGAGGATTTGCTAAGATAATAGATATAAATTGCTGGGCACAGTGTTGCCTTGCACATGGGAGGCATTCAGTTTCTCTACCTTTTTCTGCTACCACTCTGACTTCAAATTTAATTCATTTCCTTGGCCTTGAAATCTCACTCAGTAAAGCATAAGGATGGGTCTACCAGACAGAATATTGGAACAACACAGGAGACATGGAACCCAGTGCCAGACATACCTCTTGTTATAGTATTTTGAGTAAGTTACTCCCATATCCTCACACCATCAATAAAAGTGAACAGCCCTAGCTCTGATGCTGAAAGGAATGAACAGAGAAAATCACTCTTTTGGGGCACCTACCATTAGGCATTTAGTATAGTAGGCCCTTTTACATGCCTTATGTACTCTAAATCTGTACTGTTCAGCAGAACTGTGATGGTGGGATTATTTTGTATCTGTGCTACTATGATATCCACTAGCCCTTCATAGCTGTAGAACCCTTGAAATGTGGCTTGTAAAGCTGTGGAACTGCTTTTTAAAAATTTTTTACTTAATTTTAATTATTTTAAATTGAATAAGCCACATATGCTAGTGGCTACTATATTCAAAACTATGGCTCCAAGATTTTGAAGCAGAAATATTTGTTCCCATTTAATATATGGTGACACTGAACCTTAGAAAGTTAGAGAATCTGTTAAAAAGAACTTAAATTCTAAGTACCTAAACCAGATTCAAAGCAGAGAAGAAAGTTTAGTAGAATCATAGAGTCAGGTATACCAGAAATTATAAAAGCACCACTACTTACAAGTTATATGACCAAAGAAATATAATTAAAGACTCTAGAACTAACTTTTAGCATCTATAAAATAATTACAATTGTCACATAACTTACAGGCCTATTGTTAATGGGTATAGAGCAATATAGAGTGTGTATCCAATAATAGGTGTTCAACATGTCTGCTTCCACACCACACTGATTCCTCTATCACACCTAAGAAATTCAGACATAAACTAAAAAGATAAATGCAGAGTAGAGACAGCATTGAGAAACAAAAAAGCAAGAAGGAAAACACTCATGAGTTTTTATGTGATAATCATAGAATGTAAATGAGGAAGGATATAAAAATCATCACCATATTTCATTTACTTGATTTGCTTTCTTACACACTTCTTGATGCTCCAGTCAATATTAGCCAAAGCAGGGTATACCTATAATATTTGTTGAGGCTCTGCAAGACAAGCTATCATGGTTGAACAAAAGAAGTACTGTTAAGGGCTTAGGCTCATGAAGCAGGTAAAGTTCAAATCCCATACTTGTTGATTACGCTGGGAAAATAATATGACACCTCTACACATTAGTTCTCGATCTGTAAACCAGGACTGATAATATTCAGTGTCACAGAATATACACATATTTTTTTTCCTTGCTTTACATTCTGTGGCACCCTCTAGTGGTGTGTACAAAAATAAGCATTGCATTTCTGCCCCACCAAGCCGTGGTTCTCAAACTTCAGTGTGCCTTGGAATCACTGGAGCAGTTTATACCAATACAGATTGTCAAATTCCACCTCCAGAATTTCTGATTTGTTAGGTCTGAGGTGGGACCTGAGAATCTGAATTTCTGACACTTCCCCAGGTGATGCTGTTCTTAAAAAAATCCCTGGCTGGTATGTGTACAAGTATATAGGATTGATAAGGGGAAGAGGTACGGTTTTTCTTGTGATTTTGATGTAGTAATACCCATCTAATGAGAATTTGGGAAAGAAAAAAAAGAATATCTATGTGAAGGCTATAAAACAGCATCTAAAATGTAGGAGCATGAAAAAAAAAAAAAAAAAAAAAAAACAACTGAGGATCACAACTTAAACCCATTTCCCAGGGTCAGAGGGCTAATAAGTGGTGAAAGAAGGTTTACAATTAAGTGTCTAGCTCTAAAGACATGATAAAATTTAGTACTACAACTACTGAAAATAAGAGTATAAACACACCTGATTAAAAACTTCAAAATATAAGTTTTCAATTCCAGAGTCTAACTTTGACCTCTGAGTTGTTACCTATTTATTGGCTAACTAAAGTCATCTTTATTTTCCATCTGGGGATATTGTGAGCAAAATGATTGGATTTACACCAGCACCTAGGGTCATTCATCACCTCTCTGACTAAAAAGTCCAAAGGAGCCAGACTCCCAGCAATCAGGGACACTGAAACAGGAGGACTGCAAATTGGAGGAAAGCCTGGGATAATTAGCAAGACCCTGTCACAAAATAAAAAAAACAATCCAGCCGGGTGCGGTGGCGCACGCCTGTAATCCCAGCACTTTGGGAGGCTGAGGCAGGAGGATCCGAGTTCAAAGCCAGCCTCAGCAATGGTGAGGCACTTAGCAACTCAGTGAGACCCTGTCTCTAATAAAATACAAAAAAGGGCTGGGGATGTGGCCCAGTGGTTGAGTGCCCCTGAGTTCAATCCCGGTACCACAAAAAAAAAAAAAAAAAAAAAAAAAAATCCAGGTGCAGTGGCACACAGCTATAATCCCAGCGACTAGAGAGGCTGAGGCAGGAGGACCGCCATGTTCAAAACCAGCCCCAGCAACTTAGCAAGGACTTAAACAACTTAGTGAGACCCTGTCTCAAAATAAAAAATGACAAGGGCTGGGGATGTGGCTCAGTGGTTAAGCACCCCTTGGTTCAATCACTGGTACCAAATAAAGTAAAAATAAATAAATAAACAATAGGGGGCTGGGTAGGTACTCAGTAGTAAACTGCCCCTGGGTTCAAGGTTCAATCAATCCCCAATACCAAAGGGGCAGGGGAAGCAAGGGAGAAAAAGGATAGGGGAAATTTTTTTTTTTTTAATTTTTTTATTATTTATTTACTTATTCATCATGCACAAGTATAGTATCTTTTTACATACAACTGCTTGTATACAAAGTATATAAGTACCATTCAGATCTTCAATCATGCATTTAGGATAATGATATCCATCTCATTCAATCAGAAATTTTTTTTAAGGAAAAAAAAAAAATATTTGGATCATGGTTCCTAGTCCTCTGGCTAACAGGGTTATTTACAGACGCTCTTTTTTAATTTTTCCTTAGAAGAATATCCGTGCCACCGGCCCCCCACCACACGCCATTGTTTGGAGAGTTCAGCAATCCAGGAAAGGGGGGGGGGGAAACGACACAAATCCCATAATTCCAGGGACCAAATAGCCAATCCTTTACTGGGATTTGGCGGCATCTAGCGGCAGGCTTGAAAGGTATAAACCTTACTCAGAGAACTTTCTGGAAAATTAACTGTGTGTATTTGATGGAAGGACACAACGCTTGGAGACCAGGAAAAAAAGGTAAGAGAACCTCGGCCCTCACAGAAATTTGAAATCGCTAGCGGAGGGGAAGTGTGTCATATATATTATTAGAAAATGTTTTTGCCGGGAGAACTGCCGACAACTTGGTGGGGGTGGGCAGGAGGGGGGAGAATAATAGAGAATTGAAGCCGCCCCTTGTTGTTGCTAATATGGGAATGGGAGGGTTTGACTCTTAACTATTAGAGAACTAGCTTAGAACAGGATTTTGGCACAAAGAAAAATGTGGAAAGAAAGTGTAGTTTCAGAGTCTAAAATTAAATCGGTAGGGTAGCTGAGTTAACTTCTAACAAAAGCCATTTATTTCTTTTATGACCACCTTGCCTAAATTACTTTCCTTGTTGTTCCAACATATACAAAAACAGAAAACCAAGATAGAGGAGCTCACGTACACCACACTCTCACTTTACCCCCGCCCCAAAGCTAGGAGCTGACGCCTGCGCACACCCACCTCCTCCGGCGCCACGAGGGCTGGCGCGCGATCACACCCCAACCCCCAGGCCACCGAACTTGCCCGTGCTTGTATACCCTGGTCCAAGCGCCAGCGGCACTCACCACCCACATTCGCGCACACACATCAAAACTTCGATTTCGCCTTTTTTTCCCCCCAATGCTCGGAGAATTGCGCAACAGGCTCGGGGGCGTGGCTTTACTTTGACCTCGCTCTTCCCCACTCGCGGGAACCTTAGCTCATTTCCGCCTATCCTATTTCCGCAGGCCACGTAGACACTTCCTTTCCCAGTTGGGGGAGGGGCACAAACCCATAATGCCTCCCTGCCAGAAAGAGGAAAAAAAAAAAAAAAGCCCCTCTGGTCAGGGGAACTCTGGGTCGTGAAAATAGGCCACGTGAACATTCTGCCCTATAGACTTATGACCCAACGGCTGTCGCGCTTCGGAGGGCGGGCTAAGAACCTAAGAGGAGGAACGTCATTGGCCAAAACCCGCACTAAAGGAAGAAGATGATTAGTTTGTTTTAGGCCTTAACCATGAAGAAGCAGGTTGCTAGCACCCGCCTTTACTGCGGCGAAGTGTCACTGCTGACGTGGAGGTCGTGATCCAATCATTTGGTTATGGAACATTCTAAAACTTAGGCAAGATGATTGTGATTGGCTGATGGACATAGGCCCACCTCCAGAGTGACGTGTCTGCCTATGGATATCAGTTGCCAGAGAAACCTGGCTTTACTATGGCGGTTGGAGGAACGGCAGTGGTCACACGTCGGCTGCTGGAAAGAACTGGATTCTCGTTTCAGGTTTCGGGGTGGGGGTGGGGAAAAAGGGTCGATGATTTCCTCTTCTCGTCGTGTATATTGACAGGATTAGGTAGTGGCTTCATGATGGGCAGAGCTGGATTCATATTCCTGTTCGCCAACGCCCAGCCTGGGCAAGGCTCCTGTTCTTTTCTGTGTCTCGGTTTCCATGTTTGTAAAATGGTGATAATAATAGTATCTACCTCAGAGACGTGTACTCAGACGTGTACTGTATTATAGTGCGTAGAAGGAACCTAGTAAAAAGCCTGGATCTTCAAGATAATTAGCTATTGTTAACGGAGATAAATATTCGCGTCACAGAATGAGAAAATTTATAGTTGACGTAAATACTCTCATTATAGTGCCTTTTCTGCATATTATTTTTCCTAGAAATAAATAAAGATAAAATGGATATGTTAATTTTTACCGATGAAATAACGTGCTACCTGAGAATTGCCTCATACATCAGGATTGGAATTTTCCCATATTGAAAAGTTAAAAGACGCGGGGGGGGGGGGGGGGTCGAGAACGAGATCGAGGTAGAGATGAACCACGCGCGATAAGTAGGCCTTGTTTGGATCCTGATTTGAGCAAAACAACTGTAAAAAAAAAAAAAAAAAGATTTAATATGCATCGGGAAAATTTGAATGCGGATCCGATATTTGATGTTTGTTAAGGAATTGATGTCAATTTTTTAGACATTAGAGTGGAATTGTGGTTAAGTTTTCAAATTGTCTTTATTTTGTGAACATATATAAATGCTTAAGGATTAAATAATATGATATTGCGATTGACTTCAAAATACATTAGATGACTAGGATTTGCTTCAAAATAATATCAGCGATAGCGGGAAATGGGGAGGAGGGGTATAAAGGAAAAAAATGAGCCCCTAAATTAATAATCATTTAAGCTGAGTGAGGGGTAGATAGGTTTCCTTTTATTAATGTTTTTCTTGGTATATTTTTGAAAATTTCCATAATACAGAAATCAGGTATTTGATGAGCTAAAATAGTCGGGGGTGGGGGGGTGGGGAGAGCAGTGGGTGGGGTTACAGATGAAACAAGATGGCCTTCAGTTGGTAATTACTAAAGCTAGATGATGGATTCCTCGTGGGTTTGTAATACTGTTCCCTCTACATTTTTATTCATTTGAGATTATCCTTAATAAAGAGTAAACATTTTTCAAAAATTAATAAAGATACAACAAATTAATTTGAAAATATAACCACAAGAAAGGGGAAAATCGCTTTTACATTATTTATCAGGTTTGGTGTCCTTTGTGTGTGATAAAATTGCATTGACTGATGAAGAAGAAAACCATCATCTCATATATTTTTTTATGTCCTTTCCTGTCCCTTTGTCTGACCTTTCAGATCACCATCAGAAAAGCTAAGTTTGCCATACAATAAGGATCAGGAGATCTGATCCTGTTTGCAGAACCATCCCTGATTAGAGAGCCTTGGGTAAGTGCCTTCCTTCTCCTGGCCTCAGTGCTCAAATAAGAAAATACCACATAACCTTCCTAACTGTCCAAGAATATTTTGAAGATAAGCTCCTCAGTGCTCAAATAAGAAAATACCACATAACTTCCTAACTGTCCAATAATATTTTGAAGATAAGCTCCTATCTGGAAAGTAAATTCTGAAAAAGGAATAATGAAGGCAAGTATATTGCTGCCCCTAGTACAGAAAGTGAATAAGCATCTGAAGGCTGCATAATCGTATATCCTTTAATAAAAGATACTAAAATGGATCCCCGGTAGTAATTTTACATATCCAAATATTATATTATCGTTTTTCTTGGCTACATCTACAGAATAGTTTTCTTGTGTGTAAAATACAAATAATAGTAGTAGTTCCTTCATATGATTGTTGAGGGGGATTACATGTAAAGTAACCAAGACAGTACCTAACACATTGTGTTTTCCCCTATGGACACTTATAAACACGTCTAAAAACAGCAGATACCTCTTTTTTGAAAAGAAAGAAAATTAAGATTGTTGATTTCGCTAATTTTCTGGAAATGGCAGTTACTACTAGAATTCTGAAATTATGACTTCTGGCTTATCTTAACAATCTAAAGGTTGTAACTATATTATATTTATTAAAGAGAAAATTTCCAGGAGTCATAATTGTACCTAGCAAATCATACCATATTCACTCTGCTAATAGATTTTGTTATTCCTTTTTTAATCAGATTTTTAAAAATCTGATAAACAAAGGAATGTCAGGATCCAAAACAGAAAATTGATATAAATAAATGTAGCTGACTATGGTATATGTGAATTTAAAGGTTTATTCCAAGAGACTGTAGGAGTTTTTAATTACACTCATTCATGGTACACACATACACAAAAGATGTTAGCCTTTGGAGTCTGGTTCACAAATGGCCCATTGCTTACATGAAGAGGGGAGGGGAGGTTTTTCCATTTCTTGACAGTTTCGTTTTGATATGAAGCCACAATATTTTTCTTCTTTATTTTTCTCCCTTTTGAAAGCCAGGTTTCATAGGAAGGTCCTTCCCTGGTTGGTGGAAGAGATAAAATTAGGTGGATAGACTCAGAACCCCTTTCCATGAGGCCACTTAGGGAATGATTAAAAGCTGATGGGGGGGTAGACCATTGGGTCAATAGGAGCTCAGAGAAAGCAAGGGCCAGAGTGATTTGAAAGAGCAAGTTTCAAAGAGGAAGACCTAGACTTGGACCTCTAAGGATGGGCAGAATCTAGAAGGAGGGACAATAGTCTTTTAAAAGTTTAATTATACAGTAAACTCAATTTTATTTTTCGCACCACCCCCAGTTGTTTTACTCCCCCTAGAATTAATCATTTTTATCATTTTGCTGTTTCCTTCTAGATCACTGAATTATATGCTATCTTGAATGTCTTCATGTCTATTTGTAGAGTTGTGATTTCATCTGTAGTGACATTCCTTTAACTAGCATGATATTCAATATTATGATTGTAGCACATTTTATTTTGCCAATTCACTATTGGTATCCTTGTAGATTTACTCCAGTGTTTTGCTATATCAAATAATACTGCATCCAACATCCTTGGTGCTCATTTATAAGTGTTATTCTAGGGCAGTATTTATGTCTTCAAAATGATAATTAAACCACCATGATATTGGTGTGAGAACATTAAAATATAGCACTAACGTGGATGGATTCAACACAGCGATACCCTTAAAAATTAAATATAATCAAAAATTGGCTGGGCGTGGTGGTGCACGACTGTAATCTCAGCACTTGGGAGGCTGAGGCAGGAGGATCGCGAGTTCAAAGCCAGCCTCAGCAATGGCGAGACACTTAGCAACTCAGTGAGACCCTGTCTCTAAGAAAATACAAAAAAGGGCTGGGGATGTGGCCCAGTGGTCAAGTGCCCCTGAGTTCAATCCCCCGTACCAAAAAAAAAAAAAAAAAAAAAAAAAATTAAATATAATCAAAAATCATTGGGAAGAGAATACCTTAAAAGACCACATTACTCTGGGAATTTGGAATGTTATAAAATAGCATTTGAAATCATTGGAGAAAAGATGGACTCTTCAGTAATGAATATTAGGAAAAGATTGTTATAAATTTGGGAGAAACTATAAAAAGACATAAGAAATCACTTTTACAATATTGTTTTGGGAGCATTTCCTTAAGGATGACATAAAGCCAAAGGTAACAAAGGAAAATATTAACCAATTTTGTCTGTGATAATGAGATAATGCATATTCACACAGTCTCAGAGTATGACATCATTAAACACACTTATAATATTTTTAACATACAAAAAACCATAATTATTATAAATCAATAAGAGGCAGCAAATGACCTCATAGAAAAGGTAATGAAAATACTCATTTAAGAAAAAGATAACATGGCCATTTAAAATAGTTCTTTTTGAGGTGAATTTGGTTCTCTTCAAAGTTGTAAATGAGCCAATCTTTTCACAGTTGTTACTCTTGGAATATATTTTTCTGAGATACATTAGAAGAATTGAGAGTATGTACTCCAAGAGATCCTCATATGGTTGGAGAGGAGATAGAGAAAAATGTCCATGTCTTTATATAGTTTGGTATTTAGAAGGTGGGAAATAACATAGATAACTATTCTGAAAATTATAAAGGATTAAAATATTTTAAAAATCTGTGGGGCTAGGAATGTAGCTCAGTGGAAGAGGATTTAGAAGGAAAAACTACCCATCTGATGATACATAACTTTAAAAATCCTAAAATCAGACTGAAAAAAACACCCAAGGGGAAAATATTTATCAAAAATATTTTAAAGAAATTCTGGCCCGGCATAGTGGTGCATGCCTGTAATCCCAGTGGCTGCAGAGGGTGAGACAGAAGGATTGCAACTTCAAAGCCAGCCTCAGTGAAAGCAAAGTGCTAAGCAACTCAGTGAGACCTGTCTCTAAATAAAATACAAAATAGGGCTGGGGATGTGGCTCCATGGTCAAGTGCCCCTGAGCTCAATCACAGTAACCCCCTTCCACCCCCCAGAATTCTACAAGTGTTAAAGTCACAATGAATGTAAGAGCCAGGCATGGTAGTTCATGCCTGTAATCCCAGCTGTTCAGGAGGCAGAGGCAGGAGAATCATAAATTCAAGGCCAGCCTCAGTGATTTTAGCAAGGCCTTAAGCAATTTAATGAGGCCCTTAGAATTAAAAAAAAAAAAAAGTGGAGGGCTGGGAATTTGGCTCAGTGGTTGAGCACCTCTGGGACCCCCGCATGAACTCAAGGACAAAAAACAGATAGATAGTGGACATATTAAAGTGAGGATTCTCTGTTGCTGGCCAGAGTGTGGGATGTAATTTTTGCTGTGCAGCAGTTTGAACCCAGGGGCACTTTACCACTGGACCACATGCCCAACACTTTTTTTTTTTTTTTTTTTTTTTTTTTTTTTTTGAGACAGGATCTTACAGAATTGCCCAGGTTCATCTTGAACTTGTGGTCCCCCTGCCTCAGCCTCAAAAGTTGCTGGGGGAATTACAGGTGTGCACCCAACTATGATTGACATTTACCCACTATTTTTAGGATTATAAATTGATATAGTATAGAGGAAGAAGACGTTTTGGCAACATTAAGAGCCTTAAAGGTGTTTTACCTCTTGGCCTACTAAGTCTGCTTCTTGTAGTCTTAAAGAAATAATAGGAAATTACCCCAAAGTGTTTACACAGTGTTTAAATAATTTATTATAGGATGAATAGCTGGTAAAACACAGGCTATTTCCAGAGAGTGAGTGGCTAAGTTAAAGTATGCCCATTCAGAACAACTCTGAAAGCATACATGTTATAACCTTAACATGAGAAGATGATTATTAGTTATGATAGATTTTTTTTAAATGAGATCTTGAGTTTGATTGTATGAGCTCATTTCTTCAAAGGAAGAGACCAAATTTATTATAAAATTAAAGCAAAACTACAGCAAACATAAACATGTTTTTTTTCAATTTCTGAAGCAGATGGGAAACTAAGTGACTGTTACCCCTAGTTTATCTCCCCATTTTCTCTATATTGGATCATACCCCCTCTTTGATTTGCTGTATATTCAGGGACGTAAGTGCTGCTGTGCAAGAAGTGGAATAGATATAGTATAAGCCTTGTGCCAAATTGAAATGAATAATATAGTTCCATAAGCAAGACTAACCCATGAAACATTTGGAAAATTAAATACTGAGCTCCAGAGTACTGTCAGTTTCATATGGTTTTGTACATTGGAGAAATGGTCTAGGGTAGAAAAGATAGGAGCTGGGACTTTTCTTGGTATTTAGATAAAGTCTGGCAGACAAAGTGTAGATAGGCTGAGTAAGCTATATTATCAGTATGAAACACAGACCCTCAAAGTTTAAAACAGCTTTAAAAAAAGTGATAAGTAATGGCAGCTTTTTAGTGAAGAATGTGCATGGAGTGTCTATGATGGATCCCTGAAGGCAGTGTTATGCAAGTATATGCAGTAGGTTCCGCTATCAAGTTCCTCAGTAGGGAATTGCTAATGACCGCTTATCTTTCTCACAGTGAATTCATTTTTTTATAAAAAAAAAAAGAAAAGAAACATTTTGTAAGTGATAATGTCATGACACAGCACTATCTCAATCTTCACAGTCTGTGTCTATTCTCCTCAACCAGGTTTCTGATTTCCTATAGGGCCAGTCTCCATATTCACAGATTTTGTTACTTTGAAGGTTGATTTTGCCCTTCACTGCCTGCCCAGAGCTTTGTGTCCTTGCAGTTAGGAGATACTGTTTGCTTAGTGATACTAAATAGTTTTCCTGATCCAGGGCTCTCGTTTTCAAACATGTCTTAACTGATTTCCCCCTTGGGCCTTCCCTGTAACTGCCCACAGCAGTCTTAAGTGTTATTGATTGGCTGGTGACCGACACCTGGCTTAAGGCTGGTCAGTCTTCATCCCTTTTTCAGAGTCTACCCTGACTTTAACAAGCTATGTATTTATCCCACCTGTTTAAAACAAATGCGCTCACACTATATCTGCTTAATTCCTTTGGATGTTCTGAAGTATGCATACATAATTTATATTACCATCTCCCTATTGAGGAATATGTGAAATTTCCAGTTCCTCCATGTTACAAACCCCACTACAATAGACATCTTTGTATCTATATTTGCATGTGCAGGTATTACCAATAAGGTACTGTGCTAGCAGTTCAGCCACATCGCATTCATGCAATTCTTTAAAAAGCCTAGGAATAATTTGTTACAGGTATAAATGGGAAGAGGCTGATCGCATGCTTACCTTGCCCAAAGTTTCACAACTTGGTGTTGGAACCTAATTGGAATAAATGTCCTTCTGAAAAACTGCCTCTTGTATTCTCTTTCACCCCTACTGAATACCATGTTTATAAAATATATTTCTCTTAGATAATTTCACAACAGTTTATCTTAATTGCAGATACCTGCTTTCCTTTCTAGGCTGTGTCTCCCACTTCATCCTTCCAGACCATCCCAGAAGATCTGTAAGATTCCATCTGGGAAATCTCTAAGAGTTCTTGGAAGGGAAAGAAGGAAGATAGTGTAAGTCAAAGGAATTTGTTTCATCTGTCATACCATAAGAACAGTAGGAGACTGGTTTCATCCTTATCTTACTAGTTCTCCCTCCTGTAATTTTTCTGTGTACATTATCTCTTTCCTTTGAAATTCTCCATTTCTTTGGCTTCCAAAATAACATTCTCCTAATTCTTTGGCTACTGAACATTTTTGTTTCATTTGTTGTCTCTCACCCATTAAGTATCTTTCTTCCCCAGGTTTTCTAGTATACCATACACGAAATTCTGCCTCTGATTAACCCCAAAAGAGATTTCACTCACTCTCAGTGTCCACTACCAGCTAAATAACAATTACTCTTAAACTTCCATTTCTGGCTCTGACCTCTCATGTGAGTTTTAAAGTCACATGCTTAAATACACAGTTCACATACAATAAGTCTAACACTGAACTTCTTTCCCCTGAAGTCAGTTTCCTTCTATATATAGCATCTCACTTGGTGATAATACTAATGACCTAATCACCTGTCCTGCACCTGTCATCACTGGCTCTTCCCGCACCAATTTTTCACATCCAGCAAGTAGTCGACAACAGTGATATCAAATGCCTCTTCTGTGCTCCAAAAATATTCCATGCCTATAACTATCTTTGTACTAATCTTGTTTCATAATGTCACTTTAGATATTTGAATCTCTGGCACCTATAGTATTTGTCTGGAAGCAGATATGCAATATTGGATAACTAACTGAATAGATTAACAAATGAATTACCAGTGCTCTTTGATTTTTTTGCAGATTTCAAACTAACCTTTAAAATCTGTTCTTAGTAAATTTATTTATTACCCAGGCTTAAAATGGCTGAGTAATTAGACTCCTTCCTCTCCTCAGTTACTATATTCTTCAATCTAAGTTTTGTAATTTCTGAAGAACTCCAATTTTCTCTTCACTGTCATCACAGTAGTTCAGGCCTATCTGGACTTGTCTACAAAAACCTTTACTAGTCTTATATTGCCTCCGTTCAACTAAATTAATTTCAACTCCAGTGCCTTTCATGATTTGCCATTTAATTTCTTTCTCTAAAATTACATTTTTGGCTTGTGGATGGCATTGAAGAACTATTTTATGGGCATAATATTTGATGAGTAGTGGGATTGTGTGAGTGTAGCAGGTAGTAATGAGGATCAGGGATAGGGGGAAGAGATAGAAAGTTACTAATAAATGGTCCTGAAGTAGGATTTGAAATTCAGATTCCAATAGAGTTAGCATGTATTATGTTCTTCTGATGGGCTTTTATGAAGAGTAAAGATCACCATATAAAACAGCCAAGTAAAATACTTTATATATTACAGTGGTTGGAATAAAAACAGGGTTGAATGAGTTCCAGAAAGCAGGGTTCTCAAACTCGTGGACAACAATCTGCTGAAGAAGACAACTTTAAAAAACCAACTCGAAGCAACATGCAGAGAAGTAAGATGAGAGGTGCCTCCTCAGGAAAGAAGACAGCTGGTCCACAGCCAAAGAATCTTGAGCCAGCTCTCCCGGGAAGATGGGGGGGTCGCTCTGCAGAAAACCCCCCTTCGGGATCCGTGAGGAAGACAAGAAAGAACAAACAGAAGACTCCTGGAAATGGGGATGGTGGAAGTACCAGCGAAGCACCCCAGCCCCCACGGAAGAAAAGGGCCCGGGCAGACCCCACTGTGGAAAGTGAAGAGGCATTTAAGAATAGAATGGAAGTTAAAGTGAAGATTCCTGAAGAATTAAAACCATGGCTTGTCGAGGACTGGGACTTGGTAACCAGGCAGAAGCAGCTGTTTTTCAGCTCCCTGCTAAGAAGAATGTAGATGCTATTCTGGAAGAATATGCGAATTGTAAGAAATCACAGGGGAATGTTGATAACAAGGAATATGCGGTTAATGAAGTTGTGGCAGGAATAAAAGAGTATTTCAATGTGATGTTGGGCACTCAGCTGCTCTACAAATTTGAGAGGCCCCAGTATGCCGAAATCCTTTTGGCCCACCCTGATGCGCCAATGTCCCAGGTTTATGGAGCGCCACACCTACTGAGATTATTTGTGAGAATTGGAGCAATGTTGGCCTATACGCCCCTTGATGAGAAAAGCCTTGCATTATTGTTGGGCTATCTGCATGATTTCCTAAAATATCTGGCAAAGAATTCTGCATCTCTGTTTACTGCCAGTGATTACAAAGTGGCTTCTGCTGAGTACCACCGCAAAGCCCTGTGAGGGTCTCCTGACCACTCACTATTATGTCTGGTATCTGTAAACACTTTCTGTTCTTAGTCCTTTCCTTGTAAAATTGATGTTCTTTAAAATTGTTAATGTATAACAGGGCTTACGTTTCAGTTTGTTTTCTGTTCTGTTTAAACAAAATAAAAGGAGTGCAAGCTCCTTTCCTCATTTCAAAAGTTGCTACCAGTGTATGCAGTAATTAGATAAAGAAGAAACATTCAGTAGAACATTTTATTGCCTAGTTGACAACATTGCTTGAATGCTGGTGGTTCTATCCCTTTGACACTACACAATTTTCTAATATGTGTTAAATGCTATGTGACGAAACGCCCTGATTCCTAGTGCCAAAGGTTCAACTTAATGTATATACCTGAAAACCCATGCATTTGTGCTCTTTTTTTTTTAATGGTGCTTGAAGTAAAACAGCCCATCCTCTGCAAATCCATCTGTGTTGTTCCTTAGGCATTCTATCTTTGCTCAAATTGTTGAAGGATGGTGGTTTGTTTCATGGTTTTTGTATTTGAGTCTAATGCACGTTCTAACCTGATAGAGGCAATGCATTATTGTGTAGCCACAGTTTTCTGGAAAAGTTGATATTTTAGGAATTGTATTTCAGATCTTAAATAAAATTTGTTTCTAAATTTCAAAGCAAGAAATTTTGCAGTGTGCTTTTAATGTTATTGAGGCTGACTAACTCATCAGGCCCAGGAAAGATCTAGGTGGTATCACTGAAGAGTTCTGACTCCCAAGTGGAAGACTTCCTTTTCCCACTAGGTGTGGCAACCAGGTGTGTGCCCTGTCAGGCCATTTCCCCTACTCTCAGTGTGGCTTCTCAGAGTGGACTTCTTACGGGTGCTGCTTATATGAGCCAGTTTTTTTTTTTTTTTTTTTTTACAGATACTCCTTACCCCTGAGTCTGGCTGGTATAATGAGACATTTAATAGGTACTGTAACAGGACATTACACTTAGAGAGCTTTGCTTTTTCCCATCAGAAGAGGCATGGCTAGCCACCTTAAGTATTGTGCCCATCAGAGATACTTGGAGATTTTTGGTCAAGAATGTTAGACTTCCTAGTACCAACACAGGTGTCATGTTCCTGTTTTTTAATCCCTTAGATAAAAATTGGAAATTCTGGATAGAGGATCTGTGGTGCACAGAGGTAGTACTGGATGCCTATGTTTACAATTCTATCTGATGGAAATTTCCCAGTCAAACCCAAGTTTTTGGGAAATTTTTTTTCATGACAACACTTTCATGTCTTTAGCAAGAAAAGTATGATTATTGTCAATG
This sequence comes from Tamias sibiricus, assembly GCA_025594165.1. NCBI lineage: Eukaryota > Metazoa > Chordata > Mammalia > Rodentia > Sciuridae > Tamias > Tamias sibiricus. The sequence goes on along the minus strand of CM046667.1, from coordinate 94,905,571 downwards.
TTTTGGAAAACGTAATAAATGTGGAAAGAAGAATCACATATAATCCTAACTGGATCAGTCAGGGTCCCAGCAAGAAACAAGTGAGACTCAAAATGGATGTATTGAGGAGCATTTAATACCATGTTGTCAGCAGAGGTTTGTGGTTATTGTGTGTCTTAATCAGTTCAGGCTGCCATAACAAAGTGACACAGACTGTTGAGCTTAAACAACAGGAATTTACTTCACAGTTCTGGAGGCTACAAATCATTTAGTTATTGGCAGAGTTTGTTTGAAGCTTCTTTCCTTGGCTTGCATGTGGTTGTTGCCTCCCAGTGTCTTCAAATAGTGTTTTCCTCTGTACCTGGCTATAACCTAATCTCTTCTTAGAAGGACATCAGTCATTGGATTGGGGCCTACCTTAGTTGCCTCATTTTAACTTTCTGTAAAGTCCCTATTTTCAAATACAGTCTCATTCTCAGTTACCAAGGATTAGGACTTCAACATGAATTTGTCGGACACTATTCAGCCCATCATATCAGGTTACTTCCCCTAGGGAAAGGGTTTGTTGGGGTGAGAAGAGGGGCTGAGCAGCGGAGGGGTTGTTGGAATGGAGAACAGCTGTATGGAAAGTACATCCTCAGCAGCTGTGATGGAGTCAGCCCACAGTGTCCCTGAAAAGAATCCAGGATGAGGAGATGTCATCTGACCTCACCCTTCCCTTGCTCTCCTGCTCAGTATTTCCCTTTGTCCAAACTGGAAGCCAGAAGACAAGGGAGACCTTTGATGTAGTCCATATTGGTAATCCGGGGGGTATACAGATAAGGAAGGAAAAAGGATGGAGGGAGGCTGGGTGCAAATTGGAGATCTCTAGAACACCTTAAATAACTATAGTTACTCTTTTGCTATATATCCATAGAATTATGCATGTTTATAAGATCATACATTTTTGACAAAATTAGGATCAGATTTATATAGTTCTCATAAGTTTATTTTTAGCCAAATTGATTTAAAAAAAAAAAGAAATTCAAACCTAGTAAAACCAGTTTCTTTTTAAATGACAATAAAATGTAAAAACTTTCTAAAATATTAGATTATTGGCAAGATACCAACAGGAAACATCAAGTTAGATCTTTGCTTACATGCTTACACACGTAAGAAATAACCCATTTTTTTTTAATATGGTACCAGGATGGAACTCAGGGACACTCAACCACTGAGCCACATCCCTGGCCCTATTTTGAATTTTATTTAGAGACAGGGTCTTACTGAGTTGCTTAGCACCTCACCATTGCTGAGGCTAGCTTTGAACACCATGATACTCCTCTTCAGCCTCCCAAGCCACTGAGATTTTATAAGTGTGCACCACAGCACCCAGCCAGAAATATCCCATTTTCAAATTACCTTAAAATAACGTACATATGACCTACCATGCTGGTGGGAAATCAATTTCAGTTATTACTAGTGGTTCCCTATCTCCATTAGTTGTAAAAATGTTCTAGAGTCAACCTAGCATGAACAAGCACAATGTCTTCAGATCCTTTGTCCCTAAGTGCTCCCATCCATCTATCCATCTGTATAGGGGAATCTTTGTCAAGAACAGATACTCAGGGATGGGATATATCTCATTTATAGAGTACTTACTTGCCGGCCATTCATTTATAGAGTACTTACTTGCCTGCCATGTTCAATCCCCAGCAATGGGGTCCATCATTCTTCCTAACATGGAGAAGTGTTCATATCTGCTACTAAAAGGACCTACAAACCCTGACCTCTTTTCTCTTGCTGGCTTTCAGTGGCCTCCATTCCCATCCAGAGATATTGGGCTTTGTCAAAATGTAAGAAGTCTCTGACTTCAAGCAGCTTCTGCTTCCAGCTGTGCCACCAACATCCCTCACCCAGATCTCTGCTGGAAATGACAGGAGATAGAGAATATAATATGCATGTTTATATCTCAATGGCTGATAACTTAATATTTTACAGTTAAGTTCATTATTTTGGCTGGCTTGTTTCATTTAAAATCTCAGTAATATTGTAGAATATAATTCTTAAGAATAAAATACTTTATAAGGCCCTAGAATGGACCCATCCTATTGATTTTAAAAAAGGCAATTCTAATGAGTGTATCCAAATTCTTACCTGAATATCCATTGATTTAGCAAGTTTGTCTATATTGAAACTACACAAGTAGTGTAGTTTCATCTATCTAGGTATCTAAATGGCCTGTCTTCAAAAGATTAGGAGGGTTTTTGATATTTGTTTTCTGTGGTACTAAGCATTGAACCCAGAGCCTCACACATGAGGCTCTATCACAGAGCTACATCCCCAACCCTTTTTATTTTGAGATAAGATCTCACTGTGTCATTGAGGCTGGCTTAAAACTCATGATTCTCCTGCCTCAGCCTCCCAGAGTAGCTGGGATTACAGATGTGAGCCACCACATCCAGCTTAAACAGTAGTTTTAAGAGTATATTTACTCCCATGACATTCAGCACCTAGCTAACATGAGTCCATAAAAATGGCTATTTTGATTGTTGTTTGTTAGTATAATCAACAACATGAAAAGCACTGTTTTCCATCCAGGAGAAATTATGTGGATTTGTACAGAAGCATGTTGTGAAATAACTTACATGACACTCCTAAAAAAAAGGTAGTTATGGTATATAAGGTTTTTTTGCCTGAGGCAAATTTCTGGCACAGAATAAATGTTCAAAATGACAACTCTCACTTCCCAAAAAAGAAAGGGAGAAGAATATATTCCTAAAACCGGTAATTGTCAGCCTGAGGTCTCCAGACTTGAGGGCCTTTAAGGATACCATTAAGAATTAAAGAGTTCTGATTCATTGTTTTATTTTCTAATTCATTATGAAGGGCTGGGAATGTGGCTCAGTTGGTAGAGTGCTTGCCTTGCATGCAGAAGGCCCTGGGTTCAATCCCCAGCATCACAAAAAAAAAAAAAATACAAACAAAAAACCTACTTCATTATGGAGGTAATACTTAGCTGAGAGTTTTCTAGAATCAAATGTGGTAATAATTTAAAAGTGCCTGTTTGTAATCCCAGAGACTCAAGAGGCTGAGGCAGAAGGATTGTAAGCTTAAAACCAGCCTCCTCAATTTAGCAAGACTATCTCAACATTAAAAATGGAGTTGAAGATGTAGCTCAGTGGTAAACTCCCCTGTGTTCAATCCCCAGTGCTAACATGAAAAAAAAAAAGCATAATTAACTGCAAATTAAAATGATGATAATGATTAATAGTTTCCTTTTTATGGAAATGTCAATTATCAGAATTTATATTTTTTCCAAAATGCAAGAATCTAAGAGAAGTGAGAGATATTCTATATTTTATTTTAAAAATCAATTTAGAAAAATCTTTACAATAAGTGCTAGAATATTAAAAATATTAAAAACTGGGCTGGGGATATAGCTCAGTTGGTATAGTGCTTGCCTTGCATGTACAAGGCCATGGGTTCAATCCCTAGCACCACACACACACACAAAAAAATATATTTAAAACTGTGGTTATGCATTCCTAGAATCCCAGCTACTCCATAGGCTGAGGCAGAAGGATTGCCAAATTCAGGGCCAGCCTGGCCAATTTAACGATGCACTATCTCAAAATAAATAAAAAGGACTGGAGTTATAGCTCAGTGGTATAGCATTCCTGGGTTTCCTGGATTTAGTCCCCAATACTGAAAAAAAATAGAATGTATAAGTTCCCAAATTCCATAGAAAAGTCCATTGGTCCAGCAGTAAGCAGGAAAGGAGGGAGGGAAAGATTTAAAGAAAATACATGGTAAATAGAAAACAAGAATGTGAAGGTAGACATACATTAACAATATGTCAATAATAATAAATATATGTAGATTAAGTTCACATATGAAAAGAAAAACTCAGATTGGGATTTTACCGGGCAAAATTCTAGTTTCATTCTTTTTCTCAGAGGTGCACTTTTTTAAAAAGTATCCAGGGCTGGGGTTGTGGCTCAGCGGTAGAGCGCTCGCCTAGCATGTGCGCGGCCCGGGTTCGATCCTCAGCACCACGTAAAACATAAATGTGTTGCATTGTGTACAACTAAAGCAAATAAATAAATATTAAAAAAAAAAAAGTATCCAGAAAAGTTCAGTGGATGGTGTGAGGTATGGTGGTACATGCCTGTAATCCAGGATGAAATCCTCCTGCCTCATCCTTTTTTGAATGGCTGGAATTCCAGCCATTCAAAAGGGTGAGGCAGGAGGATTTCATCCTGGATTACAGGCATGCACCACCACACCTGGCACCATTGATTATTTGTTCATTCAGATTTTATCATAGACAGGCTATGTATTTATTACATTTATTACCACTTCCTGGGCAACATAGCAAAGCCCCATCTCTAAATAAATTAAATGAATGAATAAAAGGATGGAAGGGCATTGGTAGAGTGCTTGCCTAGCATGTTCAAGGTCATAAGTTCAACTCCCAGCACTGCAAAAGGAAAAAAAAAAGACATTAAAATATATACAAATATATATCATGCAAATAAATACTAAGCAAAAGAAAGCTAGTACAGCAAAAATTAACACAAAAACAATAGTAGTTTCATCCATAAAAGCATGGCACATGACAAACACCATACGAAGCAAACAGTCAAAATACAAGACTGCTGGTGAGATATCAAAATGCAACTTTTGTCTGATACTGTGCCTTTAAACTGAAGTTTTTCTCAGTTCCATGGCTTTGTTGCTCACTCTAAAGAGCCCTATGGTCACTTTCAATCACAAGCCTCAATTCAGTGATTAGGATGTCCTTTACCAAATAATGAAAGAATTCCTGAATCTGAATTAAATGTTCTCTGCCTAGCTAACACCAACTTAAGGTGACCCTCCACCTTTCAGGGAAGCTATATGCTGACTTTTTCCTCTGTCCATCCTCCTTCCTTAGCTTGCTGATTTTGACTTTAGGCCTATCTGGGTTTGGAATGGAGGGAATAAAGGGGAAAGGAGCTGTATATTCTTGACTGGTCAAATAGTAAGTTGACTTCGTTCTTAGTTGATCTAGCAGATGTTTAAAGCTGACTCTCATCAGGGCTCCCCTACTACACTTCTGGTATCGACCATGAACATTCTATTAATGTTTCCCCTTAAATTCTGGGTTTTCCAGCTGCCCATTCCATAGTTTCTCTGCAGGAATCCATAGCACCCCAAATGGTTTTCTGGCAAGCCTCAATGCCCAGAAGATTGCTCTCCTTCCTGGCCTACTTCTGGTAGGTGGAAAACACGCATGCATCTTTTTCCCCAACAAATTGGTAATACACACAGATTCACAATACAGTCACTTCTCCTTTGCTCCTGTCATTACCACAGCCACATTCTCTAACCAATAAGATTTCTCATGCTGGAGTCAGATTGCATTCTGCTGTGCCTCTGAATTTCAAGAGATACATACCAAGTTTTAAGGGACTCAGTAGAACTTAATGAATTTAAGGGGGAAGCACCCCAATCTACTACCATAGAAGTATATTCCAAAGAAATCTACCTCACAAAAATTCCCCTCTTTTTATTTCCTTTTCTAACCCTTTTAATCCTTGTGGGTTTTTTCTTTGTTTATTTGGTTTTTTGGCACTAATGATTGAACCCAGGGTCACTTAACCACTGTGCTACATTCCCAGCCCTTTTTATTTTTATTTTGAGACAGGGTCTCACTAAGTTGCTTAGAGTCTTGCTAAGTTTTTGAGGTTGGTCTCAAACTTGCAATCCCCCTGCCTTAGCCTCATTAGTCACTGGGGTTACAGGCATGCACCACCACACCTGGCACCATTGATTATTTGTTCATTCTTATTTTATCATAGACTGTTCTATTTATTACATTTATTACCTCTTCCATTCATTGAAAGACATGACTTGACATATCCTACCATAAAGAGTATTTGCAAATAAAGGGAAAATATAAGCATAATCTTTGATGTAATTTCTATATTCCAGAATAAGTTGTTTGATAGATACATAAATAAAGGAAAGGGAATAATATTATCACACCATTTTCACTTTGGTAGTTACCCACCCAGGGGAGTTGAAAATAGGGAATAAAAATCACATCATGCTATTTGTCTCATGTGTTTTCCTGAAACTTAATTTAGGAACTAGGTTAAAAAAAAAACAATAAAACATATGGACTTAAGAGCTCCACAAGTTTAGAATCAGAGTTCCAGTGGCAAACTCACCAATAGCTACAGGATCTGGTAAGATCTTTCCCCTCCTCTGGCTTTATCTATCTTTATCTATCAAAGATAACAAAAATAACTGATATTAATTATCTATTATATGTTGACCCTAAATGGTCTGTATAATAAGTAATATAGACTTCACAACAACCCTAAGAGGAAGTAATGTGACTATCCTCATATTACAAAAGGAGGACAGAGGGCCTGTAAATATGGGCCTGTGATACATTGTATGGGTGAGGCCATGGGTTCAATCTCCAGCACCAAAAATATGGGAAGGCACAGAGGCTAAGGACACACAACTAAGAGTGGCAAACCTGGGATTAGAGCCCAGTTAGTACCTACTATAACTACTCTTTTTAAAAAATTAGTTGTAGATGGACATACTACCTTCATTTAGTTTGTTTATTTTTATGTGGTGCTGAAGATCAAACCCAGTACCTCACACATGCTAGGCAAGTGCCCTCCCACTGAGCTACAACCCCAGCCCTGTAACTACTCTTAACTACAGATACTATCATACTTCTTCAAAATCTAACAACTATTGAAAAATGTGAAAACTGAAATCTCATCTGTTGGAAGTACCCTATATGAGTTCAGATATGACCCTGTATGAGATAAGGCCATCCTAGAATCAGATGCCAAGACAAGCTCAGACATATACAAAAATTTGTTGAGGAAACACCTATGATAGATGGGGAGAAAGCAAGAAAAGATGAGGAGAGTCTTCAAACTATAATGCATATCCCACATCTGTGAAAGGAAAGGAAGAAGAATGGGCAGGAAGAACCTCAGACTACAGTGCATTAGTGAGGATCCATAATAAGCCAATGATATGTAAGCAAAGATTAAAGGAGTCCCCCATCAAATAGTAAATGTCTGGCTGTAATGGCCCAGCTATGTTCAGTCATAGAGTGGAATGAATCTGTGGAATGTGTAGCCTTAGTATAAATCACAAATGTAGGGTAGATACAGTGACTATTTCTTTGTAGTCATTCACATACTTTCTGCTGACTGAGGCCTAAACATGTTGCTAGGAACCTGAGCCTGATCCCTTCTTCCCTGCTTCAACAGAGACTCCTACTCTTTTGTTGTTGTTGTTGTTGTTGTTGTTGTTGTTGTCGTCCAGTATTAGCAATTGAACCCAGGATTCCTTTATCACTGGGATACGTGCTCAGCCCATTAATTTTTTTTTTTTTTTTTTTTTTTTTGTGGTACCAGGGATTGAACTCAGGGGCACTTGTCCACTGGGTCACATCCCCAGCCCTTTTTTGTATTTTTATTTAGAGACAGGGTCTCACTGAGTTGTTAAGTGCCTCGCCACTGCTGAGGCTGGCTTTGAACTCGCGATCCTCCTGCCTCAGCCTCCCAAAGTGCTGGGATTACAGGCGCGAGCCACCGCGCCCGGCTCCATTAAATTTTTTATTTTGATTTTGAGATAGGTTCTAAGTTCCTGAGGCTGCCATGGAACTTGTGATCTTCTTGTATCAGCCTCCCAAGTAACTGGAATTATAGGTGGGCACCAGAGACCATCTGAAGAGTTTTCACACTTACACACTGTCTTCTAAGAGCAAGGAGATCCTAATTACCAGAGGTCTCACTCTCTAGGGTCTCAAATGTTCAATGGTTTCTGCTCTGGAAGTGGTCAGGCAAGTCACTTCTTAGACATGTGATTGAAATACCAGCCTCGCTGTGGGCAGGGAAGTGATAAGGGCCTGCCTTAGTTTTACTCTGCTATAACAGAACACCTGAGACTGGGTCATTTATAAAGAACAGAAATGTATTCTCCCACAGAGAGACTGGGAAGTCCAAGGTACCAGCATCTGTGTGCACTGTCCTACTATGTCCTCAGGTGGGGAAATGTGGAAAGGCAAGAGAGAAACTATGTGCTCTCATGATATGAAGCAGAAGAGAGAGAACCCACTCTGGCAAGCCCTTTTTATAGCAGCATTAAGCCATTCATGTGGACAGAGCCATCTCTCATTAGGCCCCGACTCCAGTACATGAATTGTGGAAGACACATTCATACCACAGCAGGAGCCAGAGAACTGGGCTCTGGATGCTGCTGATCCTCTGCCATCAATGCCTTAAAAAGTATCTCTACACCAGCTCACAGTCTGACTGCCTTCATCCCCAAGTCAAGGACTGGGCATACAGTGCATGTGTGTTTTCAGACAGGAGGTGACACCCCTCTTCTCCCAAGTTGCAGGACCACGTGCCTATGTGAGCTCCCTTTACCTGGGGTCTCCTGTACTCCTGGGCCTGGGCTGACTCAGACATCAGATGCCCTGTGCCAGGCAGACACAGAGCTAAGTCATCACAGAACCAACAAAACAGGCCAGGGCATATCCTAGACCCTCCTGGGAGTCTGGACAAGGTAGGTGGGAGAGAGATGGGTGAGGTCTTGTCTGCTGGCTAACCTCATTTTGCCCAATTGTTTTGGAGGCAACTTCACTGGACACTGAGGGAGGGGTCAGGCCCCTCTGCTTCAACCTCAATTGACCTGGTCTTACCTGGTGCAGACACCTGCCTGCTCAAAGACTATCCTAACCATGTTTCTAGCTAGGAAGCTCTTGGGCCTCCTCCTCTACAAAAAGATCCCCCAAGGAGAAAGGGCAAAGGAGGGAAAGGCAGCATGCTCAGACCTGCAGTGTGGACTGTCATCCTCCTTCAGGTAAGTCTGTTCCACACAGCCCAGCCATTGGCCCCAGAGGGCCTGATTCCTGCTGCAGGCTGGAGCAGAGAAACCAAAGGCAGACCCAGCCTGGAGAGGAGTGTGGCTTGGGGGAGCCCTTCCACAGCCTGTCTGCCCCCCTCTCCCCATGAGTGCCAGGGGTTGGATGTCTTCTGCCTTATAAAACTGACATAGTGAGCCTCTGCAATCTTACATCATTCTGGCCAGAATTCTAGCTCTTCTCGCATCCATCAGGCTGCCATGATCTTGAAGAATAATCTGGGATTATGAGCGCTACCAAAATGGCATCACAGAGAGAAATAAATGCAAAGGGAGCTTCATGTTTGTTTTGCTTCACAAAATAAGTTACTCATATTACACTTGTTGATTTTTCTTCATGATTTTTAATTATTTGTTTTAGTGCTTTAGAATGGCATGCCCCCTTAAAGTCTTAGGAATATTTTCTTATAGTTTCTTTTTCTAACTTTCTAGTTTACACTCCTGTACACAGAAAACTATATTTTCTCATTACCTTAACACCCTAGACCTTGAGGTGAATCCCCTTGGTTAATTTTAGCTAATCAGCTGTGAACACCAGTAACATATTATTTCTAGATTACTGTGTAGTGGTTGATAGATTTTCATGACTCTCTACCCTTGCCACAGTGATCAGGTTCAAGGTTATGGAGTCTGTTATCGTGGTTCCCTAAGAGACCATGTGGAGCAGAGGCCCTTTTCTCTTGACCTTCATTAGCATGTGTTGGGCATTTAGTGTGAGCTTGAAATAATCCTTTGCTGTGTTAGGTCACTAGTATTGTTTTCCAAAATTATTGCAGAAGTGCAGCAGGATTGTAGGGAATTCAGTCTCAAAAACATCCAAAAGTTGTCCTCCATTTCCCACCCCTGGGGAGCTACAGGCACCAGCCACTCTCATTACAGGGTATACAGGGTGCTTATCTCTTTTCTGTCTTTCATCAACATGTCCCAGTGTCCACAATAGGAAGCTGGCACCTATACTGTGTTCCACCCACCTCCCTAACATTCCTATATGCCCACCATTTTCTGAATCAAAATGGACAGAGGGCATAGATGTGGTATGGGAACTGCAGTACATGACTGTTTACATACTTTTTCCATTCCAGGTATTTACCACCCTCACCTTGACTTGAAGGGAGTCAGGGCATTTTCCTCTTCCTTTTTCCCTGGGACAGAAGCCAAGCTGTTTTCAATATAATAGGGAGCTGGTACCCAAACCTAACCACCATCCTCTTCCCAGATCCCTCCCCGAAGTCCACCATTTTTTTTTTTTTTTTGCCATAAAATCAATTGGAATAGGGACAGGAAAGGGGTAGAGGTAATGCAGTCCTGGATCCCTTGTGGTCTTGATCCTCAGCATCACCTAGTCTTAGGACATCTTCTGGTCATTCGAACCTCTTCAGATCCAGAGCAGGCAGCAGTCTCCTCCTTTTCTTTCTAATGGACAAAGGCACACAAGTCCACCTCCAGGGCTATAGGGAGGTGATACTTAGGCAGACGTGGACTATAAAATGAGTTCAATACATGTCAGCCCTTTGTCCAGCAATGTCTGTGTTAAAAGTGAGCTCAGGTATTCAATTAACCTAACAGTTCTTCAACAGGAGCCATCTCACCCCTCCTCATCCCCTTGCTTGACACTGCTAATCTTTTCTGAATTTGCTGAATACACTAAAGTGTATCACCTTCCTGGAATTTCTCTTCACCTTTCTCAGATTATCAGTGAGGATTTAGGGGTTAATAGACCATGTCTTCTTTTTTCTCTCCTACTCCCTGGACTCTCCACTGTCCCTCCCCCAAGGCCCTAATGGATACCCTTTCCCTTGAAGTTCTGTCCAGACACTGAGATGGGGCTTAGGAAGTGAGGCCAAGAGTGATAATGATAGATTTTTACTAGTTATTTTCAGTATTTGTTCTGTTTCTTATAGTTAATATTATTATCATTACTATTCTGATTATTATTAGCCTATATACTGCTTGTTATTAGAAAATAGAAAAGAATTTTCATTTAGGAAAGCAAGAGGTAGATAAAATGTGGTGTGGGTAAACAAATAACTCAGCCACCTGTTTTTGATGCTCAGTGATAATACAAATATAGATCCTTTATGCAGTCACTATTTTACAATGTTTGAAATGTACAGAGCAGCTGGAGGCTCCCCTTATGAAGGGCCGCTGTATGATGAGCTTTTCCATGAAGTCAAACACTGTAGCCACATAATCCCAAAGTAAGGAGGATACTTAGGACTTTAAGATTTTAAAAGCTTGTTTCATAGCCGGGCGCGGTGGCGCACGCCTGTAATCCCAGCACTTTGGGAGGCTGAGGCAGGAGGATCACGAGTTCAAAGCCAGCCTCAGCAATGGCAAGGCACTTGCAACTCAGTGAAACCCTGTCTCTAAATAAAATACAAAAAAGGGCTGGGGATGTGACCCAGTGGTCGAGTGCCCCTGAGTTCAATCCCCGGTACCCAAAAAAAAAAAAAAAAAAAAAAAAAAAAGCTTGTTTCACTATTCTGTCCTTCAAAGATTACATTGATTGAACTTCTGCAATTGTATATTTCCAAGCTCTTTACCAAATCCACATACCTTTTAACCCTTTCAATTACAACATATTATAAAATTTGAAGAACTGCCAGATACAAAACATTCAAATTCCCATAAAATGATATTTTCTTAATTAACTGCCTGAGACACCTTTATAATGATTTTCCCCTAATGTTTTTGGCTATAAATTAGTTAATCCTCTCTTCATATGACATTTTTGTAGTAATGTTTTCCCTAGATAAAAAATTCAATCTTTGGTAGTTAATCAACTTTTTATTACTGATTTTTAAATTTTCAGTTTTATAGCTCATTATTGGTGATAGGTAAAATTTTAGTATTGTCAAATGTGAGGAAACCACTATCAACCTCTGTCATATTTCTTTATGATATGTGTTTAAGATTGCAGAGCATTTCAAGTTTTCTTGAAGTGATACTAATCTTAAATATTCTCTTTTTTCAGTTTCTTTTTTTAAGTTTTGGGATGAAGCTGTGGGCTTCATTCATGCTAGGAAAGTGCCCTACCACTGAGCTACATCCCCAGCCCATAATTCTGAATATTATTAATACACATAAACCAGTTTGACGTCAATGTCCTCATTGTGGTAGTGTATTTTAGGTTTTATAGTATCAGTCCATATCAGTATTTCATGCCAAATCACAAAGAAATAAGTATGAACCCATGTAGATGTGATTGGACAAAGCCACAGGCATGGCTGGCATAAAAACGGTTGGGGTTTCATTTTGAATAAATTATATGGTACTTACCAGGCAATAGTAGAAGACTAAATAGGTAACTTGGAATCAGGGAAGGAAGTGAGAACTACTATCAACTTCTGGCAAAAGGCTGAGCTAGAACATTGTGCTTTTACATTGTGGTATGAGATTTGTTGATTGTTTACTAAGACTATGAAAGGCAATAGAGTGTAGCAGTTAGGCTGATTTAGCATTAGATTTGGACAACACTACTTTGAATCCTAGGGCTTCCACTAACTACCCTGTAATTACCCTTACTTGTAATCACTTAATTATACATGGAAGGGAATTAGAAACACATGAAGAAATTATCTAACTAAACTTAAAACAAATATAATTCCAGATCAACTACCTCTTACCCCAGTATGCCCACATCAATCTCACAGAAGAGGAAGTCAAATAGAAAGAGCAAGTAGTCCCAAATTCTGGTCAATATTTTTGCTTTTGCTAACCATACAAAAGTATAAGACATAGTTATAGCCTGTACATTAATTTTCTATTGGCATGCAACAAAATACCACAAACACAGTGCCTTAAAATAACGCTTGTTTATTTGGCTCACAGTTGGGTAAATCACAAGTCCAGGCATAATATGACTGGGTTCTCTGCTCAGGGCCTTATAAGGCTGAAATCAATGTGTTAGGCTCCATTCTCATCTTGAGCTGGTGGTCCTCTTCCAAGTTTACATGACTGTGACAGAATTTAGTTCCATGCATATGGAAATGAGGTCCTACTTTCTTTCTGGCCATCTACCAGGGATTATTCTCAGTTCCTAGATACCACTCACACTCCTTGACCCATGGTCCCTTCTGAAAGAAAAGTGGCACAGGACTAATCACACACACACCTGGGATAAGAAGCAGGTTTATTGTCAGGAGCCTGACAAGGCTGCTCTGCACAAAGAGAGGGACAGCAGCAACAAGGAGTGAGAGCAGCAGCAACTCCCTCTTGAATGTTACCTTTTATAAGCTAGAATCATATCCACGGGCTAGGGCTGGGTTTAGTCTTGACTGACATAGTAAGCATCCCCTGATCTTGTGGAAGGCAAGTTTGTTTCTCCGGAACAGAGGCAGGCAGTTTTCCTATCTCTGGGGGAGTTGGCAGGGAAACTGGCATATCCATTTAATCTTCTCAAGGAGAGAACACAGAAACCAGTACTTCCCCATCTCAGGAGCTGGTAAGTTGTCTCCTATCTCTCAATGAGAGAACAGGGAGATACCGGCACGTTTCCAAGCCGGCAGGTTTTATCTCAGTCTAGTTTCTATTTCTTGGGAATAAGAACAGTATTCATAAAGTGGGAGTGGGGAAAAGGAAGTTGGCTGCAATTATGCTAACACCCTTCATCTTCAAAGCCATCAACTGAATGTATCTCTCATATCAAATCCCTTTTATGCTTCAAATATTACTGACATAAGGAAGGACCAGTCCCTTTAAGGAATAACCTGTTTAGGTTAGACCCACTTAGTTGTTGCCCTTTTGATTAGTTCAATGATTTAGAACCTTGATCATAAGTGCAAAACCTCCCTTGCTAAATAACATAATCCAGGGAGTGATAGCTCATTATATTCACAGGTTCCATCTACAATCTAGGAGAAGATATTATATAAGTATGAAATACTTTAGAATTTTCCCTTCTACAACCCTTCCCAGAGGCCTTATATGGTATCTGTACAAATCAAGGGGCCCTGAAGCTTAAGTTTCATTAGGTTCGAGGTGAATTCATCTCTCCATTACATATAACTCTTCAGTTTTTTTTTCCACTTCTATCTAACTGTATTCTGCTAATGAGCTCCCAAACCACATCAACACATAATCATAGATTAGTTGGCACTTACAATTCTAACAGAAGTTACATGGTAAATTGACCAGTACTGTTTTTGTTTTGTTTTCCAGTCCTGGAGAACAAACAAAGGACCTTGTGCATGGTAGGCAAGTACTCCACCACTGAGCCAGATCCCCCAGTCCTAACCAATACTATTTTTGCTGTTAAGATTTTTCATATTTATCTATATTGGGGATGATAAATCTTCATATCTTGGGCATTCAACAAAAGGCAGTCATGTGCTGGGCGTGGTGGCGCACGCCTGTAATCCTAGCACTTGGGAGGCTGAGGCAGGAGGATCACGAGTTCAAAGCCAGCCTCAGCAATGGCGAGGCACTTAGCAACTCAATGAGACCCTGTCTCTAAGAAAATACAAAAAAGGGCTGGGGATGTGGCCCAGTGGTCAAGTGCCACTAAATTCAGTCCCTGGTACCACCAAAAAAAAAAAAAAGCAGTCATGTTTTCATATATATCCACTGGAGTATGTCATGTTGGGAGAGACACAAACGCCAACCACAATGAAACAGTACTTTGTCCTCTAGACACCTCTGGGCACCTCACCATTTATGAGTGCCTGACATGTGCCCCACATGGAGACAGCTGCTCTATGTAGGCCAGTGAGCTATCCATGTCCCTTCTCACCAGTCTGTGAAGTAGGGATTATTACCAGGTCAATAAGATTTATAAAAGATACAGTCCAGAGTGGACTTGAGTTATTACAGAAAAATTCAAAGAACAAGTAAATGAATAAATTAATCTATTTCCTGATTTCATCTTGTCATTCTCCTGCATTCAAAGGCCCTGGAATTCAGTCTGAGTCACAAATTCTAAACTTTGTTATCCATCTGTTCTCTACTTTGTCCTCTGCTCCAGCCAAAAGATACTACCCAATCAATGTGACCCAAATATACTTTATACACTTCCCCTCTGTTGCATTCTCCTAGAATGAGTAATTTCCCCAGGGCTAATTCTATAAAGGCCTACATCACCATGCTAGTCACTTTCTCATCACTGTGACAAATACCTAAGGAAAACAACTTAGAGGAGGAATGGTTTATTTTGATTCATGATTTCAGAGGTTCCAGTCCAGGGCTAGTTGGCACCGTTCATTTGGGCCTGGGGTGAGGCAAAACAATCAAGACAGAAGGGCATGGCAGAGGAAAGCTGATCAGCTCATGATAGCTGGGAAGAAGGGCTGGGGGAGAGGGACAAGGTATAGTCCCCATGGGCGTGCTCCTGTGACCTAATTCCTTTAACTATGTTCCACCTGCCTATAGTTTTTGCCATTTCCCAGTAGTCTGTTCTGCCATAATTCATTTCTCCACCGTCAAGGTCAGATCTCACATTGTCTAATCATTCCCCAAAATTCCCATTTCTGAACCTTGTTGCATTGGGGACCAAGTACTCAATACATGCGGATTTGAGTAACATTCCAGATCCAAATCATAATTATCCCATAAAAGATTTTCTCCTTGGGAAGATTCAGAAGCATTAAAACAGACAAGAACACTTGAGAGCCATTATCAGCCAGATCTGTAACAGCACAGACTTTACACCACTGTTTCTGGAGAGAACCACATGATTTATTCGGGCTAGTGAAAAAGGGACTTTTTGCAGAAAATTGTGGACTCATTGCTTGGTTTGTGCATCTGATTTCATCACTGCCATAGTATGTACAGATGTCCTTCACTTGGAACATTATTATTTTTTACCTATTTTCCCATTCTACCTCATGGCTCCTCTTTATGTACCAATTCTTTTCCATTCACTCTATTTAAAAAAAAATTAGTAGTAGACGGACACAATACTTTTATTTTATTTATTCATTCTTTTTATGTTGTGCTGAGAATCGAACCCAGTGCCTCACACATGCTAAGCAAGTTCTCTACCACTGAGTCACATACCCAGCCCCTCATTCACTTTTTTTTTTTTTTTTTTTTTTTTTTTGGTACTAGCAGATTGAGCTGATGTTGTCAATTTTCACTCCGGCTCAGCGATCTCCCTAGAGTCAGGGGCACTCGACCACTGGGCCACATCCCCAGCCCTTTTTTTGTATTTTATTTAGAGACAGGGTCTCACTGAGTTGCTAAGTGCCCCTCACCATTGCTGAGGCTGGCTTTAAACTCTTTTTTTTTTTTTTGGTACCGGGGATTGAATTCAGGGGCACTTGACCACTGGGCCACATCCCCAGACTTTTTTTTTTTTTTTTTTTTTTTTTTGTATTTTATTAGAAGCAGGGTCTCATTGAGTTACTAAGTGCCTCACCATTGCTGAGGCTGGCTTTGAACTCGCGATCCTCCTGCCTCAGCCTCCCAAAGTGCTGGGATTACAGGCGTGTGCCACCGCGCCCGGCTTGGCTTTGAACTCTTGATCCTCCTGCCTTAGCCTCCCAAGTGCTGGGATTACAGGCGTGCGCCACCTCACCCGGCTCTCATTCACTCTTTAAATAAATGCCCTGGGAAATTTCTTCTCCCATATTGAGCAAAGGTGAAAGAATCTTTTCCCACTGAAGTAGATTGAGGCCAGTCTTGTAACAAAAAGCCTCTACGGAGGCGTAAATTGAAAATTTCTTCAGTGAACACAGAGAAGGAGAGATGGTCCAAGTCCTGTCACAGAAAGAAGCTCAAGGCCAAGAGCCTGGACACTAGGTATTACTGAACTGGCTCACTAAGCAGCAGATTTATTGCTTGTTGTGTAGTCCAAAGTTGTTTCTGAAAATGGCAGGACTACAAGTTTAAAAAGCAGTAAACTTGAGGTTAAGGATATAGTTCAGTGGCAGAGCACTGGCCTAGAGAGCATGGGGCCCTGCATTCAATCCACAGCACTACAAAAAAAAAACAAACAAATAAAAAAGTAAACTCACATTTCTTCCTTGCTCTGACTTCATGAGTTTCACATGTTACATAAGCTGCCAAGAACAGTGAGCTATGGCCACACCTGAGTGACTTGCAAGACACATAATGGATTGCCACATTTAAGCACTTGCACTGGCATCTCTTTTTGAACCTTTGCATTATATTTGCCACTTCAGTACTAATATATCTAACACCATTTTGAATCAAGTCCAAATCATTCTTACATATCTCTGAATTCAGATCAGATTCTGAAAAAATATTAAGTATATATTTATAAGTATTCTAAGGACACAATTCTTTTATTTTAAAATTTGTTTTATTTATTTATTTGGTGCTAAACATGTGCCATCTCAAGCACATAATTTTCAAATCTCTTTTTGACCTCATTTACACATGAGAAAATAGGAATAAATAGAGATTAAATTAACTGCTATGTTCATGTAGGAAACCAGAAAGAGGTTAGCTCTGGAATCTGTGTCTGTGGCCTCCATTTTTCCTTCCAGAGTGTATGACTAGCCTGTGTGGTAGTCTTGCTCCCCATGTCTCACTAGATTTTCTCAGAATATGGTACTAGTACCCGTGCAGTGGCATATACCTGGAATCACAGCTACTTAGGAGACTATTGCAGGAGAATCACAAGTTTGACTCTAGCCTGGACAACTTATTGAGACCTTGCCTCAAAACAAAATTTTAAAAGGGACTGGAGGGTATAGCTCAGTGATAGAGTACTTGCCTAGCACATGAGAAGCCCTGAGTTCAATCCCCAGTATGGAAGAATAAAGATAAAAATAAAACCTAAGCAGGGGCTGGGAGCATAGCTCAAGTGGTAGAGCACTTGTCTAGCATGCATGAAGCCCTGGTGCTCCATCCCCTGAACTACTACAACAACAACACAGCAGTGTGACATGAGAAGTTGTGCTTTTAACCACTTTGTAAAACTGAGCAGTGGGTCC
Organism: Tamias sibiricus; assembly: GCA_025594165.1. Lineage (NCBI taxonomy): Eukaryota > Metazoa > Chordata > Mammalia > Rodentia > Sciuridae > Tamias > Tamias sibiricus. The sequence continues at coordinate 94,887,764 of CM046667.1, read as the reverse complement.
CAGCCACATTTATAGACAGCCAGGATGGGCAGCACAGACATTTTCAGGAAGCAGGAGCTGGAAGTATCAGAAGGCAGACAGAGCAGCCATGCAGAAAAGAGGAAGGCAGTCAGCCTGGCCAGCTGCTGCCATGACAACAGTTTCCAGGGCTGTGCCCTTCTCTGGGGAATCTGAGGAAGCCCAGGGCAGGTTTCTGGTTCACGGGTTTCTGGTCCAGGGATTCCCATTCCTGGTGGGGCTGCACTTCTGTGGCAGGAACAGAGACCCCCTCCCTCTGAGTCCCTATCATTTCACTTGGCAGGGCCTATGAGAAGCTCTGCCCTCCCCAGCTCAGGGTGCCCCCTGCTGCTGCCTCCTCTGCATTCTTTCCTAATGGCACTAATGGCAGGACTTGCTCTCAGACTTGCAGCTGTTGACTGCAGTAGGTCCTGGCCAGCCTGTGGCTCTCCTGCTTTCCTTCCCCAGCTCTGTCCCAGGGGAAATCTCCAAGTGGGAAATGCAATGACAAGAGCCTTCTCTCTCTCTCTCTCTCTTTTTTTTTTTTTTTTTTTTTTTTTGTGGTTACTGGGGATTGAACTCAGGGGCACTCGACCACTGGGTCACATCCGCAGCCCTTTTTTGTATTTTATTTAGAGACAGGGTCTCACTGAGTTGCTAAGTGCCTCGCCATTGCTGAGGCTGGCTTTGAACTCGCGATCCTCCTGCCTCAGCCTCCCAAAGTGCTGGGATTACAGGCGTGCGCCACCGTGCCCGGCTAAGAGCCTTCTCTTTTCTGCTTCTGGCCTCATCCTAACAGGGGCCTAGAGACACCAGTGCACTCACCAGCACCTCCTGAGCCCACACATGTATGTGCCCAGAGAAGCAAGGAAGGGGCCCTGAGAAAAGGTGGGCTAGCAGCTGAGTCTGATAGAAACACACAGGACAGACAAGTCAGGTCCAAGCGGGGCGCGGTGGCACACACCTGTAATCCCAGCACTTGGGAGGCTGAGGCAGGAGGATCACGAGTTCAAAGCCAGCCTCAGCAATGGCGAGGCACTTAACAACTCAGTGAGACCCTGTCTCTAATAAAATACAAAAAAAAAAAGGTCTGGGGATGTTTGAGTTCAAACCCCGGTACCAATAAATAAATAAGAAAGAAAGAAAAAGAAAAAAAAAAAAGAAAAAGAAAGAAAAGGCAGGTCCAGACCTGGGCTGAAGGGAAACAAGTAGGAGCTGGGTGCTAGGTAGAACTCTTGCTGTCATTCATCCATTGGGCCTCTGGAGACATGAGAGCATTCTAACCTTCTCCTTCCCTCATTTTATGACTTTTTTCACCCCTAAAAGACAGGTAGGACTGTACTAGAATCATGAGTGAGGTCCCTTCCAGCTCTAGGGTTCTATGGACTCCACATTGTCCACCGTGCTGAGGAGAGGCTTCTCTTAGGAATGAAGCCAACTAATGGGTTAACTTATCCTTTGCAAACTTACTTTTAAAAAAATCTTTTCCCTAGCTTTTAAATTCTAAAGAAAAACCACACCTAAATGATTAAGATATTAACTGCTAGAAAATATGGGGGTGTAGCTCAGTGATAAAGTGCTTTCCTACCTATGAGGTGCTGGCTTTGAACCATGGTACTACAAAAGTAACTAAATATTTTAACTGCTAGAGTCCATTATTCCAGGGGAAAATACAAAATTAACGTTGGTCATAAAAGCTCTTAATTGTAATCTTCATTTTAGATTTATAGAATCCAGAATATCTGGTGACCTTCATATAACTCAGAATATGAGTCAAAGAAATGGACCACTGTAGGATTACTGAGTACTCTTTTCACCCATCCATCTGTGGCTAAAAATACATTCCCTTAAATTTCCTATATAATGGGCTGGGGTTGTGTCTCAGTGGTAAAGTGCTTGCCTCACATGTGTGAAGCACTGGGTTTGATTCTCATCACCACATATAAATAAATGAATAAAATAAAGGTCCACCAACAACTAAAAAAAAATTTTTAGAAGTTCCTATATAAGCTTGTTGCTTTCTGTTGTTAGCTAAGATGGCCCTTGGGACAATAGTCTGGTCATTTTCCCATCATCTAGCTCAGCATAATAAAGTTCTTTCTCCACCACCACCTTGCCCCTTGACTAATTTTACAGGGAGCAGACCAAACCTTTTGCTCGCTAAGAGGAATACCATTTGTCTAGTGTGGTTACCTCTTTCAATTGATAGCTGCTTCCTCAAATCCAGATAAACTCAGAGCACAGGACTTGCCCTATGGTGGCCTACCCTGCTGGGTTCCAACACAGTCACATCTACTCTTCACCTTGGTTACTCTCTAAAGGGTCCAGAACAACCCCAGTCTGAAATGTGGGTGGCAGAGATTGAAACAAGGAGATAGTGTCAGAATCTTGAATAATTGGTTCAATAAAGCTCATATTTAATGAATATTTGTTCTGTCCTCCATCCTGTATATGCTGACATATGAGACACAGGTGTCCTTGTGGTATTTCTTGATTTGTAGAGGAGATAAATGCCTCAAATAGTTTCAACACATAATAATAAAGTCTACATCACTTGGTACTTTAGGAGCGCCAGGGAAGGATATCTAAATCAGCTTGCTTTGGTGGCTGTCAGGAACATTCTAGGAATAAGTGATATTTCAGTTGAATTTTTATGATTGAATAGGATTTTGCTGAAGAGAAAAGCAGGCAGTCTATACAGAAGCAGCAGCATAAGCAAAGGCCTGGAGGTTTGGCCTCAAGGCCTGACTGACACAGAGAGTTCCAAGTCTGAATTCGGATGACAAATGTCCATTACAGAGGCCAATTTGCCAATGTACCCAAAATGAACCTTATGACTCAACAAGTCTATTTCTAGTTAACTAGCCTAGAGAAAGACTCATACATTATATGAATAAGATGGCATGCACAGCAAAGGCATCCTAGCATGTTTGTAATAGCAAAGCACTACCTAAATTTCTATTATAGGTAACAAACTGCAGCATGTTCAGAGTATGTGATATGTTCTTCATGTACATATGAACTGGATTTAGATGTAAAATCATGGATATATTTCCAGGATATACTCTTTAGTGAAAAAAAGAATATTTTGTTGAATGACATGTATGATATGATGCCATTCATGTAATGCCATTTAGATTCTATAAATACATGCATTTGTATTCATATGTATGTATACTATATATGTATATATATTTTATATGTAATATATAGTTTATGTGTGTGCATGTGTATACATATACATACACATATACATGTATGTGTGTATGTGTGTAAAATTTGTATTGCTTCTCATGTGAATTAACTTCTCCATATACTTTATTCATCTTCTATTGGGTACTTTTATTTTTAAAAGATGTCTTGATTTATAAATATGTTTTCAATATTTCATTCCAATTTCTCATGTGCCATTTAATATTTCTTGTAATATATAATTTTTTACTTTAAAGATTTTGATAGAGATTGGGAGGGAGGGATGGGAAATGTTTGGGCAACAGGTACTCAGTTACAGTTAGATAGGAGAATAAGTTCTGGTGTTCTATTTCACAGTAGGGTGACTGAAGATAATGGTACTGTGTATTTCAAAAAAGATTGAAGAAAGGATTTTGAATGTTTCCACCACAAATAAATGATAAATGTTTGAGAAGACAGATATCAAGTTACCCTGATTTATACATTATACAATATATACATGTTTCAAAATGTACCATTATGCCCTATTAATATGTACAATTTTTTCCTGCTATGTTGAGTATCAAACCAAGGACCTTGTGCAAGATTGTTAGCCGCCGGAAAGGGACTGCAGCCTGGAACGGCAGCGCCGCGGGAAGGAGTCCGGAGACAGGATGGAGACGAAAAAATTCTTTAATCTTTCTGTCTCTGTCTCTTGTAATTTCTAACACTACATACACACTCTCACAAGAAACCAAGCACGTACTCTTACAAGAAACTACAATGTATCTATACAATAGCGATAACCCTGTCCTTTCACTCTCACAAGAAACCTAGCCACGTACTCTTACAAGAAACTACAATGTATCTATACAATAGCGATAACCCTGTCCTTTCTCTCTCTGGTCTCATCCCATGCGCCCGAGCAGGAATGGTGCTTGCTCGATCTGCCGAGTCACTCCTCAAATCTCTCGAGATCTTGGGCCAAGTCCCGTGAGACTACGGAAGGCGACAATGCCCAAAAATGTCAATCTGCTGAGTCATTGCTCAAATCTCTCGAGATCCTGGGCCAAGTCCCGTGAGACTACGGAAGGCGACAATGCCCAAAAATGTCTATGGCCCATAGTCAACCGCAATCTTAGCTATCTCCCCAAACAGGGCTCCTGCACAAGATATATGACTGAGTTATATAATTTATATGTATTAATATATTTATATATGCACATATATTATATAAGGCTGCTTCTGAGCCCCAATATGATTTTAGTGTCAATTAAAATTCAAATCAAAAAATTAAAGAAAATTTTAAGAGGTAATTCTTCATTTTTTTATGATTTTAAAAGTATGCTCATAGCAAAAATTCAAACAACACAAGAGTAAAGCATGAGAATAAGGGAGTGTTCACAACTTTTCTGACATTGGAAAAATGTCATTAGACTCAGCAATAAGAAAGTGTGAAAGTTTAGGAATAAACAGATATAATGGCTAAGAGATATGATTTAAGAATCAAACATATTTGAATTCCAATTCAAGTTCCTAGACTGGGGGTGTAGCTCAGAGGTTCAATCCCAAGCACTGCAAAAAATATATAAATAAATCTAGGCTCCACCACTTACTGGCAGTACAACCCTGTATAAATCATCTAATTTTTATGGGCTTTAGTTTCCTCATCTATAATAAATAATACTTTTTCTCAAAGAATTTTAAATTTTAAAGAAGTTATCAATTATGAAGTTAATATCCTGAAGCTTGATCATTTTGAATTTCTTTCCTCAACTCCAAAGTTGGTTCACTTACTTCTACCTTATTAATTTTTTTTGCATCTCTTCATTCATATGATATTAGATGTATATCACTCAGATCAAAGAGCATAATTTTGTTTCCATCACTGACATTAGCATCAAGGGGTGTGGTTCATGGTATACCTATACAGATGAATATTATGTTACATATGTAAATAAAAATAAAAGAATAAATAAAATATATGTTCTATAAGATAAAACTACAAATACATAATGAGGCATTTTCATGTTCAATACATTAATATGTAAAGTAATACACATACATACTATATAACAATGTAAATTGGTAGAGTAATTAAAAGGAGAAACACATATACAATGTAAGTACATGCACCTCAGTATTAACTGGTTTTCTCTGGGTAGAGGAAGAACAGGTGATTTATGTATTCTTATAGTTCTATGTATTTCCATATATTTTCTTGTAGAAATATATAGCTTCCACGTTCAGAGAAAAAGTGATAATGGTATAAGACCATTTATTTTAAACACACACACACGCACACATATGCATGCAAATACTTATCTTGACTTGAGACAAGGAAAAACCACCTAACCGTATGCTTCTTCTTATGTGACCACAAACCCCAGGAAGAGCCCGACACTCATGTCAGGCAGGTATCAGTCGGGGTTGAGGCATTCCTCTCCCAAATATCAACTCTTTGCACCACCCCCTTAGCTTCTCCCTCTCCTTTGTTAGGTATGTTCAACCGGCAATTCTGGCTCTGGACACCAGATGGCACTTGGCACTCCTTCTAAATATTTCCACAAAAGGTGTTGTCTCCGCAAAGAGGTTAATGTTTTCTCTGATATGCGGATGCTAATTCACAATAAGTGGTGGGAGATGGGAATAATAGAGTTACTTTAGATTGCGTAGAAGGGAGTGAAGGGAGGGGAGTGAGTATGGAGGTGGAAAGGATAGCAGAATGAAACAGACCTTGTTACCCTATGTACATATATGACCAGTGGGATTCTACATCATGTACAACTAGAAGAATGAGAAATTATACTCCGTCTATGTATGATGTATCAAAGTGCATTCTACTGTCATGTATAACTAATTAGATCAAATTTTAATTTTTTAAAAAAATTCTTTTACACATGAGTTATGAACTACTGCATTTAATATATGCCCACTTCTTTTGAAACATACTCATAGAAAAGTGTAGAAGGGACCCATAACTGGATTATTCATTCAATTCAGAAAATATTTGTAGAGTGCTTACTATGTGCCAAGTACCACCAGTCACAATACTTATCTCCTCTCCAGCCCCTTTTCTAAATTCCAGACATTTATATACAGCTGCCTACTGGACATTAGCTACAGAAAAAAAAAAAAAAAGTGAAAACTCACTAAAACCCACACAGCAACAAGGATAACATATTATAGGTACAAATCAAGTATTCCCTGTGCTCTGAAAAGATACTGTGTAAATTACAGTTAGTATTGTAGATGGGGAGAACACAAGATTCGAAACAAACAACTCTGGAGACAGAACACAGGACCTACCTCTTTTTTTTTTAAAATATTTATTTATTTACTTTAGTTGTACACAATGCAATGCATTTATGTTTACGTGGTGCTGAGGATCGAACCCGGGCCGCGCACGTGCGAGGCGAGCGCTCTGCCGCTGAGCCACAACCTCAGCCCAGGACCTACCTCTTAATTATGTGTTATCTTATTCTTCATTTGTAAACATAATTGAGTTTGTTTACACTTTTAAATCTGAATAAGAAAAGGAGGAGTCTGTGGTCACTGTGCCTGATTTCTTCCACCTGCCTCAACAGGGATGCTCCCACCGTTTTGTTTGCACGTGTGTAGCGGGGAAGGGGCTGGGGATAAAACTCAAGGCCTGTGCATACAAAGCAAATGCTCCACCACTGAGCCATAAGGGTGCTCTTCTAAGAACAGGGAATCCTAATTACCAGAGGTCTCACTCTCTAGGGTCTCAAATGTTCAATGGTTTCTGCTCTGGAAGTGGTCAGGCAAGTCACTTCTTAGACATGTGATTGAAATACCAGCCTCGCTGTGGGCAGGGAAGTGATAAGGGCCTGCCTTAGTTTTACTCTGCTATAACAGAACACCTGAGACTGGGTCATTTATAAAGAACAGAAATGTATTCTCCCACAGAGAGACTGGGAAGTCCAAGGTACCAGCATCTGTGTGCACTGTCCTACTATGTCCTCAGGTGGGGAAATGTGGAAAGGCAAGAGAGAAACTATGTGCTCTCATGATATGAAGCAGAAGAGAGAGAACCCACTCTGGCAAGCCCTTTTTATAGCAGCATTAAGCCATTCATGTGGACAGAGCCATCTCTCATTAGGCCCCGACTCCAGTACATGAATTGTGGAAGACACATTCATACCACAGCAGGAGCCAGAGAACTGGGCTCTGGATGCTGCTGATCCTCTGCCATCAATGCCTTAAAAAGTATCTCTACACCAGCTCACAGTCTGACTGCCTTCATCCCCAAGTCAAGGACTGGGCATACAGTGCATGTGTGTTTTCAGACAGGAGGTGACACCCCTCTTCTCCCAAGTTGCAGGACCACGTGCCTATGTGAGCTCCCTTTACCTGGGGTCTCCTGTACTCCTGGGCCTGGGCTGACTCAGACATCAGATGCCCTGTGCCAGGCAGACACAGAGCTAAGTCATCACAGAACCAACAAAACAGGCCAGGGCATATCCTAGACCCTCCTGGGAGTCTGGACAAGGTAGGTGGGAGAGAGATGGGTGAGGTCTTGTCTGCTGGCTAACCTCATTTTGCCCAATTGTTTTGGAGGCAACTTCACTGGACACTGAGGGAGGGGTCAGGCCCCTCTGCTTCAACCTCAATTGACCTGGTCTTACCTGGTGCAGACACCTGCCTGCTCAAAGACTATCCTAACCATGTTTCTAGCTAGGAAGCTCTTGGGCCTCCTCCTCTACAAAAAGATCCCCCAAGGAGAAAGGGCAAAGGAGGGAAAGGCAGCATGCTCAGACCTGCAGTGTGGACTGTCATCCTCCTTCAGGTAAGTCTGTTCCACACAGCCCAGCCATTGGCCCCAGAGGGCCTGATTCCTGCTGCAGGCTGGAGCAGAGAAACCAAAGGCAGACCCAGCCTGGAGAGGAGTGTGGCTTGGGGGAGCCCTTCCACAGCCTGTCTGCCCCCCTCTCCGCATGAGTGCCAGGGGTTGGATGTCTTCTGCCTTATAAAACTGACATAGTGAGCCTCTGCAATCTTACATCATTCTGGCCAGAATTCTAGCTCTTCTCCCATCCATCAGGCTGCAATGACCTTGATGAATGGTCCTGAGACATGAAGAGCTCTCAAAATGGCATCATACATTGGAAAAAATAAAATTTAAACCAAAGCCAAAGGATTAGAGTTTGCTCAAGCATTTTGTAAATTGATTACCAAAGAAAAACTTTGAATTTTATTTATGATATATTTTACTCACATCAGAAAGAAGGAGTATAAGGCATTACATAAAATTCATCATGAAGGGGCTGGGGTTGTGGCTCAGCGGCAGAGCGCTCGCCTCGCACGTGCGCGGCCCGGGTTCGATCTCAGCACCACGTAAACATAAATGCATTGCATTGTGTACAACTAAAGTAAATAAATAAATATTAAAAAAAAATTCATCATGAAAATTCATCTAGCTATTAAGTCATGTCTTTGCTTTTTATTTTGTGTATGATCTTGCTTTCCTGTAAGAAATTTTATGTTGTAAAACTGGTAATGTTGTCCTTAATTTGTTACTAAAATATGCTTAAATAAACCTTTCACCTTTTAATTCTGATGCAATTATCTATACTTTTATGCCATAGTTTCTTGTTACTAAAATTAGCAGTATATTGTATATGCCAGTGGCTTTCCAATTTCAGTGTGCTAATTTGCAAAAGAGCAGGTTTCGTAGGACTAGAATAAAGCCCATGTTTCTGCATTTTTAAGAGAAACATTGATATATAAAATATACAAATAACATTAATGCTGAATTTGAGGAAACAATCTCTCCCCACTATGTTCTTTTTGGAATTGCAAATTGTAATTCTAGAGAAGTACACACACTTCCTGATGCCTACATAGTCAAACAAAAACTCTTGAGTTCATGAGAGGTCATATTTTTTTAAAAAAATTAGTAACTACTATCTATAATTCTAGCATTAGCAGGATCAATAAAATAAAAATCTTAGGACTTAACAAGGTAGTTTAATGATGAATTCATAATATTTGATATATATATATATATGTACTTGTATATACATATACACATACATTACTTTTTGCAAAGTACTTTTTCATATCTCTTGTAGATATGGAGTAGTGTATATGAATGTCTGAGTTTGAGTCTAAGCTTTATTTTCCTCTTTTATCCATATGAGTCAGATAAATTGGTAAGGTAAGTTTCCCTGAAGCCCCTGATAGAACTTAACAAAAGGCAAGTTAAGCAACTGAAATCATAATTATTCTTGTATTTGGGAGGGGGGTTTAATTCTGAATTCATTGCATAGTGTCTTTTTCACAAAATTTTCCTAACTCAGTCCCCAAGGGGACTCTTGTTTGAGTCCAGGGAAGAAAAGGGTGTCTTTAAGAGGAAAAAATGGACAGAACTATTTTGTTAAGAATTCTTCCCCCACCGGGCACATACTGGGCATTGAACCCAGGGTGCTTTACCACTGAGCTACATCCCAGTCCTTTTTATTTTATTAGAGAACTTGTTAAGTTACTGAGGGTCTCACAAAGTTGGTGAGGTTGCACTTGAACTTGCAATCCTCCTATCTCAGCCTCCTGAGTTGCTGGGATTAGAGGCATGCACCAACCTTGCTAAGTATTTGGGATGGTATACAATTGGATAAGTGTAATATCCCAGCTGGAAGAAGGGAATTCTACATATACCCATAGGAGACAAAGTGAAGCTTTGGCTCACCAGGGACTGCAAAGCAATCACTAAGGCTTTGCACTTTGAGGACATCAGCAGCATGGGGGCTGGTGGCAGGAGCAGGACCCACAAGAAGGGGCAGCTTTACCTGGTAAGCACTGAAGTATCTGAGAGTACAGTAGGATAGGAAGAGAATGTGGCACTCACTTGGAATATCACAGGAATTTGTGAACATGAATGAGACCTCCTTTTAATACTATCCTGTGTTTGAAGGGAATCTATAGTAGTTGGGTCCTACAGTCCAGGTGGGGAAAGAAAAGAACACAGCTCACACAATCTTCCTCTCAATTTGTCCCACAGCAGCACTGTAAGGCAGGTCGTAGTCTTATTCATATATGAAAATAAGACTCTTAGCTATAATAAATACCTGATTTATAATCCTGCCTAAGAGATTCAGAAGAAACATGAATCACTTTTTTTTTTTAAGTTTTGACAAATATTTATTAAGGGTCACACTGTCTTTATAAGCTGATTAACAGAGTTTTGGGTTTTTTTTACAAAATTGCACTGCATATTTTCATTACATTGTTTCTTTTGCAACAGTAGAATTTTTTCTGGGAAAATGGGAATTTCAGATAAAGCAAAAATTAAAAAGATAAAAATCACCTACTATACTGCTCAGATAGCCATTGTTAAGCCTTTTAAGTATATACTTTTAGTTTTTTTCTTTGCATATTAATATATAAATATACGTGTTTTTTTTTTTACAAAAACGGGATACTATATATACCTTTTGTAAATTGTTTTTTTTTTTTCACTTCACAATATATAATGTACATGTTTCCATGCAAATGGGTGGGAGTCAGATTTTAGGAGGCAAAAGAGCCAATTTTATGCCAGTTACAAGCCAGACACGTAAAATAAACTGCACACAAAGGTAAAATGAAACCGGGGGTGGGGGACTCAAGAGAATGCAAACAGAAAATCCAGGTGGCAATACTATTATGAGACAAAACCTAACTAAAGGCCGAACACATTAAATAGGATAAGGACGGCTCCGTTTTGCCTTCCAATGCATTATCATGAGTTTATTTCTTACTCTTTTCATCTCTTCCATTTCATCTGCTGCCTGTATCATCTCCTCGTTGCTTAAATTTCTGCCATGGATGTCCCCTCTAAACTGCGGGCGAGAACGGGCCAGCCTTTCTTTGAAACTTCCCTCTTCCAGCTTATGTTTGCCCACTCCACAAGGAGGCTGCTCCATGGGAGGGCGCTCTGCCAGCAGGTCCTTCTGGGAGAAGCGCTCCGGTGGAGGGCGCTCTTCACACAGCAGCATTTCGGGCAGGAGCTCGGGTAGGAGTTCCTCGGGAAAGAACTCCTCCTCCGAGGAGCAATCTTCGGAGGACTGCTCGTCCTCCGAACACTGGTTTTCAGGAGGCTGCTCCGCTGGAGGCCGCTCCTCATCGGCCTTTGGCGAGTTCTGTAGCTGTTCTTCGTTTTCTTTGCATGATTTTTCCATGTTGAGATTTTTGTTCTTCAATCACAGTTATTCTTAGGAGACAAGAAAAGGCAGCCGAGTCACAATACTTGGCAGCTGGACCAATAACCCGGCCATGGTTTCTGATACCTGCTTTTCCCGGGTCCTTAAACCTGCATTCACTTAGAGGCTCTTGGGCTCTCCTCCCCAGGTCGCTTTCTTGGTTGCCCCCTCCTTCCTGAAAGCCCACCATTTTCCCAGCAGGCCTTGCCACAGGCATCTCCTACAGTGACAGGGGCGGGGCAGTGGGGTCCTGCAGACTCCGTTCCTTTCGGCATCCTCCCTTGCACCCCTATCCTGGGTCACTGCCCACCCCTTCCCCGACCTGGACCTCTCACACCCGCGCACCCCTAAGTCGTCCCCTCCTCAAGGTGCCCCGCTGAGACCTGCAGACAGACGCCGGACAGGGTAGGGGGCGGGGGGAGAGGGGAGGAGGGAGAACTGACTGACGCACACCCTCAGTTTCAGCTGCCGCCCCCATGCCAACCCCCTTGGGGTTCGCTTCCCCACTCAGACCCTACATCAAGCTTTGTCCTCTATGTCCCCACTTCTGCACCCAGCAAAGCTGGCCATTTCTTTTCAGGCGGAAAGTGGAAGCGAGGGTTAATTAGAAACTGTTTCCAAGTGTTTTCACCTCCCTCTCGGGAGGGGGACTTCACTTACCTCCTCCCCCAACCCCAAGACCACCATGTTCTGTACCGAAATTGTGGGCGCGGGGTGGGGTGGGACTGGAGCCTACCGAAAGGCCTGGACTCAGCCATCCGGATCTGTTCCCAGGGATTACAAGGCAGCACCAACACTCACACCGATTTCAGAGGATCGAGGGAACTTACTTCCTTCTGCTTTCCCTCTCGACCAAAGGGGGGAGACGGTGTCTGGACAGGCAAAAAGGACCAGGACGAGAGGGACTTGAGCAGACACAGGCTCCTGGTCACGTGAGGGCCGCGCGTCACTGCCGAGCTCAGATCCCCAGTTACCACTTTTACCGGCGACTGTTCCCAGCAACCTGCCAGAATCTCCTGACCCCAGACACACCAGGCATTGTCACTCACCTTTCTTTGTTTATATTTGTCTGTTCCCTGGTTACCAGAGACGATTAGCATCAGGTCTCGGTAGTTATTGTCTCTTCCAGTCCGCTGCTTACCCCCATGCTACCTCTCTCCCACCACCGTCCCTTTCTCAGCCACTAAAACCTCTGATTTCCCCTTCCTTTCAGATCCTGCAATGCAATTTGACCTTCACGAATCAATATTATATGCTCATATCCCAACACTCTCAGGATTAATCCACATCTATAACGGTGTCATGTCCATTTTGGCTCCATCAGCATGTTTTCCTTTCTTGTCACTTTCATGGGAGACAATCTTTCAAATTTTTTGACATCACAATTTTTTGTGTGTGTTTTGAGGCCCCAGTCCTATATCACAAAGAAAAGCTCCAATATAAATTGATAATCATTCTATACTTCTTGAAAGAGTTGTTTGTAAAGTATGCAAATCTAAGACTCGGTAGCTTGTATATACAAATGTATATTTGTCCACCTAAGTACAAATAATCCAGAAAATATATTTATTAATTATTTGAAGTGGGAGAGTTCTTGATGGATAGCATGGCATTTTTCTCTCCCCCCTCTCTATATACACACATATATACAAACACACATATTTGTCTATCTATATACATATATGTACACATATGCACAGTGAGTAGTTTATATGTATATCTAAATTATTACTATTCATAACAGAAAAAAATAGATTTCATTGGGACTCTTCAATCCTTAGCCAGCCAGTTATTGGTCCTTCTGGTTAAGAAAGTTTATATTAATTCATTAAATCAACAAATACTTTGATTCCTGGAATTTCTGGACCCCAAAAGTTAGATGCAGCAGAGAAGACAGTCAATAATAAACCATGCTAGGGCTGGTGTTGTGGCTCAGTGGCAGAGCACTCGCCTAGCATGTGTGAGGCAATGGGTTCAATTCTCAGCACTGCACATAAATAAATAAAAATGAAAAGGCCTATTGATAGCTAAAAATATTTTTTAAAATAATAAACCATGCAATAATTCAGTTGACCACATACTGAGAGGTAATATTAAAATCACGTTAACATAATCAATTGGCATTACAAGTACTATATATTTTGGGGTCCGTTTTATGATCTCCAACCTCATGCCTACATTTTACCTATTCAAAAAGCATGGATGATACTTTCTCATGCAGATGCCCTTTCATCCAGAGAGTAGACTACCTCTCCTCTCTCTTGTTTTATACTTTCAGGGTATATGGTCATCTTTGAGGATTCTGGAATTTTTTTTTTCTTTTTCTTTTAAACTGAGGATGTTTAGTAAGTTTCTGAATAGAAATTCATATGTGAAATTTCCCGTTTTGTGAAATTTTTGTTGATTTTTTCCAGTATCTAATTTACTTTGTGTTGAGATAGCAACTAGGCAAATATTAGTTTACTTTTATATCTTTTGATTTATTGTATTAATTTTCAGCTTTTATGTAATGGGAGCCTTTAAAGCCAAGTTTCACTATGCCTTCATTATTCTTTCACCAAGGATTGGTTTCTTATTTGTTAGTTCTTTCTTTCTTTGAGAAGTCCAATTTCATCCATTCCTTCATTTCTATCCTTATTCTCCTCTCATCCTTTATATGACTTCTCAATGAAATTTTAGATAGTTCTAATCATTTGAAGTTCACAGGTTAACTAATTTATTTATGCATTTGTTGAGTTGAAATCTGCCTCTCTGTTTTCACACATTGGTTGGTCCTGGATCTGCCCTCTGAAATGGTACAAAACAAGTATAAAATAATTAAAGTGCCTTTTACACTTGATCCTTGAAATGCCAGGGTTTTTGTTCTGATCCTTTCGCTTTCCCATCAGACAACCTACTTAACCTTTCTGTGACTCATCTTCCTCATTTAAAAAATTAGGAACAAACTGGGCTCTGTGGCACATGCCTGTAATCCTAGTGACTTGGGAGGCTGAGGCAGGAGAATTGTGAGTTTAAAACCAGGCTCTGCAATTAGCAAGGCCCTGAGCAACACAGCGAGACTCTGTCTCAAAATAAAATATATTAAAAAAAGGGCTAGGGACAAAAAATGGAAATTATAATAGTTTATATCTTTTCCACAATTGTCTTAATTTTCTGCTTTTCTGTTATATGTGTCTTTAAAACAAATTTTCACTCTACTTCTTTTTAAAAAAAATTTTTGGTACCAGAGATTGAACCCAGGGATGCTTAACCACTGAGCCACATCACCAACCTATTTTTTTTTTTTTTTTTTTTTGTACCAGGATTGAACTCAGGGGCGCTCGACCACTGGGCCACATCCCCAGCCCTTTTTGTATTTTATTAGAGACAGGGTCTCACTGAGTTGCTAAGTGCCTCACCATTGCTGAGGCTGGCTTTGAACTCGTGATCCTCCTGCCTCAGCCTCCCAAGTGCTGGGATTATTGGCGTGCGCCACTGTGCCCAGCACCAGCCCATTTTTTAACATTTTATTTAGAGACAGGGTCTCACTGTGTTGCTTAGGGCCTTGCTAAATTGCTGAGGTTGGCTTTGAACTTGTGATCCTCCTGTTTCAGCCTCCAGAGAAACTGGTATTACAGGCATGTGCCACTGCACCCAGCTTGTCTTTATTTTTTCATGAAGAATTGGTTTCTCAATAGTAGTACCTACCCCATTGGATTGGTAAGTGGAGTACATGAGTAAAAGAGTCAGTATATGTGCAGGATCTGGATTATTGCCTAGCACATAGAACATTCTGTATATCAGTTAAGTATAATAATGGGAAGAGTAAATAATAGTGTGAAAAAACACTAACAATACTACTAATTATTATTCTTTTATTATAAATATTGTAGCCAAGAGAAAAACCTCAATAAATCCTCTAGCTTCACTTGTTTTTAGTTGACTTTAAAAATGATTAATTTTTGGAGGTCATGAAGATCAGCAATATATTATTAGTCTCCTACTAGCTTTGCTGTAGATAACACCTCTGATGTGTGGGTGATGATGATAATGGTTGCCCAGGTTACTCTTCAGGGACTTAAAGGTCACTTTTGCTGAAAGCACTTGTACCTGCAGGTGTCTAGTGGGTGACTAAAATAGGATGAGAAAGATTGGAATCTTTGCCTTCATATTGCATCTGTCTCCTTTGCTACCCTAAACTTTGAGTCAGATTTCTCCTTAATTCTGCACATAGACATGTTAGCCATTAAAAAAAAATTAGTCCAAGCCGGGCAAGGTGGCGCACGCCTGTAATCCCAGCACTTTGGGAGGCTGAGGCAGGAGGATCGCGAGTTCAAAGCCAGCCTCAGCAATGGCGAGGCACTTAGCAACTCAGTGAGACCCTGTCTCTAAATAAAATACAAAAATGGGCTGGGGATGTGACCCAGTGGTCGAGTGCCCCTGAGTTCAATCCCCGGTAACCACACAAAAAAAAAAAAAAAAAAAAAAAAAAAAAAAAAAAAAAAAATTAGTCCAGAACTGGCAGTGCAAATTGGTGCATTGAAACCTTTCCAATCTCCTTTCTCCTTGTCAAATAGAGGGTGAGAAGAAGAAGATAACTGAAATATTTTCAAGGCTCACAGGGGCATTATGACCCTGGACTTACATACCAACAACCAGTTTTCACAATATCCTATTTCAGACCACCTGAGTGATGCCTCAAAAGACTCCAGGCATCAGTCCTTTTTCCACATAAGCCCTCCTTCCTTCCCCCCTACCTAGTAAAAGGAGCTTGAAACTTAGAGTGAATCAAGGTTTGTATTTTGTTTTATTTTGATAGTACTGTGGGTTGAACCCAGGGGAGTTCTACCACTGAGCTACATCCCCAGCCCTTTTCTTTTTTCTTTTTTTTTTTTTTTTTTAGTTCGAGACAGGGTCTCTCCAAGTTGCTGAGGCTGGCCTTGAACTTGTGATTCTCCTGCCTCAGCCTCCCGAGTAGCTGGGAATACAGGTGTGCTACACCGTACCCAGCAAGATTTACTTGGGTTTGGTAACAATAGTAATACAGCTTTTTTTTTTTTTTTTTTTTTTTTTTTTTTTGGTACTGGGGATTGAACCCATGACCTCTTGCATTCTAAGCAAGCAATGTACCATTGAGCTATGTCTCCAGCCCTAGAGCTCTTTTCGTCATGTTAGTTACTTCATGTAATTCTCTCTCTGTGTGTGTGTGTGTGTGTGTGTGTGTGTGTGTGTGTGTGTATGGACACAATACCTTTATTTATTTATTTTTATGTGGTGCTGAGAATCAAACCCAGTGCTTCACTAGTGCTAGGCAAGTGCTTTACCGCTGAGCTACAACTCCAGACCCTCATGTAATTCTTAAATAATATGTTCCTACCAAGACATTTTTCTCCAGTTACTTAGGCTATTTCAGATATGATGTTTTTTCAAGCTCACTCACCACTCTACATGTTCTTGAACCTGTAAATGTCTTAGAAAATACCACATATTCTGCCTAAACTGGGAATGGTGGTGCATCGTAGGACTATTCCAGTGACTTGGGAGGCTGGGGTAGGAGGATCACAAGTTCAAAGCCAGCCTCAGCAATTTAGTGAGGTTCTAAGCAACACAGTGAGACCCTGTGTTGAAATAAAAAATAAAAAGGGGTGGGGATGGGGCTCAGTGGTTAAGCCATCCTGAGTTCAATCCCTGGTACCAAAAAAACAAAACATATTCTTCCTAATGTACAATGGAGTGATTTGTATCACCCATGTCATTCTAGAATAGGCACCATACATATACAGATGAATCCAAAATTTGTAGTAGATTTTGGAGATACCATATCACAAAGTTGAATCTAGTTTAAGTTGCAGTCAATTGATAACCCCTCAATGTGTTTTGTATATCCAGATATTAATGCTTTTTTGTAAACCATTTTAGTCTTAATCCAAGTACAGAAACTTCTGTCTTTTGGGGCTAAATGTTATCTTGTTAAATTCACTCCCTCGTTCTTTGAATCCAGACTCTCATTCAGTATATTAGCTACAAAGTAGTAATTTAAGGTATGCCATTAGTACTAAACAGAAAGATAAAGTCACCAAGCTCAGGAAATATCTAGGGAGAATCTCAGCAGAATTCTGACTCCAAATTTTTTTTAAAAAATTCCTTTTCCTTAATGTGTGTGGCAGCCCTGAATTTGTCCTTTCTGGCTGGTTCCCCTCCTGTCATCACAGTGAGACTTCTCAAGGTGGGATCACTTCTTTTCTGATGCTCCTGATAAAAGACAAAATTGTCCATGAAAACCCTCAAACCATCTTAAATTAACCCTTGATGATGATTTGGTAAATATGGGGATGCGATATATACGAAAATTGTGAGGAAGTAGAAGCCAGAAAAGAGGAATGAAGATAGAGTCTCCATATGGGCTCTAAGACTCTGCCCAGCAGTAGCTGATTTGAGGTCCCCGTGAAAGAAAGGGCTCTCAAAAAAAGAATAAGGTGAAGGTGGTTCTACTGAAGTGACAATAATTTTGTAACAAAGGAAAGCTCCACCACTTGTTTGTGTAGAGTTTGGGTGCTAGCAGAGGGCTGCAAAACAACCTTTCTGATGAATTTGATTTGCTACTGGTGACTTAGGGTACTGGGAGGGTATATTGCTTGGCCAACTATAATTAGCAAGGGTTTAAGCCTAAGGAGCCCATTTAAAACATAAGGGAAAATCACAGCATTTGGGACAGGAGTCCCCTCTGTTTCTCCTTTGCTAGCAAAGCAATAAAACTTCTATTCCTTTTTCTCAAAAAAATGGGTAAACTCTGGGAGGTTAAAAATTGTTCCTATGGAAATATACTAGCATAGATGGGTTTTAAAACCTAGGCAGGTTTGCCTGGCCTGGTGGCACATGCCTGTAATCCCAGCGACTCTACAAGCTGAAGTAGGTGGATCACAATTTCAAGGCCAGTCTGGACAATTTAGCAAGACCCTGTCGCAAAATAAAATTTAAAACGGGCTAGGGATTTAGTTCAGTGACAGAATACCCCTGGATTCAATCCCCAGTACCAATATAAAGTAAATAAATAAATAAATAAAACCTAGGCAGGAGTAGGGGAGTACTGAGTAACAACATCTACAAAATTATGCTATGTGTATGTACAAATATACTACAATGAATCCCACATTAATGCAATAATTAAAATAATAATAATAATAATAATAATAATAATAGAAGGGAGATCAGTAAATCAGAGCAAGTGGATCAGGAGAAGGAGGAAAGAAAGAAAAGGGAAGGTACTGGGGAATGAGATTGATCAAATAGTGTTACGTACATGTATGAATATGGCATAATGGATCCCACTATTATGTGTAATTATAATGCACCAATGAATTTTTCAAAACTACTTGGGCAGGAGCGAGTACAATGGTGCATTTCTGTAATCCCAGAAAGATTAAAAAGTTTGACTCTAGCCTGGACAACTTATTGAGACCCTGTCTCAAAACAAAATTTTAAAAGGGACTGAAGGGTATAGCTCAGTGATAGAGTACTTGCCTAGCACATGAGAAGCCCTGAGTTCAATCCCCAGTATGGAAGAATAAAGATAAAAATAAAACCTAAGCAGGGGCTGGGAGCATAGCTCAAGTGGTAGAGCACTTGTCTAGCATGCATGAAGCCCTGGTGCTCCATCCCCTGAACTACTACAACAACAACACAGCAGTGTGACATGAGAAGTTGTGCTTTTAACCACTTTGTAAAACTGAGCAGTGGGTCCCAGCCACATTTATAGACAGCCAGGATGGGCAGCACAGACATTTTCAGGAAGCAGGAGCTGGAAGTATCAGAAGGCAGACAGAGCAGCCATGCAGAAAAGAGGAAGGCAGTCAGCCTGGCCAGCTGCTGCCATGACAACAGTTTCCAGGGCTGTGCCCTTCTCTGGGGAATCTGAGGAAGCCCAGGGCAGGTTTCTGGTTCACGGGTTTCTGGTCCAGGGATTCCCATTCCTGGTGGGGCTGCACTTCTGTGGCAGGAACAGAGACCCCCTCCCTCTGAGTCCCTATCATTTCACTTGGCAGGGCCTATGAGAAGCTCTGCCCTCCCCAGCTCAGGGTGCCCCCTGCTGCTGCCTCCTCTGCATTCTTTCCTAATGGCACTAATGGCAGGACTTGCTCTCAGACTTGCAGCTGTTGACTGCAGTAGGTCCTGGCCAGCCTGTGGCTCTCCTGCTTTCCTTCCCCAGCTCTGTCCCAGGGGAAATCTCCAAGTGGGAAATGCAATGACAAGAGCCTTCTCTCTCTCTCTCTTTTTTTTTTTTTTTTTTTTTTTTTTTTTTTTTTTGTGGTTACTGGGGATTGAACTCAGGGGCACTCGACCACTGGGTCACATCCGCAGCCCTTTTTTGTATTTTATTTAGAGACAGGGTCTCACTGAGTTGCTAAGTGCCTCGCCATTGCTGAGGCTGGCTTTGAACTCGCGATCCTCCTGCCTCAGCCTCCCAAAGTGCTGGGATTACAGGCGTGCGCCACCGTGCCCGGCTAAGAGCCTTCTCTTTTCTGCTTCTGGCCTCATCCTAACAGGGGCCTAGAGACACCAGTGCACTCACCAGCACCTCCTGAGCCCACACATGTATGTGCCCAGAGAAGCAAGGAAGGGGCCCTGAGAAAAGGTGGGCTAGCAGCTGAGTCTGATAGAAACACACAGGACAGACAAGTCAGGTCCAAGCGGGGCGCGGTGGCACACACCTGTAATCCCAGCACTTGGGAGGCTGAGGCAGGAGGATCACGAGTTCAAAGCCAGCCTCAGCAATGGCGAGGCACTTAACAACTCAGTGAGACCCTGTCTCTAATAAAATACAAAAAAAAAAGGTCTGGGGATGTTTGAGTTCAAACCCCGGTACCAATAAATAAATAAGAAAGAAAGAAAAAGAAAAGAAAAAAAGAAAAAGAAAGAAAAGGCAGGTCCAGACCTGGGCTGAAGGGAAACAAGTAGGAGCTGGGTGCTAGGTAGAACTCTTGCTGTCATTCATCCATTGGGCCTCTGGAGACATGAGAGCATTCTAACCTTCTCCTTCCCTCATTTTATGACTTTTTTCACCCCTAAAAGACAGGTAGGACTGTACTAGAATCATGAGTGAGGTCCCTTCCAGCTCTAGGGTTCTATGGAACCACACTGTCCACAATGCTTCTCTTAGAAACATCATTTGACCTGTGTGGGGACCTCCTCCAGACAGTAGCTACTGCTTCTGCCTGGCCTGAAATCTAGACAATTTCTAAGCACAGAGGTTACCCTATGCTGGCCCGCCTGGCTGGGCTCCAATTGACAGTTTACTCATCACCTCAGGGACTCTCACAAACACCCAGAACTACCCCAGCTTGAGACCTGAGAAGCAAACACTGGGACAGAGGCAAGGCTGTCTACCTAATTTGTGGGGGCCAATTTAAAATGACAATGAAAGTCCCCTTGTTCAAAAAACACAGGAAGAATTGCCATTAAAGGTACTAAAATGTAAAGCTTTTCTTTTTTTTTTTTCAGGTCTGTTTTTTTGATATGCATTTATATTTATTTTTAAAAGAGCCTTCTTTTTTTAGAATTATTGTAAATTTATAGACAAATTGAGAGCATAGTACAGAGTCCTAATATAATATATCCCACAGCCCATTTGGTCTATTATTAGCATCTTACATTAGAATGGTGCATTTGCTATAATTCATGGACCAATGTTGATACATTAACATCAACCAAACTCCATACTTTAAATTTTCTCTGCTTTACAAATGTACGTTTTCCTTCCAGGATCCAATCTAGCATATCATGATACTTTTATTTGCTGTGTCTCCTCGAGGTTCTTTTGGCTGTGACAGTTTCTTAGATTTTGTTTTGACTAGTTGACTATTTGGAGTACTAATCAGATATTTTGTAGACTGTCCCTGCATTGGAATTTTTCTGGTATTTTTTTCTCATGGTTAGGCTGGAGTTGTGGATTTTGAGAAGTAGATTACTGAGGTAAAACGCTGTTTCATCACAATATATCAGGGCTACCTGCCCTAATTGTGATTGATGACTATTGGGTTTTTTTTGTTTGTTTTTGTTTTTTGTACCAGGGATTGAACTCAGGGGCACTCAACCACTGAGCCACAACCCCAGCACTATTTTGTATTTTATTTAGAGACAGGATCTCACTGAATTGTTTAGCACTTACTTCTCTTTTGCTGAGGCTAGCCTTGAAATCATGATCATCCTTTCTCAGCCTCCCAAGACATTGGGATCACCATGCCCAGCATGACTATTGATCTTGACCTTAACATTATGTTTTTACTTATTATATGATGACATTCTAAGTAAAGTAAAAAAAAGTTTAACTTATCAGCATGGATTATACAGCCCAAATCGCTATCATACAATGCCAGTTTTAAGTACAAATATAGGGGCTGAGGATGTAGCCCAGTAGTAGAGCACTTGTCTAGAATGTTGTGAGGCTGTAGGTTCATTTGATCTCCAGCGACACATACACACACACTGTTATGATTTGAATGTTGAGGTGTCCCCCAAAAGCTCATGTATGAGACAATGCAAGAAGTGTCAGAAGATAAATTATTGGGTTGTGAGAGTCTTAACCCAGTAAGTGAGTAAATCCCCTCTCCTGATAGGGATTAACTGAGTGGTAACTGAAGTGGTAGGGTGTGGCTGGAGGAAGTGAGAATTGAGGTCATATCTTTGGGGTATATATTTTTGTATCTGGAAAGTACAATTTTTCTATCTATTTGCTTTCTGATCAGCATGTGCATTGCTTCCCTCTGCCATACTCTTCTGCCATGATATTCAGCCTCACTTCAAGCCCCAAGGAATGGAGCTGGCCTTCTATGGACTAAGACCTCTGAAACCATGAGCCCTCAGATAAACTCTTCTTCATCTACAATTGTGCTAGTCAGGCCTTTTAGTCATGGTGGCAAAAAAAGAAAAAAGAAAAAACTAACTAAAACACACACATACACACACACACACATACAAATATATGCAGAATCTCCAGAATAACACATTTCATATTTTGTAGATTGCATATATATTTTTTTCCTTTTTTTGTTGTTGTACTGAGAATCAAACCCAGGGCTTAGCACATGCTAGGCAAGTGCTCTAATACTGAACTACACACACCAAGTTCATTTTTAGATTTTATTTGGAGATAGAGTCTTACTGAGTTGCTCAGGCTGGCCTTGAACTTGCAAACCTCCTACCTCAGCCTGTAAGAGTAGCTGGAATTATAGTCGAGTGTCACCACACTGGCTGTATTTATGTCATAGCAGAACAGTGGAACCACTGCCCAAACCAACTCAGCAGTTTTTATTTCACTTCTTGATGTGTG
Source organism: Tamias sibiricus (assembly GCA_025594165.1). Lineage (NCBI taxonomy): Eukaryota > Metazoa > Chordata > Mammalia > Rodentia > Sciuridae > Tamias > Tamias sibiricus. Next base: position 94,865,090 of record CM046667.1, on the reverse strand, counting down.
TACATGTACACATTCTGCAAACACTCTCTATTTTCCACTTGCTCATGAGTAAGGAAGGACTGAAAGGAAAAGACCTATGGATTTCTGTATATTTCCTTTATTTGTCATCATTTTCAATATAGGTGGTCAGTGAATACAGAGGAAAAACACGTGAAGAAAAGATATCATTGGGTATCATGGTCGTTTCTGTTTCTTAGAATGTAATTTTGTTTAAGTTCTAAATGGATACAAAAGGATGGTGTGTCTTGGCTTTCAGCACCCAAACCCTGCTCCTTTGTCATAGATGTAGCCTGCTTATCTTTTACTTGATTTGATTCCTGCTGAACTCTCATGCATCATAATCATGGGAATTCTGTGCTCATGGGGCATCAGAAATACCAAAAGCAAATTGGGCAGCAGGAATAGCAGACACACAATATATGTATGCCCTTATAAATTTTATAAGCTTGTAGATTTATACACATTCACACACACAAGCCTGCTGGGATCTAATTGGAATTACTCATATTAGAGTAATAATAATATATACAGATCAGTCTGGGGAAAATTGCCAATTTGGCAATATTGATTATTCTGATACATGAACATGGTATGCTTCTTCATTTATTTTGGCCTTCCATAATTACTTTCAGTTATGTATTATAGATTTCAGCATACACATTTTCACTTATTTCATAAAATTTTATCCTAATTATTTCATGCTTTTGATGCCACTGCATAAGTATTTCAAGTTTTTCATCTTCAAATTTATTTATACTATGTAAAAGGTAAAGTTGATTTTCGTATATATCCCCTTTAGCCTGAGATCATGTTAAAATCTCTTAGTAGTTCTAATAAGTTTTTAATAGATCATTAGGTAAGTCTATGTACATGCTCATGATTCTCCTGCAAATAATGTTACATCTTCCATTCCCATCTACATGACTTTTTCTCCTTGCCTTATTAAACTCACTAGGATTTCCAGCATGTTTTTATTTTCTCTTTTTTCTTTCTTTGTGTTTGTGAGGTGGGGTACTGTGGATTGAACATAGGGCCTCATGATTGCTAGGGAAGTGCTCTAACACTTCACTACATCCCCAACACTTTTTAAATTTTATTCTGAGACAGGGTCTCACTAAGTTGCCAAGGCTGGCCTCAAACTTGCAATCCTCCTGCCTCAGCCTCCTGAAGCTGGAATTATAGGTGTGTGCCACCACACTCAGCTTCCAGTACATTTTTGAATAGCAGTAGTGAGAGCAGACATTCTTGCGTGACCCTCAATCATAAAAAGAAAATATTCTGTCTTTCACTATTAAGTATGATGCCAGCTTCAGTGTTTCATAGATGCCCTATTTCAGGTTAAGGAAATTTCTTTTTATTCATAATTTCCTGAGGGTTTTTTTCAATGCTGTGTATAGAACCTTTTATAACCCAACCTCCTGAAAGATTTTATCATAAATGAGTATTGACTTGTATCAAATTTTTTCTCTATCTGTTGTGATGCTTATATTTTTCTCCTTTATTATGTTAATATGTTGAGTTATATTGACTTTCAAATGTTCAACCAATTTGTGTTCCTGGAGTAATTCCTCACTAGGTCACAATAAATTTATATACTTTTAATATATTGCTGGATTATATTTCCCAAAATTTTGTTAAGGATTTTTGCCTCTGAAAGGCTGGTGATATAGCTCAGTGGTAGAGCACATACATGAGGCTCTGGGTTCAATCCACAGAACAACACACATGATTAATTATAAAAATAATAATTTTTGAATCTGTATTCACGAGGTCTGTAGTTTTTTTCTTATTTTTTTATTAATATCAGGATAATTAAGCCTTATTGTATATAGAGCAGATCTGTCCCTCTACTTTCTCAAAGAATTTGTTTAAAATTTGGATTATTTTAACCTTAAGTATTAGATATAATTCACTAGTGAAGACGTTTGAGCCTGGAGTTTTCTTAGAATTTTTTTCATAACTCATTTTCTTTTATAGATATATTGAGTGGTGTGCTGGAGCTGGCTTGGATCAGCCAATGAGATCTGATTGTTACCATCTCTTACCAAATCCACATTTAGTGATGACACATTTACAATTTGGAATTGGCTGTGGTTTATATGATAGAAATTAGATAGTTTATGAATGAGGGCTTTAATTTTCTTCTAAACACCACTTTCTAATTCTTTTTTTTATGGACACAATATCTTTATTTTATTGATTTGTTTTTATGTGATGTTGAGGATTGAATCCAGTGCCTCACATGTGCTAGGCAGGTACTCTACCACTGAACTACAGCCCCAGCCCTAAGCATCACTTTTATGTTCAGATTTTCTATTTGTATTTTGAGTGACCTTGATAATTTGTGTCTTTCAAGGAATTTGACCATTTTATCTGTTATCAAGTTTGTTGGCATGAAGTTGTTCTTAATATTCTCATTCTATCCTTTATTATTAATTATTTGTGTGTGTGTGTGTGTGTGTGGTGCTGGGGATTGGACCCAGGGCTTATGCATGCTGGGCAAAGAGTTCTGCCACTGATCCATATCGCTCCCATACTATCCTTTAAATGTTAAATGTTGGAGGATCTATAATAATGACTCTCTTTCTTTCTTCCTTCCTCCCTCTCTCCCTTCCTTCCTTCTTTCCTTACTTTCTTTTTTTTTCTATTTTCTTTGGTGGGAGAGTGGTTCTGGGGATCAAACCCAGGACCACATGCATGCTGGGCAAGCAGTCTACCACTGAGCTAAACCCTTAGCTCCATTCATATTTTCAAAAACAGGATTTTTTTTGGCACTGGAGATTAAATTCAGGGGCACTTTACCACTGAACTACACCCCCAAACCTTTTTTAATTTTTGTTTTGAGACAGGGTCTCCCTAAATATCTGAGGCTGGATTTTAACTTGAGATCTTCCTACTTCAGCCTTCTGAGTCACTAGAATTACAGGTATGCATCATTTCATCCAGCTGAAAAACAGCTTTATTACAATATTGTTCATATAATATGTAGTTAATTCATTAAAGGAGTGCAATTCAGTGGCTTTTAGTATATTCACAGATGCATATAACAATATCAAAGTCAATTTTAGAGCTTCTTCATCACCCCCCCAAAAATCATACCCTTTATTTATGATTCCATATCCCTAATCCTCCCCAGTCCTAGTCAACCACCAATCTACTTCCTGCCTCCATGGAATTGGCTATTCTCTACATTTCGTATAAATGGAATCATGTAACATATGGTCTTCTATGATTAGCTTCTTTCACTTAGCATTAGTTTTGCAAGGCCCACCCATGTTGTAGCTTTATAAGTATCTAACTGTTATGGCCAAATAATATTCTATTATCTGGATGCACCACATTTTATCCATTCATCAATTAGTGGACATTTGGATTGTTTTCACATTTTGGCTTTTATGAATGATGTTGCTATAAACAGTCATGTACAAATATTTATGTAGATATAATTTTTTTCTCTTGGATATTTAACTAAGGATAGAATTGATGGGTCATTTGGTATCTCCGTTGAATATTTTGAGGAACTACCATTTTACATTCCTACCAGTGATGTATGAGGGTTTCCATTTCTTATCATCACCAACACATTATTATTTAGCTTGTTCATTGGAAATATAGAGAAACATAATTGATTTTTATATTGTTATGTACCCTACCACCTTCCTGAACACATTTATTAATTTTAATATTTGTTCATGGATTCCTTAGAATTTTTCTACACACAATTATGTCACCTGTGAATAGAGATTGCTATGGTCTGAATGTTTGTGTCCCCTCAAAACTTTCAGCTTAATCTCATAGAATTAAGAGGTGGGGCATTTGGGAGCTGATTAGGTCATGAGGACAGAGCATTACAAAAAATTAGGCCTCTTGGGCTGGGGTTGTAGCTCAGTGGTAGAGCACTTGCCTATGTGTGTGAGGCACTGGGTTCAATTCTTAGTACCACATAAAAATAAAAATAAATAAAATAAAGATCCACCAATGATTTTAAAAATTAAAAAAAATAATAATTAGGCCTCTTGTAAAAAGTCTGAGGGAGCTGTTTGCCCTTTCCACCGTGTAAAGACAGACCTAAAAGATGCTATCTATAAACCAGAGATTGAGAACAAATCTTCCAGCATCTTTATCTTGAACTTCCCATTGAAATGGTGGTACATGCCTGTAATCCCAGGTACTTGGGAGACTGAAGCTGAAGGATCACAAGTTCAAGGCCAGCCTGGGCAATTTAGTGAGATTCTGTCTCAAAATAAAATTATCAAAAGGGCTATAGGGAATGTATCTTAGTGATAAAAGTGCTTGAGGCCCTAAGTTCAATCCCTGATATGACCGAAAAAATAATAATATACAGAGGAAAGCAACAATTAAAAAAAAAAAAAAGAAAACCTGTAAGAACCAGGCGTGGTCATGTATGCCTGTAATCCTGGCAACTCAGGAGACTGAGGCAGGGGGATTGCAAGTTCAAAGCCAGCCTCAGCAATTTATCAAGGCCCTAAGCAATTTAGAGAGACCGGTCTAAAAATAAAAAATATAAAGGGCTGGGGATGTGGTTCAGGGGTAAATCACCCCTGGGCTCAATCCCCAAAACCAAACCAAAACAAAACAAATAAGAAATAAATTTCTGTAGCTAATAAGCTCCACAGTTTATGATATTTTGGTGTAGCAGCCTGAACTATGACAGAATTAGTTTTACTTCTTTCTTTCTGATTTGGGTGCCTTTTTTCTTGCCTAACTTTCCATGGCAGAACCTCTAATATAATGTTGAATAGAATTGGAGAGATTATTTCTTATGTTCATATATGAATACATGACCAGTGAAACTCCACAGCATGTACACCAACAAGAATTGGATCCTGCTGGGCAAGATGGCACAAGCCTGTAATCCCAGCACTTGGGAGGCTGAGGCAGGAGGATCGCAGGTTCAAAGCCAGCCTCAGCAGTGGCAAGGCACTTTGTAACTCAGTGAGACCCTGTCTCTAATAAAATACAAAAAGGGGCTGGGGATGTGACCCGGTGGTCGAGTGCCCCTGAGTTCAATCCCTGTTACCAAAAATAATAATAACAATAACAATAATAATAATAATAATAATTAGATCCTATTTAGAATAAGTTATACTCCATATATGTATAATGTGTCCAAATACACTCTACTGCCATGTGTATGTAAAAAGAACCAAAAAAAAAAAAAAAAACCTGATGAAAGTGAAAAAAAAAAAAAAAAGTAGAGAAATTAGACATTCTTGTCTTGTTCCTGATCTTGAGAGGAAAGAACACAGGAGAATATGTTCTTAGTTTTTGTTGTTGTTGTTGTTGTTTTACTGTGAGATGTCATTTTTATTCTGTGAGAAATAGGGAAGATATAAGTCATATAGAGTCCTACTCTAAAATCTTCACACCTGACTTTCTAGGATATACATTGTTGTATAGACCAGTCTCCTCTTGGTTTCTTCAGTTAAGTCAAAACTGTATGTTCCTCCTTCCTTCCATGTATTTTTGATTCTTAGTGTATTTCATATATTAATTTCCTTGCTATGAAATTATAATTTTTTGGTTTTTAAACTTGGAGTCACCAAGTTGTAAATATGTATGTTTTTACCTGAGAGGTATACTACAGGTGGACTGTCAAGTTGAGAAGAGTAAATTTATAACTTATATTCAATTTTAAAATTAAATTAATCCTTTATAAGAGTTTTTTTTAAAGAGTTAGTCCTTGACCACTAGTTTGATAACATCTGCATTTGAGGTAATCTGCTTTACAGCACTCTTGTAACTCTCTATGAGTAACTGTTTAAGTGCTTATAATGGAACAAATTGCTTTTCTACATAACTCCATGCTGGTGGGGTTATTTACTATATAATGTCCATCCAACCCCTGTCTTTGGCTTCTTGAAGAGTTGCTCGGATGATAGTTATTTTCTATCATCTTTGACTGTCAAGAGTAGAATTAAATATAATAGACTCAGATCTATAGAAATGAGCTTTACTCCTTCACAAGGAAAATGTAAGGCATAAAACATTGAACCAGAGGTGCACATAGAGTCTGTGATAAAACGACATCTTTTTGAAGTCTATCCCTAGAGAACTCTACAGACTTTCAAGTGTCCAAGGTGGTGTGGGAAAAAAAAATTTAAGACATAATTTAAATTTGAAAAAGGTGCCTGAGCCTCTTCAAAAGAAGCTGAATCTCTGAGTATGTTTTTCACTGGGGCCTGCACTTAGAGGTTGGAAACATTAGGTTCTGAAAGCTTTTATCACCACGTGCCATAACCAGATAACATGCTTGGTTCTTTCTAGCCATTCAGTTTTTGTTTTGATTGAGCAGATCACTCTGACCCAAAACACTTAAGATGTTTGGGAAAATCTGAATAATCTTAAAACTCTAGGTTCAAACTGTACTGGTTCCTTTTCTCCAAAACTAGTTGTTTTAGAGTATAGTGAAATTTGTCTTGACACTCTTTTTTTTTTTTTTTATGGTACTTGGGGTTGAACCAGGGACACTTTTCCACTGAGGTACACCCCAGCATTTTTTGTTTATTTATTTATTTATTTGAGACAGGGTCTCATTAAGTTGCCCAGGCTGGACTTGAACATGTAATCCTCGTGCCTCAGCCTCCCAAGTTGTTGGGATTACAGGCATATGCCACTGTTCCTGGCCTTAACACATTTTAAAGCATGTACTACATTAATCTGCATAGCCTTTAAGGAAAAAATAACTATGAGGATTCATTTAAAATCTAACAGTTGGTGCAGTGACACTGCCTCCAATCCCAGCTATTCAGGAGGCCAAGGCAGGAGGATCATAAATTCAAGTCCAGCCTCAGCAACGTAGTGAAAACCTGTCTTAAAATGAAAAGAGCTAGGGATGTAGCTCAGTGGTAGAGCTCCCTGGGTTCAATTCTCAGAATTGTAAACAATAACAATATTTATGGGACAAAAGGATTCATACTTTAAAGGCATGTAAGGAAAATCCACTGCTATTTTGACCCCAGTTTTGTCTCCCAAAATGCTTTTGATTTGAATCATAAGGCGAAATACATTTTTCATAATACTGCAAGATGTGTCCATACATTCATCCTTTTCTAAATGTGCAAATGAGGGTTGCTGCTGGAAGATAGGAGGCATTTTTCCATTCTTCAGTACATTGACATTAGTACCAGCAGCCTAAGAAATAGAATCCAGCTGAAAGTTGACTGGTATTCTGCTTCCAGACAATCCTACAGTCTTTTAAAACAGGTCAGTCAGCATTTGCAATTTTCACAGGGTGAATTGCTTGCCAAGTTCTGGCATTCACTTGTCTTTTTGGGAAAAAGTATATCCAAAGGGTACTTAATGATCCTTTTCTGAGAAGTGTTTTTGTTGTTGTTGTTCTTGTTCTTGTTCTTGTTTTTGGGTTACAGATTTGGCTATATATTTTTTCTTTCCTCCCTCATGCCTTCCTTTCTCTCTCTTTGTTCTTTTCTTTTCCCTTCCCTTTCACTCCCCCTTTCTTTTCTTCATCCTGGGGATCTAACCCAGGGCCTCATGCATGCTAGGCAAGCCCTCAACCACTGATCTACACCCCAGCCTTTTTATTTTTATTTTTGAAATAGGGTCTTGCCAAGTTGCCAGGCTGTCAGCCATACATTCTAAACAACCCTTATAAGTTGAGAGCTCTTCAGCAAGACTGATCCTTAGCTGCCCCATCTCTTTGTTCTGTTTCTGGGATTGCAGCCCACTTCTTAACTGCCTCTGTCATTCTTCCATTTCTTTTAGCTGTTCCCTGTACTGCCTGTGCCCCCACCCTTTCATCAGGAGTTAAACATAGGGGCACTTAACCACTGAGCTGCATCACCAGCCCTATTTATTTATTTCAATTTTGAGACCAGATCTCAACTAAATTTCTTAGGGCCAGTTTCAAACTTGTGTTCCTCCCATCTCAGCCTCCCAAGTTGCTAGGATTACAGGTAAGTGCCACTGCATCTGGTTCTTCATCTCATTTTTATCTCACAAGTGTGATCTTGTCCCTAAGGTTCCTGTTTTGCAGGTGGAGCTGCATGGCCTCCACTTGCAGGAATCTCAGAGCATTCATCTTCTGGATCTTGGCCTGTTTTTTCATGTAACTTTAATCCCCACTTCTTTCTTTTCCAGAAGCCACAGCAGCTGAGGCCCATATACTTCCTCCAGGGCCTGGCAGTTCTCTGCCATAAGATTTTCAAACAGCAGTCTCTCCTGGAGAAAGTACCTGTCCCTGTGACTTGGAGTTGCTTTTAGTTGTTGCATCTTCTCCATATGCTTCTGATAGGCATCCCGAAGCTGGGCCAGGTACCCCAAGTACTGGACTGCACATGTAGTCAGTGCTTCCCACAAGTCCACAAACTGCTGGTGGCCCTCCTGCTGGTAGTATTAGGCCACACGTTCCTTGGTAACTTTCAACAGCCCCTGCTTGACCTGTTGGATCTCCCCTTAGCTGACAAAACTGTCCAGTTCTGTTTGAGGGCCAGAATGTCCTGATGTACTTGCTTCACCTCCTGCAGAGCTGGTTCATGGAACAGCACAAGCTTGTGGATGGGCTGAACACTCTCCTCTTCCAGCTGTGTTATACTTGCACATATTGCTGGAAATGGCCTTCTGCCAGTTCCAGGTCCTCCATGCTCAGGTTCTCCTCAATGCTGGGGCTCAGTACTGCCCTGAAGCTATCCTTAGGATAAGATTTCTCCTCCCTTGCAATAGTCTTTCCCTCAAAAACAATCTTCCCTGGGCTCAGGCTTTTTGCTGGCTCCATAGACTGTTCCACAAATGGTACCTCATCTTGTTTCATGGTCTTCTTCCCATACCGCATCTCCCCTGGACTGACAGGTCCTTTCATGTATAGTGCTGAAAGACCCTCAAAGACCCGCACCCAAGAAACCAACACCGGACCACTCACTGGATGCAAAAGCAAGAGGAGATTTATTTCTCACACAGGCGCCTGCGGACACTCAGCAGCTCCAGCTAACTGAGCGTACCGGGCTCTGGGTCACAAGCCTTTTTATAGAGTATTAGAGGGCACATAAGCAGATACATAGTAACAAGCATTTCATTGGTTAATTTAAATCAAGTTTGGGGGTCCACTTTGGGCCACAGCTCCAGGTTCCTCTCAAATTCCCCTAAAAACCACATGTCCGATACACCTTATTTTAGCACTCCGGTTATTTCAACAGATCAGTCCCAGGACTTTTGTTCCCTAGCTTTGTTCCCTGTTCCCTGGTGTGGGGGATCAGATGACTATTACCTAATTTATTACAAAATCAGTTCTTGTCTCTATCTAGTTATTTTGTAACAGGCTGGGGGTTTTTGGCAGGCTGTCCTTGAGCTGGGGTCTTTCAGTGCCTCCTCTGGCTGTGTAGTCTCTTCAATGTACAGTGCCTCCTCTTGCTTCTCAATCTCTTCCACATAATGTCTCTTCAAAGTCACCTGTGGAAAAAGGTAGAGAATGTCTTCTAGGTTTATGGTCCCCTCCAAAGATAGAGTCGTTTCAGGTTTAAGGTCTTGGCCTCATTGAGAGATTCAAAGTTCTCCTGGAGAATTGGCCTCTGCTCTTGTTTCCGAGGCCTGGGCAGCTATCCCTACAGTGCTAGGTCTCTCGATGGCCATGGTTGCACAATCCAATGGCTCATCAGGTGTGTTAGCAATACCTGGCCTGTCCACTGCTATTCCAGTGCTCACCCTGCTACCCTGCTAAATGCATTGAATACCAGGTCCCTCATAGTTGTACTATATGTGATTCATGATCTCTTTACTTATTTATTTACTCTGGTTTCAAGTTACCATTGGGAGTCATTTCTTATATCCAATATTATTCTTAATTTTATCCCCCATTTCTCTAAGTTTCTGTATATTTTTCTTTAGCTTTTTTGTTCTTGGATGTTCAGATTGCATGATCTCTATAAGTCCATCTTTCAACTCACTAATCTTTTGGCAGTTAAAATCTACTATTGAATTTCTCATTTTATTCATTGTACTTTTCAACTCCATAATTTCTGTTTTTATTAATATTCTGTATTTTAACATCCTGCTCCTCCACTTCTTTATCATGGTTTCCTTTTGTTCTGTGACCATATTATGAAGCTGAAGTTCTCTGAAGAAACCATATGTATATTAAAGAACCTACAGACTGTTTGACCCTGGCTGGGAAGAACATCATGTTTGTGGAGAGATGGAACGTTGCAGACTGAGAGTCAGAATTATCTTGGGCTATCCTAGGCCCTTTAGAAAAATAGCCATTTACTCTTAACCTTTGTATCCGACCTAATATTCCCATGACTATAAGTAATCCTCTCAGATTAAACTTAGCAGACCTCAAACGTCCATCAACCCTAAAGCTAAGAATGTTATAATACCTGAAATCTATAGCAAAAAGTTCCCTGCTTTGCTGTAGCCCGGAGGTAGGACAGAAGAAAACTAGGTAGAATGAGGACAGAGAAGGAAAGGGAGACTGTAGCTTTAAATCTAAAAACTCCATGAACTCCTTTACCTTCACTCCTCAAGCCTATTTTTTTTAAAATTTATTTATTTACTTTAGTTGTACACAATGCAATGCATTTATGTTTACGTGGTGCTGAGGATTGAACCCGGGCCGCGCACGTGTGAGGCGAGCGCTCTGCCGCTGAGCCACAACCCCAGCCCCAAGCCTATTTTTTTTCCAGGCCTGAATTCTTAAAAGTTCTAATAAGTCTTAGAGCACTGTAAGTCCAGTTATTTGGTGCCTATATGCCTTGTTAGCTTACAGATTGTGTTTTAGACTGATTAAAAGGAGCAGAGAGAGAGAGAGGGAGATAAAATTTCATGATATGGATACAGTCTAAGTGCCATTAACTAGATAATATCAATCTAAAGATTCCGAGAAAACCCAGGTCACTGTGACCCACTCTGTGCTCCATGATCAGAAGACTGGAAATCCTTATACTGATATCACCCCACATACCTCTCTCATGCTCACCATTTACAAAGTATCCTTTAAAAGAACCCTGAGACCCCCAAAACAAGTCTTACTCTCCAGCACCCTCACCCTCTCCCTTTGAGAGTGTGTCCTGCTCTATTGGGTTGCTTTCCTGAATAAATCTCTATTTGTGCTTCTTTTGACTCATCCTGAAATTCCTTTCTGCAGCATCAGTCAAGAACCTGCCAGTGCTGAGGTGAGGTTCCTTTTTCCCTTTGGGAAACTCTTCAGACCCCATCCAGTGACACCCCCACCAAGTATTTGACTAATGCATTGATTTATTACTTTCTTTATTCTTTGGATATAAAAATTCATGTAACCTCTTTTCATTTTGGAACACATCATTCAGGGAACTTGAGTCTACATTCCCAGGCAATGGTCACTCATATTTAGCTCAGAATAAACTACTTATTTAATTTAAAACAGAATTGTTATTTTATGAGTGTGACATTTATAATATGTACTTTGAAGTTTTTATTAAATCCACCATCTGGTCACTTTGTCAGGCAATATCTATTGTTTGCTTTTCCTGGTGTATGGGTCATACTTCCCTATTTCTTTGCAAATATCATTGATTTTTTTGGTTGGAAAGTGAACATTTTAAATAATATGGGAGTTCTGGGTATTGGTTCTGCCTTACCTATCTGGGTCTTGTTATTGTTACTTCCATGTTTATTTGTTTAATGACTAGCTGGATTATTTTAGTTAAGTCTATGTCCACACACAGTGCAAAGTTCTTATGTTACTCTTTGGGAGGCACAGCCTTGGCTATGCCCACAGTCACCCTAGGATGAGGGCAGTTTTGGCAGGACTTTTTTTAATTCTCTTTTCCCTGACCACACCCAACTGTTAAACTCCACTAATTGCCTACTGATTGTTCTGTTGTTCTCATCTACTCCCCGAGGCATACATTGTTCTACAGACTGAGATATCTTTCCTGATCCTAGTAGGTGTCTTCCCAGCTTTCCCTTTCTGGATTGTTACTGGCAGTTAGCAGGCCTATAGTTTAGTCTATATCTCTAATGAATTTGCCAATGTCCTCTCAACTGTCTTTCACCATGTGTGGTGTTTTCAGGCACTACTTCTTTTTTTTTTTCTTGGTGTCTGAAGAACATTTACTAAAATATATAAAGAAAAATGAATTGCTAAGTCAGTAGTCAAAATGAGAGAACTTGGCAACTTTCTCAGAAGAGGACCTCATTAAAAATATGGAATGCTTCATGAATTTGCATGTCATCCTTGTGCAGAGGCCATGCTAATCTTCTCTGTATCTTTCCAATTTTAGTATATGTGCTGCCAAAGTGAGCACCAGGCATTACTTCTGACACCAAATGTGTAGTTGTTTTTCAACACCAACCAACTGTCTAATTCTCTGACAATAATTTTATGTCCTACAATTCTTGGTAATCATGACAGTGAAATCAGCAAAGGTCTAGACACACTAGGACATAAATTCCTACATTTTGGGAGCAAATTTTGCCACATGCCCGTCAGACAGAGCACTAATCTCCAGGATATATAAAGAACTCAAAAATCTTAACACCAAAAAAAAAAAAAAAAAAGTGGTGCCATAGTATTGGCTTCAATATGCATAGGGCAGCTAGCTTATATAAACACTAATACCTCAGAATTAGTAAAGACCTGTTATGGTTTAGGTATTAGGTGTCCCCCAAAAGCTCATGTGTGAGATAATGCAAGGTTTTGGGGTGAAAAAATTGGGATGTGAGGGCCTTAACCTAATCAGTGTGTTAATCCCCTGATAGGTATTATCTGAGTGGTAATTGTAGGCAGATAAGGTATAGCCAGAGGAAGTCAGTCCCTCGGGCCTGCCTTTGGGTTTACATTTTGTCCTTGCTGAGCAGAGTGGTCTCTGCTCCTGGCATCCTTTCCCCTGCCATATACTTCTGCCATGATGTTCTGCCTCACCTCAAGCTCTAAGGAATGGATCTGGGCATCTATAGAATGAGACCTTTGAAACCATGAGTCCCCAAACAAACTTTTCCTCCTCTAATTGTTCTTGTCAGGTTTTTTGGTCACAGCAGTGAAAAAGACTGTACAGGTTAAGGGTTCAGTCTCATAAGACTTCCCCCATTTCAGATGCCAATGCAAATGGGGTGCCCAGGCTACCCACACTTCTGCCTGGCCAAATACAAATTTGAGGATTTTGCTAGAATGACTCAGAACTCAGGAAATTACTTTACTTACCTTACCATTTTATTATAAAAGATATGTTAGCAAGGTAGTTAGCTAGAGATGAGCAGGAATGGGAGAAGGGGGGAATGAGAAAAGGGAGCAGTTGTAAACATCCCATGACCAGAAATGGATTCAAAGGTACCAGTTTTCTGCTACATTCCAGAAAGAGGCCCAACACTATCTCCTGTAAATTTATAGGCACACATCCTGTTTCCAAGGTCACACATGTACCCACAAGCTGCTCCATGAATCAGTTCACATTTATATGACCTCCTGCTTGTGGCACTAGGCCAAAAAGAGCAAAACAAACTAAGTACTCAGGTGTATGCCCTCAACTAACACAACACAGACTCATGAATTTCCCTACACAAAACATCAGGCCCAAAGAGACATGGCCAAGGTTTCATGCCAATACACATTCCCACCCCATATCCTAACAAAAGGCAAAAGCTTCATCATTTCCATGCATTTTGGTCTCTAGTGGATCTGCCTACCCCTCTTACTGGGTTCTATCTTGCTTTCTCTTGCCTTGTAATAAGCCTGCCCTAAACACTATCTACCTCTGCCTCATCGTATAATTCTGTATCTGTGCTGGCATAATTACCTAATTTTAGACAATTACACCCAAGAAAAGAGAAACAAATCACATGCTCCACAGATGACTCTCAACCTCCAATAACAGATACAACTCAGGAACAGCTAAATGAGATATTCATAAGGCAAGGTATGGGATATATTTTTCACAGCACTTCCATGCCATGTACAAGTACACTGTCTGCCCATCACTTAAATGTGTTTACTAACCCAGAAACTCTTGAGTGCATTCATTTTGTGGATTTAATGGAAGAATGATTGACTACATCATTGGCCACCTGTGATTAAATTGCATATCCAACACTTGTTCCTTCTGTGGTGGGGCGGGGGGGGACGTTGAAAGTTCCAACCCCCTAATCATCTGTTTAGTCTTTCTGGTGACCAGTCCCTGTTCTGAAGTTATCTAGAGGCTCCACAATGAGTCACCTCATTAGTACAAATTCAGGTGTGGTCAAAAGTGTTTCATTATGAATAACAAAAAGCAAACATATTTCAGGAAATTCCAAGGATTTTAGGTATTCTGTGCCAGGAAATGGGGACACAGAACAAATATATATTTTTATTACACCACATAGCAAAATCTCCACTACTTTTGAGAGCTCCCTTAAGTTTGATCTCCATATTCTGTTGTAAATGAAGTGATTTTCTTTGGAAAGAGGTTTCCAGCTCTCTGTTTTACATCCTGCTCCCCCACCCATCAAAATCTCTTGAGCCACGAATCTGGAGTTTGTAACGTATCCTAGGTTATCACAATCTACCGTCAAATAATATATGACTTCATGGGTAAAGGAAGAACCTTACAACTGTGCATTCCCCCTCCCATCTTTTTTCTATCAATGTATATTTTAATTCTACATATGTTGTGAATCCATTATTGTATGCAATTAATTATTTCTCTTCAACATTATCAAAATATAATTCATATTCCATATAATTCACCCACATAAATTGTACAATTCTATGGCTTTTAGTATATTCATAGCAAAAGATTATCCGTGTACTGTAACACAAAAGGAACCTCCTAAAGTTGATAAAACTTTCACCCCCCACAAATATGGCACCAGCATGCTGATTATTTTAAGTTAAAGGAACTTAGCAACAAGCATATGCTAGAAGAGGCTTTACCCTGAAATCTCTGTATCTGTTTAAAATCAGGACACCCTAAGGAAGTAAGAAATTACCTCTGGTCACTTCCCTAAGGTTCCATTAATTAAGCATATCACAGGAAGAGAGACTGAAGTCTGTCTACATACCTGGACAGACTTTTGTCACACACCATTGTCCTGTATTTCAGTTCTAAAAAGAATAATTTATAAATCCTTCTGTGTCTTATGGGCCACTGCTGGTGATTGAACTCAGGACTTTGCACATGGTAGGAAGTCCTCTATGACTGAGCTATATCACAAAACTCTGCCAATTTTAAAAAATTGGGAAATTGGTCTTTTGTATTATTGAGTTGTTAGTCCTTTATATACTCTGGAAATTAGGCTCTTATATGTATGATTCCAAGTATTTCCTTCCACTCTTTTTTTAAAACTGTTTTTTTTATTGGTCAATGGATTTTTAATTTTATTTATTTATATGAGATTCTGAGGATCAAACCCAGGGTCTCACATATGTCAGGCAAGTGCTCTACCACTGAGTCACAACTCCAGTGAACCTCCATTCATTTTCTTGATGTCATAACTTAAATTTAAAGCACAATATTTCCTTTTGATGGTGTCAAAGGTATCTTGTCTTTCTTCATATATGCATTTGTTTTTTTTTTGATATCTTTATTTTCATTTATTTTTATGTGGTGCTGAGGATTGAACCCAGGGCCTCACATGTGCAAGGCAAGTGCTCTCTCACTGAGCTACAACCCCAGCCCCCATATATGCATTTGTTATCAACATGAAGAAAAAAATGCTTAACCCAAAGTCATACACACACACACACACACACACACACACACACACACACACGCCTATGTTTTCTTCTGAGTTTTATAGTTTTAGCTATAACTTTTTTGGATTCAGGGCTTTTTTATTTGTTTGTTTTGGTGGTGTACTGAGGATTGAACCCAAGGGCTCTCTACCATTAAGTTACCTTCCCAGTCCTTTTTATTTTTTTCTTTCAAGCGGAGTCTTGCTAAATTGCCCAGGCTAGTCTTAAACTTGATATCCTTCTCATCTTCCCAAGTAGTTGGGATTATAGTTATGTACCACTATACCTAGCAAGATTGTTATTTAAAAATGAAAACACTTTTAATTTTTCCTTTCCTATCTGGGTGATTTATTTATTTATTTTAGCCTAATTGCCCTGGGTGGAATAATCCAGTACAGAGTTGAGTAGAAACAGTGAGAGACTTATTTGTCATGTTATTGTTCTTAGGGAGGAACTTTTGTTTCTTACACTGTGAAGTATGATGTAACTTGCTTATTTTTCATATGTGTCCTTCATCAAATTGAGGAGGCTCTTTTTGTGTTAGTCCACTTTTCATCACTGTGACCAAAATACCTGAAAAGAACAACATAGAGGTGGAAAAGCTTAATCTGGCTCATGGTTTCAGAGGTCTCAGTCCATGGTCCAATGACTCCATTGCTCCGGGCTTGAGGTGAGGCAGAACATGAAGGGGAAAGGACATGGTGCAGGAAAGCTGTCAGTTCATGGCAGCCAGGAAGCAGAGAGAGAGCACAAGGAACCAGGGACAAAATATAATTCCCAAGGGCACACCTCCAGTGACATACTTCTTCCAGCCATTCCCACTTGCCTATAGTTACCACCCAGTAATCCACTCAAATTATTAATCCATCCAATGGATTAATCCAATAATTAGGTTATAGCTCTTATAATCCATTCATTTCACCTCTTAATATTCCTGCATTGCTAAATGAGCTTTTCAGGAGATGTCTCATATCTAAACCATAACACCTTGTATTCCTGTTGTGTTGTAGGCTTTTTTTTTTTATCATGCAAGGGTGCTGGATTTAGTCAGAATATTTTCCTGCATCTACTGAAATGATTTTGGTCCTTTATTCTATTAATATGGTTTTATATTGACTGATTTTTGTGTGCTATACCAAGCTTGCTTTCCTGAGAAAAATCCCATTTGGTAACTGAATATTCTTTTTACATGTTGGTAATTCATTTTGCTACTAATTTCTTGAGGAGTTTTTGTATCTATATTCATAAATGATATCAAGCTATAGTTTTTTCTTATGACTAGTCCTGTTTTGATATCAGAGTGCTACTAGTCTCATATAATTCATTGGGGAGTAGTCCCTCCTCTGGGTCTGGGATTTTCTTTTAGGATTTTTAAAATATTTATTTATTTGCTTTAGTTGTACACAATGCGTTTATTTTTACGTGGTGCTGCGGATCGAATCCGGGCCGTGCACGTGCTAGGTGAGCGCTCTACCACTGAGCCACAACCCCAGCCCCTTCTTTGTAGGATTTTAAAAATTATTCAATCCCTTCACTTGTTACTGGTATATCCAAAAGTTCTATTTCTTCTTGTGTAACTTTTGGTAGTTTGTCTTCCTAGGAATTTGTCCATTCCATCTAGGCTATCTGATTCATTGTTATATAATTCTTAGTAGTATGCTCCCATACTCCTTTCTCTTTCTGTAAGTTTGGTAATGATGTCTCTTCTTTCAGTCCCAATTTTACTAACTTGAATCTTCTCATGTTTTCCTATTTTTACTGGTCAATATAGTTAATGACTCATTATTTTCTTGACCTTTTCAAAGAACAAAATTTTGGCTTCATTTTTTTCTCTACTGTTTTTGTATTCTTTACTTCATTAATTTACACTCTCATCTCTTTTTTTCCTTTCTTTTACTTGCTTTGTTTTAGTTTCCTATTCTTTTCATAGTTTTTTAAAGGTGGAATATTAGGTTATTAAACAAATTCTTTCTTCTTTTTAAAATATGGGTGTCTCAACCAGCTATGAATTTCCCTCTAAATTCTGTTTTAGTTACATCCAGTAAACTTTGGTATGTTTCTATTTTATTTGAGCTCAAATTATTATGTATAATATGTGATTTCTCCCCTGTTTATTCTTTGACTGATTGGTTATTTAGAAGTGTTTTTATTTTCCACATATTCTCAAATTTCCAAATTTCCTTATGTTATTGATTTCTAATTTCATGCCATTTTAGTCTTAGAACATATTTTATATTAATTTGAACCTTCTAAAAATTTTGAGACTTGTTTCATGGTTTAACATAGCTACTGGGAAAAACAGAACACCCTAAACCTGAAGAAAGTCATAAAGATTAGAGCATAAATAAATGAGAATAGAAAAATAACACAGACAATGAAAACAAATTTGTTCTTCAAACACCAACAAAATGATCAACTGTTAGTTTACATTCATCAAGAAAAAGCAGGGGGGTGGGGGATTTACCTTATGGGTGTGAGGCCTTGGGTTATGTCTCCAGCACCTTCAAAAATGAAGAAGAATAAAGAAAGATAATAAATAAAAAGAAAGAAAGAAGTAAGAAAGAAAGAAAGAAAGAAAAGAAAGAAAGAAAGAAAGAAAAGAAAGAAAGAAAGAAAGAAAGAAAGAAAGAAAGAAAGAAAGAAAGAAAGAAAGAAAAAGAAGACCCACATTATCCTTATAAAAATCCAGAATGAAATTGGGGGCATAACTACTGACTTTACAGAGATAAAGAGTACTATAATAGAATACAGTGAACAACCATATGTCAACAAATTAGGTAACCTAGATGAAATAGACATTTTCTAAAAATGACACAGTGTATTGAGACTAACTCAAGAACAATTAGAAAATTTGAATAGATCTATGTTATGGTTGGCATCTGGAATGTCCATAAAAGCTCATGTGTTGAAAACATGGTTCTAATACAGCCTGATTCAGAGGTGAGGCTTTTAGGCAATGATTAGGGCTCTGACTTCATCAGAGGATTAATCCTTTTGCTGAATTAATCTATTAATAGCTGAATATACTACTGGGAGTTAGGACCTAGTTGGAGGAAGTAGGTCACTGAGGACTTGCCCTGTAAGGGTTTATCTAGTCCCCAGGCCCTTCACCTCTCTCTCCTTCTTACCTGCTGTGAACTGAACAGCTTTTCCCTTCCACTGTCATGTTTTTTTTTTCTGCCTTGTGGCCAACTGGCCATGAACAGAGACTGCTAAAACTATAAGCCAAAATAAAACTTTTCTTCCTCTAAGTTGTTCTTGTCAGATATTTTGATCACAGTGATGAAAAACTGATTAACACAACCTAAACAATTAAAGAGATTTAAATAGTAATAAAAAATTCCCACAAAGAAATTTCCATGCCCAGATAACGTCATTTATTCTAGAAAACTCGAAAAAATAACTACCCTTCCAAAGCTCTTACAAAAATAGTTGGAGAGAATAGTTCCTAATTCATTTTAAGACATGTACATTATCCCAAGACTAAACCAGATAAAACCATCTTAAGAAAAATAAACTGTAGATCAATAACACTTATGGATATAGAAACAAAAATCCTCAACAAAATGCTAACAAAATATCAAATAGGGTGATTAATCCAGCTTCATATATAAAGAACCAAATGAAAGTCATCTTAGGAATAATGAAATGAAATTCATCTTAGGAGTGCAAGTCTAATTCAACATCTGAAAATCAAGTAATATAAAATGTCATTTTAATAAAACAAAGGGAAAATCACATGATCATATCACCAGACACAGAAAACACACTTGACAAAATGAAAACTTCCTTGATCTGATAAGAACATAGACAAGTGTAAGCTATGGATTACAATACACCTCATGGTTAAAGACTTATTACTTTTTTTTTTTTTAAACCTAAGATCAGGAACAACACAAGCATATTTAATCTTAATATTTTTAGTCAGTATTATACTTGAGATTTTATCCTGTGCAATTAGGCAAGAAGAACAAGTAAAAGTCATCTAGGTTGAAATGAAGAAATAAATTTATCTCCATTCATAGACAAAACTATCTTTCTTTTTAAAAATGGTGCTGGGCGAAAACCCAGGGTCTCACACACACTAGGCAAGAACTCTACCACTGGCCTACATCTCCAGCCCAATAAAATGATCTTGTAAATAATATTTCTAAGGTATCCACACATCCAAAGGTTTTTAATACAAATAAATGTGTTCAGTAAGGTTGCAGAGTATAATAATAATATGTAAAATGTATTGTATTTCTTTTTTTTTTCAGTACTAGGGATTGAACCCAGGAGTGTGCTACTACTGAAATATATACTCAACATTTTTTATTTTTTTTTTTAAATTTTGAGATAGGGTCTCACTAATTTGCCAAGGCTGGCCTTGAACTTGCAATCCTCCTGCCTCAGTTTCCCAAGTAGTTGGGATTACAGGCATACAAAACTGTACCTGGCTATATGAATCATATTCCTATACACTAGCAATGAATTAACTGAAAATGAAATAAAGAAATTATTTCATTTACACAGTATCAAAAAGAATAAAACAGACTTAGGTGTAGCTCAATGGTATAGTGCCTGCTTAGCATGTGCAAGGCCTCAAGTTTAACCCCCAGGGCTGGAGTTGTGGCTCAGCCTTAAAGCACTCGCCTAGCACATGCATGGCCTGGGTTCAATCCTCAGCACCACATAACAAGAAGGGCATTGTATACAATTAAAATAAATAAATTTTTAAAAAATGTTTAACCTCCAGTACTATAAAACAAAACAAAACAAAAAGGAAAAAAAAAACACTTAGGAATAAATTTAACTGAAGAAGTTAATGAATTATACAGTGAAAAAAATTTGAAATTAGATACCTAGATATGTGTAAAGGCATACCATATTTGTGTATTAGAAGACAATATTGTTAAAGTAGCAATAATCCTCAAATTGACCTAAAGATTCACAGCAAGCCCTTTCAAAATTTCAGCTGACTTCCTTGCAGAAATTGACAGGCTTATCCCAAAATTCATGTGGACGTGCAAGGTACCCAAAACAGGCAAAACAATCTTGAGAAAGGAGAATAAATCTGGAGGCCTCACATTTCTCTTTATCTAAACTTCCTGCAAAGCTATAGTAATCAAGGCAGTGTGCTTTTAACAGAAGACAGACATATAGATAAGTAAAATAATTGAGAGCATAGAACTAAACCCTCACATTTATGGTCAATGAACTTTTGAGAAATGTTCTGAAATCATTCAATATGGAAATAACAGTTTTTCAAGAAAAGGTACAATTGGATATCTACATGCAAAAGAAGGAGCATAACCCCTAATCTTACAGAATGCATTCTGTTGTCATGAATAACTAATTAGAACATTTTTTAAAGTAAAAAATAATAATTTATTGAAAAATAAATAAATAAAAACCCTATTTTCTTAAAAAAAAACAACTACTTTACATCATATGAAAATGCAAAATGAATCAAATACCTATGTGTAAGAACTGAAACTATAAAAATCAGAAGAAAACATAGGAGTAAATATTCACAATCATGGGTTAGACAATGTTTCCTTAAATAAGCCATCAAAAGCATAGGAGAAAGGGCTGGGGTTTTAGCTCAGTGGTAGAGCCCTTGCCTAGCACGTGTGAGATTCAATCCTTAGCACAACATAAATATAAATAACTAAAATAAAGGTATTGTGTCCATCTACAACTAAATTTTTTTTTAAAAAAAAAGCATAGGTGAAGAAAGATAAAATGGACTTAGTTTAAAAAAATATACTTCAAATCACATCATCCAAACATTTAAAAGACAAACCACATAATGGGGAGAAAACATTTGCAAATCATTTACATGATAAGGGAATTGACCCTAGAATATATAAAGGTCTCTTACAAGTGAACAACAAAAGAACAAATAAACCCAACTTAAACATGGGCAAATGGTTTACTTAAATATTCTCCAAAGAAGAAGATATACAAATGGTCCCCATGCCAATAAAGATGTTTAAATTGTTAACAATTATGGGAATGCAAATCAGACCACAGGAAGATCCACACCCATTAGAATGGATAAAATAAAGGCAGAAAATAGCTAATTTGGGGAGAACATGGGGAAATTTAACCCTCATATATTGTTGGTATAAGTGCAAAATGATAAATTCCCCTTTGAAAAATAGCTGGGAAGTTTTTCAAAATATTAAGTATATAATTACCATATGACCCAGCAATTTTACTCCTAAGCAGATCCTCCAAAGAATTGAAAACTGTTCAAACAAAAACTTTTACACAAATATCCATAGCAACATTATCTATAATAGTCAAAGGTGAAAAGAACCCAAATGTCATGACCAATTAAATGGATTTTAAAAATGTGGTTTACCATTTAATTGAATATTATTAGATGGTAAAATAGTAATGAAGTCCTAATATATCCTACAACATGGACGAACTTTCAAAATACAAGCTATGTGAAATAAACTAGTCACAAAGCCCACATATCGAGCTAAGGGAAGTGGCACATGCCTCTAATCCCAGCCACTCAGGAAGCTGAGGCAGGAGGATCACAAATTCAATGAGAGACTTAGCAATTTAAAAAGACCCTGTTTCAATATAAAAAGCAAAAAGGGCTGGAAATGTGGCTTAGTGGTAGAACCCCCTGGCTTCAAGCCCCAGTACCTCCAAACCCACTTAGTATATAACATTTATATGAAATGCCAACAATATTCAACCATAGAGACAGAAGTCAAATTAATGGTTGCCAGAAAGTTGGGGTGAAGGATGGAGAAAAGAGGGAAATGCATAATGTCTGCTAATGTATAAAGGGTTTCTCTTTTGGATGATGAGGATGTTATAAAATTAGTGGCTATGGATGCACAACTCTGGATATACTAAGTGACATTGAATTGTATGCTTTAAACGCATACAATTTTATGGTATGTGAATTATATCTCAATAAAACTGGTAAAAAGTACGATTGTTTCCCTTTAAGGATCAAGTATTGCCTCTCCATGGTGGAAGAAGTCCACTGTTATCAACCTTCCCTCTGGAAATTCTACCATATCTGAGACTCATCATTGGTTTCTGCTTTTGATAGATTCCAAACTCATCTGTAACAGTAGTCAGATTAGGTTGGTGAGGGAAGTTGATATTGTTGACTTCTTTCATAGCACTATTTCTTACATCCTATGGTCACTTCATACATGGGCCCATGGAACAAACCTTGCCAGAGTGCGATTTTGGAAGAGGCTGACAGATATCTACAGAAGCGATCATTTTTTCCGTCCCAATTATTGAGAGTTTGTCCTGCAGTAGATGCCCTCAGTGGACAAATTCACTATCTGAATAAGCAGGTATGGCTATTTAGAGGGAAATATGGCCTGCTAGCATTTGGATCTCAAGACCCTTCCAATAAGTAAAAACGTAGAATCTTGGTCAGGACATTGAATCATGAGGGAGTCACCCTGGACCCTGTTTCTTTACCACCATTCAGATAGCTTCTGAATGGGAAAATGAAGTGCACTGGTGCCTGAACAGTGCAGGGAGGATGAGCCTGATCTCTTTTACACTGTTTCTTCAGAGCAGACTCAACTGACAATTCTTTCCAAAGAGTCTGGGAGAACACATTAGCAAAGGTGTATCTCCCTCCTGGACCCTGTACTCTAAACCTTTGTTACTCCAGGATTGGATGGGCAAGTCTTGTCCTTGAAAAAGTAATTGAAATAACCTTTAAAAAATTAGAGCACAAGGCTGACTTAACTATTTTTCAAGCTGAGCACAGAGATATAAATTTAAATTTTATTTTTTAAAATAGTTTTTGTAATTGTGGATGAATATAATACCTATATTTTATTTATTTATTTTTATGTGGTGCTGAGGATCAAACCCAGGACCTCACACGTGGTAGACACACGCTCTATCACTGAGCTACAACTCTAATCCCTGAATTTTATTTTTGATAAATGTTAGTAACATTTGATTGAAAAATTGCATGGCATGACAGGGTGTTCCACTAAGGAAAACACATGTTACCAAAGGTTGATTATCCCTTAACAGAAAGGTATGGGACCAGAAATATTTCAGATTTCAAAGTCTTTTTGGATTTTGGAATATTTACATAGGCTTTACCTGTTGAGCATCCCTAATCCAAAAGTCTGACATGCAAAATGCTCCAAAATCTGCAACTGAGAGAGGGCCTTTATGCATACTCCTTTTGGGGTCAAATAGGGACTTTAGCTCTTTGGGGACTGTAAAGATTCAGTTGGGCCTTGTCATCATGAGGACTCCATTATAGAAGTGGTTGTCAGGAGGGAGTACAGTTATAAGTCATAGCATGACAGGACTGCCCAAACAGATATGGTTGTATCCAGAGAAGAACGACACATCTTCTCAGCTCTTGGAGTTCTTCCTGGGCATGGGTAAGAACTACCTCAACTCCTGCTTCAGTGTATAATAAGGTCCAATGCCCTGCTACTGCAAGGGAACTTGCTCAAAGCAAATCACATATTTATCATATCATCTGATGCACTGTGCAGTCCTGTGAGGCAAGTAATTATCCCCATTTCACAGATGACAAGACTAACCCTTATAGCAAGAATAATCCTGTTATAAGTGCCAGGTGGATTTATTTTAATTATGAGTCCCAGAGGTATTGTTTTTTTTTCATTTGTTTTACACTCTGATAGCAGCAATTTTAAATATCTTCACTGTCCTCATAATGTTCTTCAATAATTCAGTCACTTATCACATATTGCTTTCTGGTTTTGTTTTTTTTAAAATGTTATTACGGAAAATATAATTCATATAAGTTAGGGAAAAGTAAAGATGAGTGAGCAAAAAGAAAGAAAAGATAAAAGGAAAAGCACCACACCCTAGGGAGCAATAAGATGGTAGAGGACCCAAGAGAAGGGGCAATAGTGCCTACTGACCTGGTACCACCTGGGGAAGACCCACTTTGGGCACACCAGCAAAGGAATGGCATGAAGGTATCTAATCCTCAGGTGGTAAGACTACTAGGTAAGATATATTCTTGGTCACCTTGTAGGTCACTATTGCCTACTTTTTAGTGTACACATTCACAGTGGTTTTCTCTGAGCACAAATGCATTATGCAAACACACTTACATTTTTATAAAAAAGGACTGACACTGTATATGTGGTTTTGCAAACTTTTTATTGTTATTATACAATGGACATGCAAATGGGTGAAAATCCTGTACTAAAAGAGCGCTGTAGTTGGGTCAAAAGGCTGCTGGTAACAAGAGTGAAACCTAAAGCAAAGTATCAGCTTAAGGTTAAAGCACAGGGCCTGGCAAGTATCTACCAGGGAAAGCAGGGCCGGCAATATTCTCATCTGAGAAGTCTGAATCCATGGCCAAAGGCATTAAAGGTAGGGAATATCGTGTAAGCCCCTTTGGCCCCTACCTCCACCCCTCACTCCCCTGACACCCCTTTGGCCCCTTGGGGCAAAGGCATCCTGAGCATCTCTTTGCATCCAGTGAAAACTACCCATTTTCTGTTGTTTTTTCCTTAGCTCTTCCTGAGCCCTTGACACATCTGCACATTCTCTCATCATCTCCTCACTGCTCAAATGCCTGTCCTGTAAGTCCTCCTGAGAGTCCTTGGGGGAATCGTCGGTGCCCCTGTCCGTTTTTCTTTTTGCTTTCCGGGGCACATAATCTTCAGCGGGGCGCTTTTTCGGCTGCCCGCGGCTCGCTGGCTGGCTTTGCTTGGGATTCTGGCTTGCCCTCCCCTGCTGGCTTGCTCTGACCTTCCAACTTGCCCTGCTTTTCTGCCTTGCCCCCATCTTTCGGTTGTCCCTCCTCATCTGGCTGTCCCTCATCCTCTAGCTTTCCCTCCCTTGCTGGCTTCCCCTCCTCGTCTGGCTTTTCTTCTTCATCTGACTTTCCTTCAACTTCAGGCTCTACTTCGTCTTCTGGCTTTTCCTTGTTTTCCAGTTTTCCTTCGTTTTCGCGGTAGGATTTTTCCATGTCGAGATTCCCCCTCCTTTTCCTGTCGTGGGGGGTAGGGATGGAGAGAAGAGGAGACAAAAAAGAGACATGGGAGACTGAAGGCCTGGGGGTGTAATGCAGGTCCACAGGGTATTGCATCTCGCCCTTGTGAGGGTTCCTCCAACCTGGCCCGGCCCTCCAAGTGTGCCTCTGTAGGGCCCTTACCACACACTCCTCCCCCAGAGCGAGCCAACCATTCCTGCCACCTTCTCCGTGCCGCTTCAGCGTGGTTAGGTGCGTGTAATCCAAGTGGTGGGGGCGGGTGATGGGGCACCACACTCTGCCCGGGGACTGTGTCCTCTGCACTCTCGCCCCTTCTGGGTCCCTGTCCGTGCTCCCTCCTCCTCCCCCCACTGACCTGCAGGGAACCTGGGCGGGCTGCTTCTCTTTTCAGGCCCCACGGAGCACTGGGAACTGCAGACGCGCAGACCTGCAGACAGACAGGATGCGGGGACGGGGGAGGCGCTCTCAGGAATGACAGGGACTCAAGACTCTTTCCTGAATCCAGGCCCACCTCACTCAACCTTTTCCTCTGTTACCCCCTCCCGCACCCCAGCCGCCATTTCTTTTCAGGCCTTGGGCACCAAACCAGGATGCTTTCCAAACTACGTTTGGGTCTGCGTGTCCCCCTCCCCAGAGGCGACCTGTCCAACCCATTCCCCTTTCGTTCAGGTCATTCATTTTCATGGGCGCAGAGTGTGAGAAGGGGTTATCCCCAGAATGCGTCTACGTTTCACTGTCGCACTGCGGGGGCGCCCCCCCCCCACCATGGTTTGCTCTAAAATGGATGGAGGGATGGGGGGTCCAGGAAGCAGCCAGGCCACTGCGGGGGCCCTCCCTCCTCCACTGCTCCGTACCCCTCTTCTCACCGATCTCGCTGATCCCTTCCCCCGCCCACTGCCCGCTGCTGCGGGATCCTGCTGCCACCCACCTCCAGCCCTGCCCCGGGTCTGCTGGTAGTGCCCGTCTGCTTACCGACCTGCGAGGACCCGGGACAGGCCTGTGCCTCCTCGGGCTCGCAGAAGCCCGCTCGCTGCTCGCCCGCCGCCCAGCGCAGCTCAGGGAGCTGGTTCCGCGCGGGCGCCGGGACCGGACCGCAGGGCGGGCGGGCGGGCGCGGGGGCTGGTGCCCACGTCGGCGCCCGGCCGGTCACGTGAACGTCGCGTCACCCGAGCTCGCCCCCCCCCCCCCGTCCTGCCTGACCCACCTCACCACCCCCTATCCCAGAGGGGCTGAGAAGATGCGGACAGTGGGGAATGAATGTGGCAAATGTGGTGGAGTCACTGAGAAGAAGAGGAGGGTGGACTTCTTGACTCCAGGTGCTTTACCTGGTGCATCTCACTGCATCGTCTTACAGCGTACCTCTCAGATGCCCATTAAAGGTGTGACAGCTGATCAGAGAGGAATTCCGACTTTGCCGAGTGTGTTCAACACCTGATCCCCAACAACTGGCTTTCAAATCCAGCTCTTCCTGATTCTAGAGCCCAGTGGTTTCTCCCGGGAGGCTGAGCTGCCACCCTGAACTGCGGCATTCCCAAGGGTTCTGTCCTGGGCCTCCTTCCTCAAGTTCTCTCTAGCTGGGTGTTCTCATTAGTTTGCCTCTAAAAATTGAACTCCCAAATTTGCATCTCCATATTTCCTCCCCAAACATCAGACCTATTTTTCCTTTCCCACCAAAAATAATAGTGTTTACGGATATTCTTTCCAACATATCATATGACATACTTTTAAATTTTCACTAATATCATAGTCGAGAAGTAGTATCTCAATGGCTTTTCCTTTTTCCTTTCCCTATGTTCAAGGACAATTTAAAGATCTTTCTGTGTGCATTGTCTGTTCATATCTTTTCCACATTTTTCTAGTGGGTTGTTGTTGGTTCATCTCTCCTTGTTTTTCAAGTGTTCTTTATACATTAACTTTATTAAGCCTTTACCTGTTGTATATGTTGCAAATATTGTCTTCTAGTTTGTCAGCTGTTTTTCGGCTTTGCTTATCACATTTTCTGCCATGAATTTAAAAATGTAGTCAAATATATCAAGATTTTCTTACCTCTACACTTCATTCATAATTAAGAAACCTTTTCTTACTTATGGTCAGAGAAGTATTAACCTGTCTTTTCTTCTCATATGCATATGGCTTTGTTTATATTTAGAGTTTATACTTGTGTATGGTATGAGGTATGGATCTCCATTCCACAAGGCCAGTGTTCTTTTTCTAATTAGTTTCTCATTTGTTCCTGCATCATTTATTTAAAAGTCCATCTTTGCCCCTGTGGTTTGAGATGGTACCTTTATTACATGCTAAATTTCCGTATATATTTGGGGAGCTTTCTGGGCTTTTTATTCTATTGCATTGGTGTGTTTGATATTCATACTACCAGTTTGAATTATAGATGATAATATTAAGTTCATGTATCTGGCAGGGCTACTACCCCCAGTAATTTTTCTTTTTCAGATTTTCCCTATATGTTCTCGCATGCTTATTTTTCCCATCTGAACTTTAGTGTCAACTTGATTCAGATATCCCTGGAATACCTCAAATTCAATGTCCCTAAGTGAATTCATCATCTTTCCTTTCCTTTCTTCCCACACAAACTCCCTCTCTTTTTTTCCTTTATCTTAATTGATGGTCCCAGAAGCCACACAGTTGCCCATGCAAAAGTCTAGGAATTATCCCTGATTCCCTTTTTCTCCCTGTGACCAAGTATAGTCACATGTTACTTGATGATAGGCATACATTCTGAGAGTTGCATCATTTGGCAATTTTGGCATTGTGCAAACATCATAGAAGATATTTATATAAAATAGGATAACTACAGTGTCATTAGGTGACATAATCTTATTCATCACTATTCTATATGAAGTCCATCATTGATCAAAATATTATTATGTGGCACATAATTATACTCTCACAAATCCTTTTAGTTCTCCCCCATTTCTACTCTTACTACACACTTTCAGGAAACCAGCTCCTCTTTCTTGGTCCATAGTGGCAGGTCCCTTTCTGGTTTTAGTACCTCAAGTCTTGCTTTCCTTTAATATATTCATTTTTCTAAAATATTTTATATCATATTGTCTCCATACCTTTTCCTTTTCCATCTTTATTACATCTCTTGAAGCAACTGTTGATAATACATTCTCTCTCATTCAGAACCTATTCCATAAGTCAGGTTAGAAAGTGTCTCTATCTTTAGCTTGATTATATTCAAATAAACTTTTAGTCATTATTGAAGATCTAAAGTAAATTTTGAATTTTGTTGAGATAATTGATAATAAATGTGTCTTTTGAATGTTTAGACAATTAGGAGGCCAGATTTCCAGATGGAATGATTCAGTCTTACAAAGCTGTGAATTCTACCTACCCATCTTAACACACGACATGTTCTAAAATAAATAATTAAAACACTGTGGCACTGGTCCAAAACCAAATCTAGTAGAAGATAAGAATGCTCTTCTACACCCCTAGGTTTTAAGGGGCTTTTAATATGTGGATAAGGTAGCATTTCAATATAGTGCCAAAAAGCTGGCCTATTCAGTACATTGACATTTTGCTCTAACTTCATAGCCCAGGACACTAAACACAAGGAGATAATTCATCTTTGTTATCATCCTCATCCAGAGGTTATTTTATGTGCATCAGATAAATCACATTATAACATACACTTTGAAAGCCAGTCTCATTATTTACTGTGGGGGTCAAGAACTAAAATACCAGCTTTGCCACTTATTGGTTGTGTGAACTTGGAAAGGGTCCTAAAACTCCATGAGCCTTAGTTTCCTTACCTAGAAATTAGAATAACATTATTGGCATCAGAGGATTATTGTGAATTCTAAACAAAAATGCTTATAAAAGTGTTCAACATATAGTAGGTCTTCAAAAAATGTTGTTTCCAACCTCATCTCAAACTCCCACTAAAGATACAATTTTGTAATAAGAGGTATCATTTGGAAATATAATAAGAGGAACTAATATATATACATATATATGTATATATGTGTATATAAGCTTAAGTGACAACAGATGATTGGATAGGAGAAAAACACACTATCAATGGCTCTTCTGCCCACTTATGTTACCTTCTAGATGAATATTTGTGAAGCAGAGGTATATGAGAAACAGAAATATAAGTTATTGTGGATGCTGCTTCTGTCTGGACCAAATACTGGAAATCAGGAGACCTCTCTGAGTTTCCAGAGAAAAAAACCATCACTACTTTGTGTCCTTGAGTAAGTCACTTGCATTGTGTTGCTTCCACATCTGAAACATACTGAAAGAATAATACATCTTCACATCTTGGGCCCTCAATAAAATGCAGTCATAGCACTTTGGGAGGCTGAGGCAGGAGGATCGCGAGTTCAAAGCCAGCCTCAGCAATGGCGAGGCACTTAGCAACTCAGTGAGACCCTGTCTCTAAATAAAATACAAAAAAGGGCTGGGGATATGACCCAGTGGTCGAATGCCCCTGAGTTCAATCCCCGGTACTACACACACACACAAAAAAAATGCAGTCATAATGATTTCTTATACATCCACCAGAGTATGTCAGCATGGGGGAGACACAAAAGCCAATCACGAAGAAACAGTTCTTTTCTTCTAGAGACCTCTGAGACGCACTGAGTGCTTGCTAATTGTCTTGAATGGAGACAGCTGCTTTATGTAGGTCAGTGGGGTATTAAGTTGCCCTCTCACCAATCCGTGAAGTAAAGATTCATTGCCTCATTGAACGAATTAGGAACCTGAGGCTCAGAGTTCACAGCTAAGAATTTTTAAATGTATTATTGTTATTTTATTGGCCATTCTGGGGATGGAATCCCTGACCTTGAGCACACTAAGCTATATCCCCATACTGTTTAAGAGTTTAAGGTTACACAAGCTGGTTAGTGCCAGGTCATAGAATGAGGCTGTCTCTATGTTCCTCTGTTATCTCTCAATTTCTCAATTTCTTCCTCTTTGTTTGGTGATGAATTAATATTTATTTCTTCAGGGGCCTAAGGATGCCTAGCACTTCCTTGCATCCCTAAATGGAAAGGGCTAGGTCTCAGAGCAGGGCACTACCTTATTGGAAGATATGCTCTCTTGTAGGAAGAAACTTCTTTACATGAGGCCATATATGGAAGGGACTAAAGGGAAGGATGGGCTCTTGGGCCAAAAGGAGCTCAAAGAAGGCAATGGTGATATTGGTCTTAAATAAACAGAGAAAGCTTTAAAAAGGAAATGGACCTTGACCTAAGCCCCAGAAGAAGGTCAGGATATAGAAGGAGGGAGGGAGCAACCTGCCTGTTTTGACTTACAAGTCCCAAACTGACATTGGTTAACTTTACCTATCTTTACAAAAGGATCAGGTAACTTCAACTTGAAATCAAAGTCTCATCTGATTCCTCTCTCCCAGTCAACAAGTCCCCTTCTTGCTTCAGGGTATCTCCTTAATCTATAACTACCTTAAAGCCTCATCACCTCACGTATGAACTCTATGATAGTTTCTTCTCTAGTTTTCCAGCTTCCTTCCCTATCCACTTCCCTTCCAAAAAGTTTTATACATTACCGTCAAATTAAACTTGACTCTCCCCCCACCCCCCGGGGTTTCAACATGTCATTATCCAGCTCGAAGGCCCTGAATGGCAAGCCCATCACTTACAGAGCAAAACTTATCCTCTTAATCCTCACATTAAGCATCATCAGAATTGAGCTCCAGGACACACATTCATGTACTAGTCATGTACTTCTCTGCTTTCACTACTTGGGACCCAAGCATGCAATATTCATTTCTTATTGTCCTTACATGCCATTTTCTTCCTGCTACCTGCTCTCTTATTCCTCCCAGATCCTGGTCCTGCTCATTATTAGAGGAGTGGTATTTATCCTTTAG
This sequence comes from Tamias sibiricus, assembly GCA_025594165.1. Lineage (NCBI taxonomy): Eukaryota > Metazoa > Chordata > Mammalia > Rodentia > Sciuridae > Tamias > Tamias sibiricus. The sequence goes on along the minus strand of CM046667.1, from coordinate 94,833,581 downwards.
CCTTTGGAACCCCCCAGCTGAAAGTGATCTTTCCTTCCCCTGTCACTACTCCACATAGGGTCTACACCCTCATGTGGCCCTTAACAAAGGCTACCCTGAGACTACCCTGTACCCATCTCTCCTCCTTCTCCTCCTCCTCTTCCTCCTTATTGCCCCCCCCCCCCCACCGTAGAAAGAGTTAGCTCATCAGAAAGGTGGTAAGATGTGGCAGATCAAATGTGATCTTATCCTGCATTACTCGTCCTTATGCTGGTACATGGTGATTTGCTCAGAAATCTGTCTCAGAAGAAGCTGTTCACCTACTGGCTCACAGCTTAACCTGCTTTCTGAATGCACAAAAATTGGAGCAGATGGGGGATTTTGTTTGTTTGTTTTGCTTTGTTTGGTACTGGGGATTGAATTCAGGAGCACTTAACAACCAAGCTACTTCCCCAGCCCTTTTATTTTTTATTTTGAGACAGGGACTCACTAAATTGCTGAGGTCAGTGTTGAACTTGTGATTCTCCTACATCTGCCTCCCAAGTTGCTGGCATTACAGGTAGTGAATCACCACACTGGGCTTGAAGCAGATGTATCTAAATTCCTTCTTTGTTCTCTCTTAGCACCCTTACCCTTTGTTAACACTCATTATTAGTTTTTATAATGGTCTCATTCCATCTCTATGTTCCCTGACATCCTGTAAGCTCCATAAAGATGCAGACTGTGTCATACTCATCTTTGCATCATGTTACATGGTTGATGAAAACAATCTAAATGCCCACCAATAAGGGATTAGATACTATGGAATGGTTTACTGCCATTAAGAAGATGTGTCTCTATTTGTATTTGCATGACATTATATCCAATATATTGTTAACTAAAATATCAAGTGGCAGAACAATATGGATAGTTTAATTCTAATGTATGCGTATATATATGCACACACACATACACACACACACACACACACACACACACACACACATATGACTAGATAGCTCAGAGAAATCTGCCCTTTGGAAAGAATTTGTAAAACTTTGGATTTCTGAAAGGCTCGACACTATAAGAAAACACAAACATGCAGAGAGATAAGCCTAGGATTTGAAACTATATTTTTCTTGAAGTCTCTCTGTGATTAAGGAATAAGTGTTGTGATCTAGATATGTGGTGTCCCAAAAAAGCTTATGTGTGAGACAATGCAGGAAGATTTAGATGTGAAATGATTGGGTTATGGCAGCCTTAATCCAATCAAAGAATTAATCTATTGAAAGGGATTAACTGAGTGGTAACTGAAGGCAGGTAGGGTGTGGCTAGAGGAGGTAGGTCCCTGGGGGTGTGCCATGAGGGTTTATATTTTGTGGTGGTGAGAGCTCTCTGCTTCCTGATGTGATGTACTGATCTGCTTCCCTTTGCCACACTTTTCCACCATGATGCTCTGCCTTACCTCAAACCCTGAGGATTGGAGTCAGCCATCTATGGACTGAGACCTCTGAAACCATGAGCCCTAAAATAAGCTTTTCTTCCTATAATTGTTCTTGTCATGTCTTTTGGTTGCAGCATCGAAAAAGCTGACTAAAACAATAAGCCTATGCCAAATTGCTTTGAACTTATAGCACATTTAAGGTACTATAATAACAAAAATCAAAGCCCAAGACCCATCAAAAGCATGTGGGGGTTTCCTAACAAACAATCACCCATTTTATGCCCAGAATCTCAAATATTGCATCTTCAGAGAAATTGTGAACTGAAAATAAACTAGCTTTCACAAAGTGTTGTAGCTTGGCTTTTTTTTTTTGGTTTGTTTGTTTCATTTTGAGACAGGGTCTTGCTATGTTGTGCAGGCTAGCTTCAAATTCCCAGGCTCAAGTGATCATTCTGGCTCAACCTCCCAAGTAGTTGGGACTACATGCACATGACACCAAGCTGGACATGTATCTTAGCTTTGCATCATCTAGATTGACTAATAAACTTTAAGGTATGAATATAGATTATTATGGTGGTTCCAGACAGTAAGCACACTTATGGCCCTGACCAATACAAACAAAATCTTCTATGGAGTAATATTCCATCATACTAGGCCTAAAGTTAATCCAATACATAATTGCTCAAGTATAATATCCACAAATCAGAAATAACCAGAGGTACAAGAAAAAAGATATTGTGAGTAAGAAGTAGTGGAGACAACAGGCAGCACAAACAGATCCATGAGATTTGAATTACTTGAGTAAGACTATTAAACCACAATGCTTAGTTTATTTGATTAAACAAAATGTAATCTCGAAGATTTCAGCAGGGAACTAGAAATCAGAAAATTGAAAAATAAGCAAGGGGAAATTATTTTAGTAAACAAATTATAGAACTTAGCTGAAATTAGTAACTAAATAGATGGCTTTAACAGGAGTTATGCAGCTTGAAATTAAAGAACTAGAAATGGTGTTCATAAGAAACTTATCCATAAAGCTGCACAGGAAGTAAAGAAGATGAGAACTAATTAGAAGGGAAGTTATAAGATGTAGTAGAAAAAAAACATAAGATTGAACAAGTTCAACTGAACTTTCATAAGAAAAAGATAACTGGCATTGTCCAGAAGCAATCTCCAAAAATATAATGGCTGAAGATTTTTCAAAACTAGTGAAAGATGTTGATACATAGATCCAATAGTACTAACATATCCCAAACAGGATCTATAATAAGAAAATCACACCAAATGCACAGTACAGCAATCTTCCTTTACCTGTGGTTTTGTTTTCAGTTACCTAAGGTCAACCATAGTTCAAAAACATAAAATGGAAAATTCCAGAAATGATAAGTTTTAGATTGCCTGAAGGAGCCCTAATTAGGAAGGGCTGTTGCAGCTAGCTGGAAGCCATAAGTTCCACCTGATATGTATGTGACGCACCTGTAGGCACCCGAAAAGCTGAAGGTATATAACCGGGTGAAAGCGGTCCGAGTTAGGAGAACGGAGAATTCAGTCAGCCGGGCAGTCACTCGGTCGGTCAGAAGAATCAGAGCAGCCAGAACGTAGGCAGAGCGGTTACAGAAGAGAAACCAGATAGAAGACAGAAGAGAAACCAGATAGAAGAAGTAATGACTGGTCAGAGTTAGGCCGAGACTCCTGAGGAAGACAGAAGACAGAAGAAAGAAGAGGGAAGAAAGAAGAGAGAAGAAAGAAGCTCTAATCTTTCTCTAAGCTAAGCTCTATCTTTCTTTCTCTCTAAGACTCTAAGCTAAGAGACAAGAAGACTCTAAGCTAAGAAGAAAGCTCGCTCTAAGCTAAGCTCTATCTTTCTTTCTCTCTAAGACTCTAAGCTAATCTTTCTCTCTAAAAATCTTTCTTTCCCTCTCTAAGCTCTAAGAAAGTAGAAGTAAAAGTAGTAAAAGCTTAACTCTGCCCCCGAGAGTTTTTATCCCGGTTTACGGTACCAGGTAGCTTACAATTGCCTACTCTTCTGAGCAAGACAAGGAAATCACAGGCTGTCATGCTCCATCCCTTTCTCCATCACATCCACACTATGTATGATATCCATCTGAGTCACTTAGTCTAAGTTATCAAATCCACTGTTATGGTATCACAGTGCTTGTGTTCAAGTAATCCTTATTTTACTTAATAGTGAACCCCAAAAGTAGTGATGATTGCAATTCAGGTGTGCCAAAGAGAAGCCATAAAGTGAAAAGATAGAAGTTCTCGATTTAATAAGTAAAAATGTCATATATTGAGGTTGCTAAGATCTATGGTAAGAATTAATCTTCTTATCCATAAAATTGTGGAGAAAGAAAGAGAAATCCATGCTAACTTTGTTGTTGCACCTCAAACAGCAAACATTATGGCCACAGTATATGGTAAGGTACTTAGTTAAATTATAGGAAAAAACATTAAATTATGAGGTTTGGGACTATCCACTGATTCAGATCTGGGTTTTGGAATATATCCTCTGAAGATGGGGGTGGGGGGTACTAATGTAGTAAATTTGTAGAGAATCAAAGACAAATAGAAAATTTTAAAGTAGCCAGAAAAAAAATAGATTGTGCCTTGAAAGAAACCAGTTACACTGATTGCTGGTTTCTCAACAGCAACAATGGCAGCATGAAGATAGTCAAATATACATTGTGTCTTCCAAAAAAAGTGCCAAACTAGACATTGATAACCAGCAATAATATACTTCAGAAATTAAGGTGAAATAAAGACTTTTACAAATAAACAAAAAATGAATGTTTGACACCAGCAGGTATGAAGTAAAGGAAATACTAGAGAACACTTTTCAGACAAAAGGAAAATGATCTCAAATGGGAGATTGGAGAATGAGGGGATATGAAGTGATTAAAAAATAAATATCTACATAACTTTAAATCAATACTTATAGAACAATAATATTAGCATATTGCTAACCCATGTTGACAAAAATACGAGTTAAGAGGGTGAGAGTAAAAGTATTTAAAATGTAATATCTGGGGAGTGTGTAAAAGTATAAATATTAGTCTTTGATAGGTCAAGACTGCATGTTTTAAAATGATCCTAAAGAGAAAACTAGCTGGGAGTGGTGGTGGATACCTGTAATCCTAGGGACTCTGGAGACTGAGGCAGGGGATTGAAAATTCCAGGCCAGCCTCAGCAATTTAGCAAGATGCTGTCTCAAAAAGGACTGGGGTTAAAGTGCAAGTACACACACACACACACACACACACTCATGTACACATAATATGCTACTTGAGATTTGACATCATGCAGGTTTTTGCTTTGTCTAAGCATGATTTTCTTTATATTTTTTTAAAAATTAAATTAATTGTAGCTTACCTTTTTTCATAGAGTTTTGAGATGAACAAGGAATTCCATGGATATAAAATTATGAGTTATAATTATTATTGATGTTATTATTATAATAATTATGCAACAAAACTGAATATGATTTGCATCATGTTATAAAAAAGTGCTTCACGGTGGTGTTCCAAAAACACTACTTTGGCAGGATATTTTCCAAAGTACTTTCCCCAATAATCTGACATGACCATTGAACTTAACATATTTCAAGTTATCCTTTAATTCAACAAAACTTGGCTGAATGAATAAATGATGCTACCAAAATAAATAAATAAATAAATAAGTAAGTAAATAAATAAAGGACTAGAGATGTAACTCAGTGGTAAACTGCCCCTGGTTCAATCCCCAGTACTTATATATGAAAGAAAACTAACATGGATCACATGGGATAAACAGAAGGAACTTGATACAATGATTAATCTATGCTTATTAATATCAGTAATTACATTAATGCAAATGGTCTACGTGCAGCAAATTAAAAGCAAAGATTTTTAGACTTCAAAAAAGCTCATCTATATGGTACTCACACAAGGTAGCTCAGGGGCAGAGAATGTGCATGGTGAGGTTCTAGGTTCAACCCTCAGTACCAAAAAAGAAAATTTAAAAAGACAAAACTGAAAGATGAAGATTCATGAAGATTGAAAGTAAGTATATAGAAAAATTATAATATGGAAAGACTAATCAAAATAAAGCCATTGGAGTTATATTAGTAATAAAATAGACTAAAGAAAACAGCATTAGAACAGTTAAGGAGTGTCACTTCATAATAATATTCAAATATTTAATGCATTTATTAACTTGATATCAAAACGAAATTTTAAAAATTTCCATAACTACAAGGATCAATATACAAATTTTCTATATTATTGTTAACACCTTTCTCTCTGTAACTGATAAAAGAGACAAAAATCAGTAAGGATACAAATTAATGAACAAAATCATGAATAAATTAGACCTACAGTGACATTTAAAACACTGCATAATGATGGCACGCTACATATGTGTTTAAAATGAATGTAAATCACTTACCAAAATTGAATAGATTCTGGATTATAAAATATATCAACAAATTTTTTTAAAAAAATTGAAATAAGGGGATTGAGGATTTAGCTCAGTGGCAGAGGATTTGCCTAGAATTTGCAAGGCCCTGAGTTTGGTCCTTGGTCTTGAAAAAAAAAAAAAAACCTGAAATAATATAGAGTAACTTCTTTGTCACAGTGCAATTAAGCAAGAATCAATAGTAAAAGTAATTACAAAATTGTCTGGAATTTAAACAACAAACTTGTCCAATGGAAAATTTTAAAATGTTTGAAGTGAAGGATAATTAAAATTACATATCAAACATTATTTGGAAGAAAAAAACTTGTGAACTATATCTGAATCATACCTAGAAGGATATTTATCATGAAATACACAGAATAGAAGAAATATTGAAAATAAATGACCCAGGCAACTAGCTTCAGAATATGGAAACAGAACACAAACTATACCAAATGAGTTAGAGGCAAGGAGACATAAATCTACAAGCAGAATTTCATGAAATAGAAAACAGACATACAATAAAATACATCAACAAAACTAAAGTTGATTATTTAGTAAATGATAATAAAAGTAATAAATACATAGACTGGCCTGTGACAAAGTGAAAATAAACAAATAATAAATGGCAGGAACAAAAATTGAAGTATCTCCTAAGAACCTACAGATTTAAAAATATATTAAGAATAATTTTATGTCAACAATTTAAAAACTTAAATAAAATATATGAATTTTTAATGATATACATCTTGTAAATATTAAAACACAAATAATTTAAAATTCTTATTTATTCTTTAAATATGAAAGAAAAAATCCATAATTAAAAATATTCCAGGATGTTTTCCACCAAGAAAATTTCAGACCCAATACTTCCACACATACATCTAAGGAAGAAAATAATATCCATCTAACAGAGTATTTCAGAGAATTATAAAAGAGGAAATACTCTGAGTGCCATTTTAAGGGTATAGTATAACCTTAATATCAAAACCTAACGAAGCCATTATGGGAAAGGAAAAATCCAGGCAAATCTTTCTTGTTAACATAGCTAAAAAAAAAACTACATGAGAAAAAAATTCTACCATGTATGAAAAGAATAATATACTGCAGACAAGTTAAAGTATTCAAGTGTTGAAAGATTGATGTAACATTTGGAAATAAATTCATATAATTCATTATATTAAGAGAATAAAGTCTAACTACATGGTTATCTCAAAACATGAATAGGTATAATTTACTAATATTCAGCATGTGTTCATAACATAAACCATTATCAAATAGGAATAGAGACTTCCTTGATTTATTAAAATAAATTTGTAAAACACATAGAAAACATCAAATATAATGGTGAGCATTGAAAGCTTTCTCTTTGAAATTAAGAATGAGACAAGGAAGACCTGGATCTTTTTTTTTTAAAAAAAAATATTTATTTGTTTTGTTTTTTTTAGTTGTACACAGTGCCTTTATTTTTACGTGGTGCTGAGGATCGAACCCGGGCAGCACACGTACTAGACAAGCGCTCTACCACTGAGCCACAACCCCCGCCCCCCTGGACCTTTTTTTAATATTTATTTTTTAGTTGTAGTTGGACACAATAGCTTTATTTTATTTATTTATTTATTTTATGTGGTGCTGAGGATTGAACCCAGGGCCTTGCATGTGCTAGGACAGTGCCCTTTCGCTGAGCCACAACCCCAGCCTGGAAGCCCTAGATATTTTCAAAATATTACTGCAAGTCATAGCCAGTAAAAGAAAAGAAATCAAAACAGAGGGAAGGAAGAATTGGAAAGGAAGAAACCAAACAGTCATACACAGACAAGATGATTTTGCAATTTAGGAAATCTAAAAGAATCTTTATGTATATTTTAGAATGAATGAGTTTAAGTGTTCAGGATACAACAATATACAGAATTCAATTTCATTTCTTTAAAAAACAGCTTGGGATATAATTCAGAACTCACAAAGTCCACCCTTTTAATTGTGCAATTCAATAGTTTTTTTAGTATATCCATAAGATTGTGCAATCAACACCACTATCTAATTTTAGAACATTTTTTTATCTCCAGGAAAAGAAGATCTGTACTCCTTAATAGTGAAATCACATTCTCTCCCTCAGTCTCTAGCAACTACTAATGTACTTTCTATCTCTTGGATTTGCCTATGCTGGACATTTGGTATAAATGGAGCATATGACTTTTTTTTAAAAAAAGTAAATATTAGTTTTATCAGCACCAATTTCCAAATGACAATATTCAAGAATTTGCTTATAGAACACAGGTGCTGGAAGGGAAAGTATAATTTGTGACACAGATACCATATTCCACAGTTAATTTAGAAAAATGTAAGCATTATGTATTCACTATTATGGTCACTGGAACAATCTGAATGAGATCCTGGCTTTGCCACTTAATAATGACTTGACCTTGGACAGGGTGCTTAAAGTCTTTCTGCACCTCAGTTACTTCAATTTATAATGAAATCCTTAACAGAATATACCTCATAAGATTATTATGAAAATCGACACATTTAGGTCATTAGAGAGTGACCACAGGAAATATTAGCTATTTTTCAATGCTCCATAACCTATACATTGCATGGCCAATGCCTTAATTATAACACTAACCAAACAGGAGATAACAAAGGATTAGTTTGTTTTCAAATAATTGGAAAAAGTTAAAAAGGAGACTGCAAAACTAATTTCAACAGAATCTATTCTTTCTTCTTCTCTTTGAGAGTGACTCCTTAAATACTATTGCTGTCTTTAAAAATTTTAACTGACATATTATTATTGTACAAATTTGTAGGACACAATGTGATGCTTTGAAAATATGTATACACTCTGTAATCAGTGTAATCAGCATATTCAGCACCTCAAATGGGAAGATCAAAGAGAAAGAAATCAAACCTATCACTCAAGAAAACCACCAAAACACAAAGATGTGAAAGAAAAGAATGAAGGATATACAAAATAATCAGAAAATAATTAACAAAATGACAGGAGTAAATTCTTTTTTATTTGTGCTTATTAGCTATACATGACAGTACAATGTATTTTGACATATTGTACATATATGAAGTATAACTTCCCATTCTTCTGGTTGTACATAATGTGGAATTGCATTGGTCACGTATTCATATATGCACATAGGAAAGTAATGTCTGATTCATTCTACTATTTTTCCTATTCCCACTCCCCTTCCCTTCCCTTCATTCCCCTTTGTCTAATCCAAAATACTTCTATTCTTTCCTACCCCACTTATTGTGAGTTATCATATGCATATCAGAGAAAAAAATTCAGTCTTTGTTTTGGGGGGACCAGCTGATTTCACTCAGCATGATAGTTTCCAGTTCCATCCATTTATTGGCAAATGTCATAATTTCATTCTTCTGTATGGCTGAGTAGTATTTCATTGTGTATATATACCACACTTTCTCTATCTATTTGTCTGTTGAAGGATGCCTAGGCTGGTTCCATAGTTTAGCTATTGTGAATTGAGCTGCTATAAACATTGATGTGGCTGTGTCGCTGTATTATGTTGATTTTAAGTCCTTTGAGTATTGAAGGACAAAAATCACACCAGAGACAACCGTGCAGCCAAGAGATTTATTCACCAGCCTTTATGGCTGGTTGGAGGTAGAAGAAGTATGGGGAGATAGGAGTCAGGGAGAAGAAAGTGTGCAAGCTCTGGTGGGAGAGAGGAGTCAGGGAGACGGAAGTGTGCAAGCACTGAATGGAAGGTGGGTGCCTGGTCATGCTGGCTGTGGTCTCTGGTGCTGTTGGCTGGGACAGCTGCCTTTGGGCTGGAGACGGTGAGTCTGGAGCTGTCACAGTGGCTGCCTCCTCTCAGCTGGGATGAGCTGTTGTGTCTGAGCTCCGGGCAGGCAGGAGCTTTAAGTAGGGATTTCTGGTGGGGGGTGTACCACAGCGACCTTTAACACTATTGGCTCTTTGCCCAGGGAACAGGGCGACCTTTAAGCCTATTGGCTCCTGCCCGGGGAACAGAGCAAACTTTAATCCGATTGGCTCCTGCCTGAGGAACAGAGTGACCTTTAAGCCGATTGGCTCCTGCCCAGGGAAAATGAAACCAGGTTGGTTTTCATGGAAATTTCCATGGGGGAGGTGGCCCATCAACCCAAGTCTATCTATCAAGTATAAACCAAGGAGTGGGATAACTGGGTCAAATGGTGTTTCCATTCCAAGTTTTTTGAGGAATGTCCATACTGATTTCCATAGCGGTTGCACCAATTTGCAGTCCCACCAGCAACGTATAAGTGTTCCTTTTCCCACACATCCTTGCCAACATTTATTGTTACTTATAGTTTTGATAATTGCCATTATAACTAAAGAGATGAAATCTCAGCATAGTTTTAATTTGCATTTCTCTAATTGCTAGAGATGTTGAACATTTTTTCATATATTTGTTGGCTGATCATATTTTTTCTTCTATGAAGTGCCTGTTCAGTTCCTTTCCCCATTTATTGATTGGGTTATTTTTTCTTTTTGGTGTTAAGTTCTTGAGTTTTTTATATATCCTGGACATTAATGCTCTATCTGAAGTGTGGGTGGCAAAGGTTTTCTCCCATTCTGTAGGCTCTCCCTTCACAAGAGTAAGTTCTTACATGATAATAATAGCCTTGAATGTAAAGGAATTAAACCCCCTATTAAAAGATATAGACTAGATGAATGGATTAAAAAAAGAAGAGAAAAACCAGGACCCAATTATTTGCTTCCTACAAGAAACTCATTTCAATGGTACAGGCACAAATAGATTGAACGTAAACAGATGGAAATAGATATTCTATGCCAACAGAAACCAAATGTGAGCATGAGTAGCTATAGTTAAATCAGATGAAATAGACTTTATTTAAAAAATTGTAAAAGAGAAAAAAGTGAAATGACAAAGACAGAAATTCAGCCAAACAATATAACCATTGTTAAATATATATGCACCCAACACTGGAGCACCCAAATACATAAAGCAATATTGTTAGATCTACAAAAAGAGTTAGATTCTAATACAATAAAAATTGGGGACTTCAACACCCCACTTTCAACAATTGACAGATCATCCAGTCAGAAAATCAACAACAAAAATAAATTGAATTAAATCACACCTAGCAGATATTTACAGAGCATTTCATTCAACAGCTACAGAATATATCTTCTTTTTGTTAATTAGTACAAGGAAAATTCTCTGGGATAGATCAATTGCAGTTCTTTTTTTAAGATTTTTTTTTTTACATAATTTGGGGAAGCTTTTACTTCTCTGGAAAAACACTTAGAAGAGACTTACAGTTTATGCAATATTGCTTTATGATGGTGATGATAGTGACAGTTTTTATTCATTTTTTAAAATTTAATTAATTTAATTTGTTATAAATGCTTTTGAGTGAAATTACTTTCATATTACATATAAAGAGCACAGTTTTCCAAGTCATTGGTTATACACAAAATATTTTCATACCATTTGAGTTTTTTATACATGCACTTAGTATATTGATGTCCAACTCCTACCATTGTTTCTATCCCCTTGCCCCTTTCCCTCCCCCCTTTTTTCAGTTTAACATTCCTTTATTCCTCTCATCCCCCCTCCCTTGCCACTATAATTCAGTATCATCATAGCAAATAATTAATCGACCTTTGGTTTTCTGGGATTGGCTGACTTCACTTAGCATTATTTTCCCCAACTCCATCCATTCACCTGCAAAAGCCATGATTTTATTCTCTTTTAGTGCTGAGTAGTGTTCCATTGTGTATATATACCAAAGTTTCCCTATAGATTCATCTATTGATGGGCATCAGGGTTGTTTCCACAATCTAGCTATTGTGAATTATGCTGCTATGAACATTGATGTGGCTGTGTCCCTGTAGTAGGCTTTTTTTAAGCTCTTTGGGTATAGACCGAGGAGTGGGATAGCTGGGTCAAATGGTGGTTCCATTCCAAGTTTTCCTAGGAATCTCCAGACTGTTTTCCAAATTGCCTGCACCAATTTGCAACCCCACCAGCAACGTAAGAGTGTGTGCCCTTTTCCCCACGTCCTCACCAGCATTTATTGTTGTTTGTGTTTTTGATAGCTGCCATTTTGACTGGCGTGAGATGAAATCTTAGAGTACTTTTGATTTGCATTTCTCTAATTGCTAGAGATGCTGAACATTTTTTCATATATTTGTGGATTGATTGTATATCTTATTCTGAGAAGTTTCTGTTCAGTTCCTTAGCCCATTTAGTGATTGGGTTGTTTGTTTTTTTGGTGTAAAGGTTTTTGAGAGATTTATATATCCTTGAAGTTAATGTTATGTCTGATGTGCATGTGGTAAAGATTTGCTCCCATTCTGTATGTTCTCTGTTCAACTCACTGATTGTTTCTTTTGCTGAGAAGAAGCTTTTTAGTTTGAATGCATCCCATTTATTAATGTTTGGTTTTAGTTCTTGCGCTATAGGGGTCTTATTGAGGAAGTTGGGGCCTAATCCAACATGTTGGAGATTTGGGCCTACTTTTTCCTCTATTAGGTGCAAGGTCTCTGGTTTAATTCCTAGGTCTTTGATCCATTTTGAGTTGAGTTTTGTGCATAGAGAGAGATAGAGGTTTAATTTTATTTTATTACATAAGGATTTCCAGTTTTCCCAACACCATTTGTTGAAGAGGCTGTCTTTTCTCCCATGTATGTTTTTGGCACCTTTGTCTAATATAAGATAACTGTAGATGTGTGCGTTAGTCTCTGTGTCTTCTATTCTATACCATTGGTCTACTGGTCTATTTTGGTGCCAATACCATGCTGTTTTAGTTACTATTGCTTTGTAATACAATTTAAGGTCTGGAATAGTAATGCCACCAGCTTCATGCTTCTTGTTAAGAATTGCTTTGGCTATTCTGGGTCTCTTATTTTTCCAGATGAATTTCATGATTTCCTTTTCTATTTCTATGAGGAATGACATTGGGATTTTGATTGGGATTACATTGAAATTGTATAGTGCTTTTGGTAGAATAGTCATTTTGACAATATTAGTTCTACCTATCCATGAACAAGGTAAATCTTTCCATCTTCTAAGATCTTCTTTAAGTTCTTTCTTTAGTGTGTTGTAGTTTTCATTGTACAGGTCTTTCACTTCTTTTTTAAGGTTGATTCCCAAGTATTTTATTTTTTTGACATTATAGTAAATGGGGTGGATTTCCTAGTTTCTCTTTCTGAGGATTTGTTGCTGATGTGCAGAAATGTCTTAAGATTTATGGGTATTGATTTTATATCCATCCACTTTGCTGAATTTGTTTATTAAGTCTAGAAGATTTCTGGTGGAGGTTTTTTTGATCCTCTATGTATAGAATCATATCGTCTGCAAATAGTGATAGTTTGAGTTCTTCTTTTCCTATTCGTATCCCTTTTATTTCTTTCATCTGTCTAATAAGATTTTTTAAAAGATAGACACAATGTCTTTATTTATTTTTATGTGGTGCTGAGGATTGAACCCAGTGCCTCACATGTGCGAGGCAATTGCTCTACTGCTATGCTATAATCCCAGCCCCAATTGCAGTTCTAAAACAGCAAAAATAATTGCAAAGTAGAAGATTTAAATCCAGTACATGATATTCAAAACTTCTATGCTAAAAAAACATTACTGAGAAAAATAAAATGCCTAAATAAATGGAATATACACCATGGTCATGGACTGGATAACTCAATGTTAAGAAAATGGTATTTTTTACTAACTAATCATATGTTTGATGCAATCCTAAATAAAACTCTTCCTTTCTACTCTCCTTTCCTCCTTTCTGCCTTTCATGGACCTTAATAAGCTGTTTCTAAAGTATATGTAAAAATGCAAAAAGTTAAGAATAGACTAAACATTATTGTAAAAACCAATCTGGGAAGACTTTGTTCATTAAATATGAATACTAATATAAATTCTACATATCAATACGTATCATTAAGTTCTAGTAATTTAGTGTGATGTTAACTCAAGAATAGCGAAAGAGACCAGTGCAATCAAATAGATACCAGAAACATATTCATGCATTATAGATCTTTGATTTATAATAAAAGTGCTTATTAAGCATTAGGGAGGATAGCTATTTAACAAATGATGCTGAGTAAACTATATGCTGATGTAGAAAATATAAATCTTGACTCCTATCTCACATTAAAGTGTGGTTAATATTATGTGTTAACTTGACTGGGCTCCAGGGTGTTGACATTTATGCAAACATTATTCTGAGGTATTTCTGGATAAGGTTAATATTTGAATCACTAAAATGCTTAAAATAGATTGACCTCTGTAATGTGGGTGAGTCTCAGCCAATCAATTATAGACCTAAACAGAATACAAAACCTGAGTTAGAGAGGTCTTCTCCTGATTAATTGCTTGAGCTGAGAACTTACACCATGGCTTTCCTGGACTCCAGATTTCTGAATGTAAATCAATACAATACACAGAAACCAATTTCTCGTCAATCATATATGAACCTCTAGAAAAAATATAAAAATCTTCATGATTATAAGGTATGAACAGATGTTTTAAACTGGACACAAATGTGTTCACTATAACAGAAAAAAATGAGAACTCTGATTTCACTGAGGTAAGACTTTCCATTAGTCAAATGACACCAGAGTAAAAACATATGCTATAGAGTGGATGAACTATTTGCAATATATTTCACTGACAAAGAGCTCAGATATAAAATATATACATTAAAAATTATTATAAAGCACCGTGGAAAAGTTATATAAGTCAATAGTGGGACAAAAACAATATGAGAATAATATAATCATTTCATAAAAGAGGATATCCAGCCAGACATGGTGGTGCACACCTGGAATCCCTGCTACTCTGTAGACTGAGCAAGAGGATCACAGATTCAAGGCCAGCTTAGGCAACCTAGTGAGATCCTGTCTCAAAACAAAAAAATAAAAAGTAGCCGGCCACAGTGGTACATGCTGCTCTGGAGGCTGAGACGGGAAGATCACGAGTTCAAAGCCAGCCTCAGCAATGGCAAGGCACTAAGCAACTCAATGAGACCCTGTCTCTAAATAAAATACAAAATAGGGCTAGGGATGTGGCCCAGTGGTTGAGTGCCCTTGGGTTCAATTCCTGGTACCAAAAAAAGAAAAAAAAAGTACTGGGGGATGTAGCTCAGTGGTAGAGGACCCCAGTGCCTTCCCAAAATGAAGATATTGGCTGGAGTTGTAGCTCAGTGGTAAAGCTCTTGCCTAGCACATGTGAGGCACTGGGTTTGATTCTCAGCACTACACAAAATAAATAAATAAAGTAAAGGTATTGTGTCCATCTACAACTAAAAAAATTCAAAAGTGAAGATACTCAAACCATCAAAAATACATAAAAATGTGCTCAACTTCAAAGTCATCAATGAAATTAAAATAACAGATGATAGCAAGTGATGGTGAGAATATAGAAAATTGAGAACATGTTACTACTTATGAGAGTGTAAATTGATACAACCACTTTGGAAAAGTTTGATGTCATCTATTAAAGTTGAACATGTAACTCCACTCATAAATAGCTACCTAACAGAAACGAGTACACACATAAACGACAATGTACATGTCAACATTATTTATAAAATTTAAAACTGGAAATAACCCAAATGTCCATAAAGAGTAAAATAATAGCATAAACTGTGGTATTTTTATTAACAATATATTACACATAAGTGAAAATAACATAATATCTTAACATAAAACACCGGATTAATATAATAAGTATAGTATTTTAGCTTGGGCTGCTATAACAAAATACCATAAACTGAGTGGCTTATAAACAACCAAAATTAATTTCTCATAGTTTTGGAAGCTGGGAAGTACAAGATCAAGAGAATAACGTATTTGATACCTAGTGAGAGCCTACTTCCTTATAGATGACACTCTTTTTATTGTAACCTCATGTGGCAGAAGGTTGAGGGATCTCTCTGGGGTATTTTTTTTAAATATAAGGACACTAATCTCGTTCATGGAGGTTTGAACAAAGCCATGAGAACATCATGACCTAATAACCCCCCAAAGTCCTCTGCCTCCTAATACTACCACCTTGGAAATTAGGAGTTCAGCATATGAATTTGGAGAGGGCATAAAGATCTGGTCTAATTCACATGCTATTTAATAAAATATGCCAGCCATAAGAATATTTGCTATATAATTTCACTTATATGAAGTTAAACAATTGATAAAACTAAACTATACTGCCTAAGTCATAAAATATAAAGAAAACTAAGGAAATGATTAACAATATTTAATATCATTATTATTTCTAGAGGGGAGGGAAGTTGGAATGATTGAGAGAGGATATCAGTAGTATTTTTAGAGTGATATTGTATTCTATTTCTGGATATGAGTGGTGGTAATCCAGTTTTTCATTATGTAATGAATGATTTAGCTCTATGTATATGTGTGACTTTGAATGTGTGCCTTCATGATAAAAAGATCTGAAGGGATAAAGCAAGCATGAGAACCAGACTCACATATGATAAAGTTTTTGAAATTATAAGCCAAAGAATTTTAAATAATTCTGACCAACATGTTAAGTGCACTAATGAAATAGTAGACAACATAAAAGGATAGATAGGCAATGTAGCCAGAGAGGTGAAAACTCCAATAAAGATTCCAAAGAAAAAGCTAGAAATAGAAACCATGGGTGGAGGTTGGGCTCAGTGGTAGAGCCCTTGCCTAGCATGTGTGAGGCACTGGGTTCAATTCTCAGCACCACATATAAATTAATGAATAAAATAAAGGTCCATCAACAACTAAAATATATTTTTAAAAAGGAAAAAGCTAGAAATCAAAAAGCTTTAAGAGAAATGATAAATGCCTTTAAAACATTCATCAATAGAGTGGGCGCAGCCAAGGAGAAATAATCAGTAAGCTTAAAGATTTGTCAATAGAAACTTTTCAAACTGAAATTCAAATAGAAAAAAAAATGAATGAAAAAAACTAGTCTAGAATATCCAAGAACTGTGGAACATTTAAAAAAATAAATAACATGCTTAATTGAAATACCAGAAAAAGGAAGAGAGAACAGAGCAGAAGAAATATTTGAAATAACAATGGCTGAGAGCTTCCAAAATAAGAGACACTAAATCATATGTGGGGACAAGCAGAATCAATGTGAAAAAAAGAAAGGAAAAAAAAAAAAGAAAAAAAAAAAAAAGGAAAAGGAAGGAAGGAAGGAAGGAAGGAAGGAAGGAAGGAAGGAAGGCCCTACATGTAGGCATATAATATCCTAACTGTTAAAACCAAAGATGAAGAGAAAATCATAAAAGAAAACAGGAAAAACCCACCTTACCTGTTAGGAACAGAATTGCAGCAGTATTCTCACCATAAACCATGCACATAAGAAAAGAGTAGAGTGAAATATTTAAAGTGTTGAAAGAAAATAAACCAACCTAAAATTCTATATCTGGCAAAATTACCCTTCAAAAGTGAAGAGGAAATAAAGACTTCCTCAGCCAAACAAAAACTGATGAAATTCAACACCAACAAAGCTGCCCTTCAAGTAATGTTAAAAACTTCTTTCTTTGGGTAGAAGGAAAAGAATATTGGTCAATGATTAGTTCTACATAAAGAATGGAAATGGAGTAAATGAAAGCAGAGTAATATTTTGTTTTTCTTATTCTTAATTGATATAAAAGATAACTGTCTAAAGAAATAATAGCAACAATGTATTAAGTTATTGTAGAGTATGAACAAGTGAAAAGAATATACAGTACCTTAATATACAGTACCTTAATAAGGCACCTGCACTACTTACAGATTAAACAGAAGAGTATTATTTAAAAATGGGCTTAGTTAAAAATGTTAGCTTAAAATTAACTATTAATTAGTTTAAACAATTAACTGAAATTGGTTAAAAAGTTGAGGAAGGGCTAAGAATGTAGCTCAGTGTTGGAGTGCTGCCTAGCATGCCTAAAGCCCTGGGTTGAATCCACAGCACAGAAAAAAAAATTTAAAAGGAGTAAAATTGACGTATCAAGAGAGGAACAGAATCATGGCAAATACTCAATTAATCTGGGTACAATGGCACACGCCTGTAATCCCAGTGGCTCGGGAGGCTGAGGAAGGAGAATTGTGAGTTCGAAGCCAGCCTCAGCCAAAGCAAGGCGCTAAGCAATTCAGTGAGACCTTATCTCTAAATGAAATAAAAAATAGGGCTGGGGATGTGGCTCAGTCGTCGAGTACCCCTGAGTTCAATCCCAAATACTCAAAAAAAAAAAAAAAAAAATACTCTATTAAAACCACAGAAGATACATGAAGAAATGTGTGGTAACCGAAAACAGTTATAAACATAGTTGATATTAATCCAAATATATTAAGAATCACTTTCAATGAGAATGGTCTAGATATACCAATTAAAACCAGAAATAGTCACTGTGGATAAAAAATAAAAACGACCCAAGGGCTGGTATGGTATGTAGCTCAGTGGTAATAAAGCACATGCCTAGTATGTGTGAGGCTCTGGGTTTGATCCCAGTACTGAAAACAAACAAACAAACAGCTACAAGTTGTCTATAAAAAGCCCATTTTAAATATAATACTTGGAAGGGTAAACATAAAGTAATGGAGAAAGATATATCATGCTACACCAATCAAAAGTAAACTGGAGGGACTGGGGTTGTGGCTCAGTGGCAGAGCACTTGCCTAGCATGTGTTAGGCACCAGGTTCAATCCTCAGCACCACATATAAATAAATAAATAATAAAGGTACATCAACAACTAAAAAATATTTTTTAAAAAGTAAAATGGAATATATATATATGTATATGTATATATATATATATTAATGAGAAGACATCAGAAAAAAATTATTAGGGTTAAAAAGGGACACTACATAATAATGAGATTAATTCTCCAACAACACATCATAATCCCAAATGTGTATACACCTAACAAGAGTACCAAAATATGTGAGGCAAAATTCATACAACTGAAGAAATATATATATACAAATCCATTATTAGAGTTGACAACTTCAACACCCCCGTCAGTAGCTGACAGATTAAGTAGGCAGAAAATCAATAAGGATATAGTTGATCCGAACAGCACTATCAATCAACTTGATCTAATTGACACTTGGCCTAATTTTTAGGATATTCCATCCAACGGAAGAACAATACTTCCCCCACCAAGCTTACATAGAACATGCACCACCAAGAGAGTCCATGTTCTAGGCCCTAAAATATACCATAAGAAACTTAAAAGAATGGAAATAAAGAAAGTATGCTCTCAATGGAATTAAACTAAAAATCAGTAACATTTAATGTCTGAAAATGAAACAAACTTCTACATAGTATGAGTGAAAGAATTCCCAAGAGAAATGTAAATGCATTCTGAACTAAATTAAAACATATCAAATTTGTGGGATGTAACAAAAGCAGTGCTTATAGGATAATTTCTAGCTTAAATGGATATATGAGAAAAGAAGATGGATCTGGAATCAATAACCGAAGCTTTCACCTCAGGAAAGAGAATTTTAAAGAGTAATATAAGATACAATAACAATTAGGGAGTCAATGAAAATGCAAATAGGAAAACAATAGAGGAAAGCAATGAAACCAAAAACTGGTTCTTTAAAAAGATTAGTAAAACCAATACATCTCTTCCCTGGCAACCCAAGAAAAAAGAAAGATGATCCAAATAACCATATCAGAGAGAAAAATTGGGGTTATCAATACTGATTCCATGGACATTAAGAGGATAATGAAGGAATACTATGAACAATTCTATGCCTATACATTTGTTAACATTTATGAACTTCACCAATTCCTTGAAAGACACAGATCACCAAAACTCACAAAAGGATAAGTAAACAACCTGAATAGACTAGTATCTATCAAATAAATTCAATTAATAATTAATAACCTTCCAATATAGAAATTGTTGGGACCATAACTTTCAACAGTGAAATTTACCAAACATTTAAGGATTAAATAATACCAATTCTCCACAATGTCTTACATAAAGTAGAAGCAGAAGCAACATTTCTAGAGCCATTCTGTGAGGCAAACATTACTGTAATTCCTAAATCAGATAAAATATTACAAAAAAGGAAAACTACAGACGAATCTCTCTCATGAAAACAGATGTAAAGATCCTCAACAAAATACTGATAACTCAAATGTATAAGAATTATGGCATTTGGAATTCAAACAATATGAAACACCATACCACATTCATAGAATAAAAGATGAAAAAGATATGACCATATCACTTGATGAAGACAAAGCATGTGACAAAATCCAACACAGGTTCATGATAATAACACTCAACAAAATAGAATTAGAGAGGAAGTTCCTCAATGTGATAAAAAAATCTCCAAAAAACTATGTCTAACATCAAAATTAATGGTGAGAAAGTCACATTCTTCAACTTAAAATTGGGTATAAGGAAGGCATTGATGTCCTTTTTCATTGCTCCAATTAAAAATAATACTGTAATTCCTACCTAGTGTAATAAGAACAGTGGAAATAAAACATACATAAATTGATCAGAAGGAAATACAAATGTTTCTATTTGCAGATGACAGGAAATTCCAAAGTACTGACAAACTCCTGGCTGCAAGCTTCCAGGATAAAGGTTAATATACAAGTTAATTGCTTTCCTATATACTAGCAATAAAACAGTTGGAATTTGAAATTTTAAAACACTATTTATGATTGTGGTGGCTTACATCTGTAATCCCAGCTACTCAGGAAGCTGAGGTGGGAAGATCCCAAGTTTGAGGCCAGACTGGGCAAGTTGGAAAGATCCTGCCTCAAAATAATAAAAAATAAAAGGGCTGGAATGTATCTCAGTGGTAGAGCGATTTCCTAGCATGTGTGAGGCCCTAGGTTCAATCCCCAATACTGAAATGAATAAATAAAGATCATTTATTTATTTATTTTTAAAAATATTTTTATTTGTTGTTGATGAAATTTTTAATTTAATTTATTTATTTGTATATGGTGCTGAGAATCGAACCCAGTGCCTCACACATGCTAGGCAAGTGCTCTACCACTTAGCCACAATACCAGACCCCAAATAAAGACCATTTATAATAGCACTCCCCAAATGTAGAATGTGACAAAAGAATCTAAATGTCTTACAAATATATGCAACAATCTCACTGAAAGGAATTGGGGAATAATGTGCTGACAGGGAAATTAGGAAATGAGTAGCATCTGTAAGATTAAAGGCAAAAGGAACCATACATAGCACTTTATTCTAGGTGGTAAAGTTGTTTTCCACAAGGGAAACAATTTGGAAACTGTTATTCATGTATACTGAAATTGAATAATTAACAAAACACATGATGGAGAGTGGAAGACAGGCTTCTTGCATTAGACTGGAAGGTTAAAGATAAGGGGAGCCTCGTATATTCCATGTAGTAATGGATTGCTGTAGTAACACCACCATAAACTTATATTTAGATTTATATAAACAGAGATGGTTATGTAGAGAAATATTTAAAAGTTTCTGTATGTTTTCTGTGTAAATATAAAGGTATATACACACACTTACATATATTGGTTACCATATACACATATATCTGCTTGTTCTGTTAACAGAATGAGCCTAGAAGCAATGATATCCCTACAGCAATGCTTTTGCCTAGCACACATACCTTGCTTTTATTTTTCTTTCTGTAATTGGGATTGAACCCAGGGGTATTTATCACTGAATTAAAACCCAAGCCCTTGCTAGTCTTTATTTTGAGATGGGGGTGGTCTCCTTAAGTTGTCCAGGCTGGCCTTGAACTTGTGATCCTCCTGCCTCAGCCTTCTGAGTAGCTGGGATTACAAGCATGCATCATGGTGCCTGGTTTAGACCTTGCTTTTTAAATACCATTTTCTAACAAAAGTTTCCAGAGATCCTTGGGGAAATGGCTGCTTCTAGAAACAGGGCAGAAAGTATGCAAGAAAAGGCTGGAACATCTTTTAATGCCAGAAAGTACTAAAAAAAAAAAACCACAATACAATGATGGAAATATGTCAAATGAACACAGGAGCCAACTGAAAGAGCTCCCAATGGTCAAAGCAGGAACTATTTGAGCAACAAAATATGTGAAGTAGTACTGCATTATAATTCAAATGATACAATAAATATTTATGCATCTATACTGATATAAATAAACTGAGTAGATAAATAAATGAAGAAATGTCAAATATACTATGCATTAGAATTACAAATGATTCTTGTAGCTACTATCATCAAGGAGGTGGAGCATAAATGTGAGCTCCCAATAGTGACTATTCCAAAGAGTAGTTTGAAAAGGGAGAAATAAAAGAACAACTTTGCCAAAGAGAAAACTGACAAGTACTACCTCAGACAGGTGAACAAGTTTAACAACTATAGTGGTAAATAATATTGAATAGTTTGTACCCTTTATATGATGTAATGAGAATGACATTTTTACCTCTGTGATTTTTCCCCCAAACACATGTAACACCTGTGTAAACACAAGAAGAAAATAAAACAAATCCAACCTGTGGGACATTAAATAAAAGATCAGTTCTCGAAAGTGTGAAGGTCATCAAAAACACGTAAAGCCTAAGAAATTCTCACAGCCAAAAGGAGCCTATGGGAGAGATGATGACTAAATATAATGTGGTAACCTGCATGCAATTCTAGGATAGAAAAAGGACATCAGGGGAAATCTGAATAAAGTACAAATTCGGTTAATAATAACTTGTCAATATTGGTTCATTATGACAAATGCAATACACTAATGTAGGATGTTAAGAATAGGGGATACTGGGTATGGAATATATAGAAACTCTATATTACCACTGCAATAATTCTGTAAATCTATAACTGTCCTAAAATATAAGGTTATTTGAAAAACACTGTAAGCAAATAAAAGGGTACCAAAAATCCAGGGGGCAAAAAATTACGTAAGCAGAACAGTCTGTTGAAATGGTAAGGTAGGGCTTAACAGGAATTTCCTGGGAGACAATTCCTAAGAAAAAAGTGTCAGCAGATAGGAGATTACCAGGTGAGAATAGCACAGCATCTGCTCACTCAGATTTGTTTTCCTGGCTCAATCTTCAGTATCTAAATTCTGAACAAATCAACAAAAAGTGTGGAGAGGAGTGTTTTTATATGAACTTTATAAAGCATCAAGACCCAAGTGATAATTGGGTATCCATCTGCGTTAAGGTGACTCTGTTGTAGGTAAAGAGGAATTCTCCACTCTGTTGTTCAGACGCAGTTTGCTTTAGTTAATCATTTCTAGCCCACCACCAGCAGAAGGGACCTTAGGGAGGTTAAGGATCCATGAAAGAGGCACAAACCCAAGAGACATGAGACACTACCCAGGGGACATTGGTGCTCACCTCTCAGTTGTCTGGATTTATTCTGGACACAGAGAAGACCTGTGAGACCTCTCTCAGTTCTCCACCAAGTATCTGTTAGTATTGGTTCTGCTAGTGCAGCAGAAAAGGTAGGAGCCAGCCCAACATATTCAATACCTCATTTAATTTTCTCCACAAGCCTGGAAGACAAGTTTTATTCCCATTTCACAGATGACAATGTAGTCCTTTACAACAATGGACATCTAGTAACCATTAGATTGCTCCAGAATGGAGTCCTAGAAGTAACACAATTTTTATCTGTTATTTCACATCCTGATAACAGAATTTTAATGTCTCCACTGCCTTTATAAGTTTACTGCACAGTTTTTTTGATTAGTTATATATTATTTCCCTGATTTTATCTTATTATTTTTATGACATTAATCTGTTTTAGGAGACAGTGGACAGATGAACAAATAAAAAATAACAGAAAATCACCACAAATATCCAGTTAATCTTTTAGTGAATACAACTTTAGAGTTGTTTTCTCTACATAGTTTACTAGGTAAATATCTTTGTAGATTTATGTAAGTGGGTTGATGCCATATATATGGTTCTGCAATTTTTTTTAGATTTGTAAAGGAACTATAAACATTTTTCATGCAGTGAATGAAAGTCTGCTACTGACACATAGAATACTGCAGTTGGGTCAAGGGCTGCTGGTAACAGAAGGGATGCCTAAAGGAAAGTATTAGTAAAAGATTAAAGCACAGCACCTGGCAAATGTCCCCCAGGGATACTACACATAAGGAATGTCTTCAAGGTCCCTTCGTGGGGCCCTGCAGCCACCCCTGAATTCCCTTGGGCCCCTTGGGTAGAAGGGGTCCTCTAAATTTCTTTGCATCCACAAAAGCTTCCCTAATTTCTGTCTGGTTTTTCTCATGTCATCCTCCACCTTAGCCATATTGTCAAATTCTCTAATCATATCCTCATTGCTGAAATTCATATCATGTATGGATTCTTTATACTTCTTGATGTAATGAGCCAGCCCCTTGTTGGTTTTTCTTTTGGCTTTCCTGGGTATGTCATCCTCAGCTGGACGCTTTCCTGCAGCCCTTGTTTCACTCTCTGGCTTTCTCTCCCCTTGTGTGGTTTTCTCTTGCTTTCTGGCTTTCCTTCCTCTTTCGCTGTTCTCTCACTCTCTGGATTTTCCTTATCCTTCAGCATTTCCTCATCTGCAGTCTTTACCTCATTTTCTAACATTTCCTTGTCTTTCAGAGTACAGGCTTCTTCTGGCTTTTCCTCATCTTGTGGCTGTTCTTCATTTTCCCTCTTTCCTTGGTTGGAAGGTGTTCCTTCATTTTCACTGTAAAGTCCTTCCATGACACGATTTCTTTTCCCTCTCCTGTCCTGGGAGTAGAGGTTAAGAGAAGAGAAGACAAAGAGGAGACATGGGTGACTGAAGGATAGGGATGGGGGTGGGACAACGATGTAGGTCCATAGGGTATTGCATCTCGCCCTTGTGAGGGTCCCCTTAAACTGCCCCGGCCCTCCAAGTGTGCCTGGGCAGGCCCCTTACCCTACATTCTTCCTTCTCCCCCCCACTGCGAGCCAACCACTCCCTGGCAGGCCCTGCCACCTTCTCCAAGCTGCTTCAGCGTGGCAAGGTGGGTGTATTCCATGTGGCGGAGGTGGGCGGTGGGGCCCCACACTCTGCCCGAGACTGCGTCTTCTGCACTCTTACCCCTTCTGGGTCCCTGTCCGTGCTCCCTCCCCCTCCAATCACCTGCAGGGATCCTGGGCGGGTTGCTCTTCAGGCCTCGCAGAGCGCTGGGAACAACAGACGCTCAGACCTGCAGACAGACGCGGGGGCGGAGAAGGCGCGCTCAGTGAATTGACAGGGACTCGGGTCCCTTTCTTGAAACTAGGCCCTCCTCACCCAACCTTCCCCTCTGCTACCCCCTCCCGCACCCCAGCCGCCATTTCTTTCCAAGCCTCGGGCGCCAGACTACGATGTTTTCCAAACTACATTTGGATCTGCGTGTCCTTCTGTCTTGGACACAACTTGCGTTCCCACCTTCGCGATCAATATTTTCCTCTCCATACGGAATCGTAGAGAGGGGTTATTTCCACTATCTCAATGCTGGGGCGCTTCGTGGCCCACCATCTCAGACTCCAAAATGGACGGAGGGCAGAGGAGGTGCCTTGAAATCCGGCATGAATACTTGGGGTATTCCTCTTCTCTACCCTCTGCCCACAGGCTGCATGCTCCCCCTCCGCCAACGTTTTCCCACTTCCATCTCTATCTACATTCGAGCCAATTTTCTGTCACCCGAACCCCAACCTCCAGCCTTCCCCTCTTCAGTACGCACCCAGGAGTCCCGTTAGCAGTGTGCAATGACCTCGCGCTGACCTGAATGAAGCCGAAGCAACAATTAGGAGACCCGAATCGGAGCGGATGGCTCCTGGGCAGCACCGAAGGGAAGAAGGGCGGGCACACAACTGGAAGGTCACGTGAACTCCCCAGCCCCAGAGTTGGATCTCGACACACCCCGCCTACTAACTGTTCGCCACCCACTTTTCTTGAGCAGGTACCCCCTCACCACTCTGAACCCCTTTGTCATTCCCCTCTTGTTAAGAAGTTGGTTAAAAAATAATTTTAATGAAAACTACAAGGGTTTATTTGTGTGTGTGTGTGTGTGTGTGTGTGTGTGTGTGTGTGTGTCAGGGGGGGAATTGGGTGGTCCAAGGGAGGAGTTTTCGCAGTGCTGCTTTTAAATACCGTTGCAAGAATGTAAAACCAGCCCACTGAATGGAAGGAATGCTTAAATATTGTATGGAGGGTCGAATACAGCATTTTAGAAAAAAGTTAGGACATTTTCCCCCAAAATAATGGAAATTTCCCCTTTTTCTGAAACAAACATTTTCTCATGAATAAAAATGATGTTATCTTTGAAGCTGAATAAAAGAATGGTTAATTTATCTTTGATCAGAAACTGAATGTATAAGGGATAACGATCAGACCATATGACAATAGAACTGTAACCCACAACCTTTGCAGCAAGGAGTCCAGACAGCCAAATCACAGCCTATGCATTAATCTCCAGGATTTAAATACTGATAAACTTGCCAGACTTCCCATTCCTTGTCCCTGACGAACAAGAAAAAAAAAATAACAAAAAACAAATATGTACCATTAACACAGGATGCCCCACTTTTAGTTGGCCTTCCTTTTGCTTCCCCATGAAACAAACTCAGATCAGATCATTCCTGAAGTCTTCCTTTTCTGTTGTTCTGGTTTTATTTTTAATGCATTAAAAATGAAACGAATAAATTACTGCTACAAACAACAATATGAGATAAATATAACAATACTTTCATTGTAATCCCTCTATCTTCCTCCTGCCGTCCAAAACTACATACCTGTGGAGTCAAAACTAGATTCAGGTTTGAGGCCACAAGAAAGAATTCAGGCAGAGGGAAAAACAGAAGCAGCCCCTGAAACTCAACCTCATGGCTGAAACTTTTAGCTGTTGGTTAGGAGAAAAAAAGTTCTTATATATTATCATTTGAATTAATTTCTCAAATAGAGGTTAAAGTAACTCAAGCAAATGAATAGTACATTTGTATTTATTTAAAATTATTTCTTATCCAGCAGGTTAATGCAGAGAAACACAGTTTCTATGATCATCTAATAGGTTCAAATACCTAAAGCTAATACTGTGTCTGATGGATCAAACACTGGAGTGAGATTCAGATCAACCTGGGTCTTCTTGTTCAATCTAGCCCAGTAGTGATATGACCTTGGGTAAGTCCCTTCACTTTTTTGAGACGATTCCATCTGCGAAAGGACTCTCAGTTCCTAGAAGGAATAGAATTCATTATGCCAGGCTAACTATTTCAACAAGCACAATAATTATTTATCTTATTTGTTTTTAAGATAAAATTCCCAGTGGTACATGACAAAATATGGTCAGGTATCAGGTCTGCCTGTTACCAACTCTGTGGGTTCTTTTGCTCTCTATCAGATGAATCAGGTAAAGGCACATTGGCACAGACACAAGGCTTTTTATTTTTATGCTTGAGCACAAGGGAGATGACACATGGGGGACAGTCATCCCAGGCTGACTCCAACAAAATATGAATGTGTACAGCTTTTATGGCATCTGTAGGGTAGGCAGAGACCCAGTCTCTTCATGTCATTATACGTAGAGATAAGAGTTTTAGCTGTGCCTGGGTTTTTCTTTAACATGCTTCCTCAATCAGTGTGTGTCTTACTACCACTTCAAGTTTCTATTTCAGCATGTGATTTTTACTAGGCTAAGAAAGTAAGGGTAAATGTAGGTTACTCTAATGAGTAATTTATGTATGAATTTATCCCTTACCACCAGGAATTTGCCCCTTATCTGGGAAAGTTCCTAATTGTATCTTAGAGTAGGGCAGATCATTTCCCTGCCTTAATGTGTTAGATTTTTAAAAAATATTTGTTTTTTTTTAGTTTCAGGTGGACACAATATCTTTCTTTTATTTTTATGTAGTGCTGAGGATCGAACCCAGTGCCTCAAGCATGCTAGGTGAGCACTCTACCCCATGAGTCACAACCCCAGGCCCTGTGTTTGATTTTAATGATCTTGGTTGTTTTTTTTTTTTTTTGGTTTTGTCTTCCTGAAATCTATCATGATCACATAGTCTTTGAAGGCTGAACTCACTCCCATCCTCCTCTCTCCTGGTGTGTTATCTTAATTTTATAGCCTTAAAGACAGGCCTACTTTTAAATTCTCAATTTTATGGTATGTTTGTTAACCCCACAAGACTTAGAACTAACTTAGCTGTCTCATACCCCAAAATCATATGTTCTCTGCCTAATTTCATTTCCTGAGAGACAATGTTATCCATACTCACCTCTGCATAGGAAAATCTTGGAATCAGAGGCAGTTAAATTCTGGATGGATTGTAGGATTTCATGGCAACAGCAGAGTCCATGATGGGCAAAACTTGTCTGTTCCAACCCTTAGTTGGATGCAAAGGCAGGATTGATGACCTAATAAGCAGGAGTCTTCATGTTCTCATGCTCCACTAATGTCCTCCTCAGGGGTTGGTCAGAACTTGAGAGTGATTCGAGATTTATATTTAAATTCCTTCCTAACAAGAAAAGAGTAACCAGGTACAGTGGTGTGCACCTGTCGTCCCAGGTACTTGGAGGCTAAGTAGGAGGATTGCTTAAGCCCAGGAATTTGAAGCCTCAGTAATATAGCAAGACCTAGACTAAAAAAAAAAAAATTAAAAAAGGAAGGAAGTGTATGTGGGTGAATGGCATATTTCAAGCTTCCTCCTCCCCATACCACACTCATTCTGCACACTACCCTCATTCTTCTCATATCCAGGAATAACTGGCCACAA
The DNA here is from genome assembly GCA_025594165.1 of Tamias sibiricus. Taxonomy (NCBI): domain Eukaryota; kingdom Metazoa; phylum Chordata; class Mammalia; order Rodentia; family Sciuridae; genus Tamias; species Tamias sibiricus. The sequence goes on along the minus strand of CM046667.1, from coordinate 94,805,074 downwards.
TCAATCTGGAATAGCCCCAGTGTGTTGACCACTAAACTGGTGTCTGGCATTTCATCTTGCCAAAATAACATGGTAAGTTTTATATTTAGACAAACATGCTCAAAAATGAAAAAAAAAAACCCTCAAAATTCAAATAGCTGTAATCAGGGGAAGATAAGTCACTTGGCCCACCCCCACTGCTCTTGTTCTGGGGATCAAACCCAGGGCCCCAAGCACGCTAGGCGAATGGTCTACCAATGAGCTACATACACATCCTTCTTCTTGATCTTAGTTGGTTACTACATGCTACAGTTTTAATGTTTGTGTCTTCTTAAAAATTCATGTTTAGAGCCAGACACTGTGGCACACGCCTGATATCCCAGCACTTTTGGAGGCTGAGGCAGGAGGATTGCGAATTCAAACCCAGCTTCAGCAATGGTGAGGCACTTAGCAACTCAGTGAGACCCTGTCTCTAAATAAAATACAAAAAAGGGCTGTGGATGTGGCCCAGTGGTCGAGTGCCCCTGAGTTCAATCCCCGGTACCCCCCCCCCAAAAAAAATCATGTTTAGACAATCCCTAATGCAGTCATGTTAAGGAGCTTCTAGGAGGTGATTAGTCCACAAGGGCTCTGCCTTCAGAAATGTTGTGAACAACATTATAAAAGAACTGGAAAGAAATAGCTAGGTCCTTTTGCCCTCTGTCAAGTGAGGTTGCAGCAAAGACAAGACCTCAGAAGACACCAAAACTGCCAGCACCTTGATCATGCACTTCCAGACTTCGTAACTGAGAAATAATTTTTTGTTCTTTAAAAATCACCCAGTGTTAGGTATTTTGCTGTAGCAGCATGAATGGACTAAGACAGCCCAATTCTCTTAATTAAGATGTAAAAGGCAAGAGATGTCCACTAAGTTGGACATTAGCCCTGGATTCATATGCTTAAATTACCATTATTGAAAGTAATAATCTAATGACAGGCAAAGGATCACACCAATTTTCTCTACCAAAGTTTGAGCATCCCAAGAAAGCTCTTATTCGATCATCATGGGTCACCTCCCCACACTTTGGGAAATGTCTGTGGCTCAGGAGCTTCCAGTCCTTCATTGACTGAGCCAGTGGAAAGTGGAGCATGAACTACTGTCATTGGCTTCTCTCATTATTCAGTCATGCACAGTTTCAAGTTGCAGGTGTGTGTGTGTGTGTGTGTGTGTGTGTGTGTGTGTGTGCATGCGCATGTGTGCACACATGAGCATATTGGGGATTGAACCTAGGGGTGCTTTACCATTGAGCTACATACCCAGCCCTCTCTATTTTAATTTATTTATTTTATTTATTTTTATTTATTTTGATACAAGGTCTTGATAAGTTGCTTAGGGCCTCTCTAAGTTGCTGATGCTGGCTTCAAACTTGTGATCCTCCTGCCTCAGCCTCTCCAGTCACTGGGTTTACAGGTATGTGCTATTGTGCCCAGCCACAGATCATAAGATTTGTGCTTTTAGGATTGATCTATTATAGACTGGAAAAAAATAGAATTGAATGAATCTGAATGAAATAGAATAGTAATTTCAAAGTCAAGGGAGCTTGGCAAATTTTTTTTCTTGACATTTTAAAATGTATATGTTTCTGTATTATTTGTTTCCATTGAATTTAAAACGGAGTTTTTATTCCATAACACTATTTTTGACAGGCTTCTGTTTCAAATATATTACTTGTATTCATTAAAGCTGCTTCTCTCCATGTTTTCCATAAAACAGAAAATTAGAGCGTGACTGCTCGCTTAGTCTCTTTGTTCCTCATTTGCCCACCGGGTTAATAATCAGATGTACTAATTGGTACTTTTGGTCTTTTAGCATCAAACCTCATGTTTTTCTCTACTTATAAGATTCATCTGTCTTAATTACCCCTGCACTTTCAGCCAAATTATGGTGCATTTTTAATTTCTTTTGCTAATGGCCCAAAATGGCCAAAACACTATGACTATCCTAATGGACTTGATATATTAAAATGCCTTTTCACATAATACAATCTGTACAACACCAATATGTTAGAATAACTGTGGTAAAATATTTATGTTAGCATACTGACACACTGGCATTTTGAAGCACCAACAATTAGTATGATATAAATTAAATGACTTAATGGATTATTGTTTCCTCCAAGCATGTGACAGCTCTTTCTTTAAACACATACAAGGCTCTGAAAAAAGCCTTTGGTTTCACAAAATTTTATTACAAATGAGTCAGTCATGTGATACTCCCTTAGGGGATTTACTTGCAAATGATTTTGTTTTCTTTAGGTCTCCTTTGCAATGAAATCCTTTTTCAAGGCCTTTTATTAAAACAACCTAATATACCAGTTAATGATAAATAATAGTCCTCATAATAGGGCTCATTTTTACTTAGTCCTGATTCTGTTCATGGTATTGCTACAATTTCACCATGAAACAAACATTATCCATTTCATCATATTAGCAAAGGAATTTAAAGTGTGTACTGAGATTAACTGAAGATTATCTGTTGTTCTTAACACCATCAGATGAATTCTATTTCTATTTTACTAATATATATTTGTATTCTTTAATGAATCTTGATTTGTCCTTTTTGGCTAATCTTTTATTGCGATTCAAGACATAATAGTTAATATTTTAAATAGGACTTTAATATCTTTATTTATAAATGTGACTGCTCAGGATTCTTCTTTTATGTTTTCTTCACATTTTATTTTCTTCAATTAAAAGTGAGATTTTTTTTTCTTCATAATCTCACATCATCTAATTAACAGAAAAAAACACCTCTTCCTTAATGATCTGACATGTAGTACTTTTTGAAGCCTGGCCATTTGAGATAGTGGCTCAATGATTACTTCAATTTTTCCCATTCTTCTTTGTCTTTAAGTCCCTTTTTAGGGGAGAAGTTGAGTTTAATTTCTCTGGTTAAATTTTCCCACAAATTTGCCAGACGTGGTGGTGCACGCCTGTAATCCCAGCACTTGAGAGGCTGAAGCAGGAGGATCGCGAGTTCAAAGCCAGCCCCAGCAATGGCGAGGCACTTAGCAACTCAGTGAGACCCTGTCTCTAATAAAATACAAAAAAGGGCTGGGGATGTGGCCCAGTGGTCGAGTGCCCCTGAGTTCAATCCCTAGTACCAAAAAAATTTTTCCCCCACAAATTCATATATTTTAATCAATATTTTCAGACATATTATCATAGACATTTGAAAGAGATCATTGTTGCATTGAATATTTCCCATGTTATCCCCTTTTTCTCCCTAAGGAGACTACTTAGATGTGTCATTTAATATTTCTTTAGCCAAGAGCTCTTACATACTCACATTTCTTCACATATTATATGGTTTATGATATTTTTCCCCTAGGACCTAAGATTGTTGTCAAGGAAACAATTTTAAACTCGTTTAATGTTTAAGGATATTTTATATTTTAATAAACCTATTTTGTTTGTGTTTTATGTTTGGAGACTGATTTCACCATTTTTCACTTTTTCTAATTACTGAGGTTTTTCACCAGAATTGGAAGCAGTGGCCTGTCAGCCAAGCCTCTTGTTTTCCAGGAGCTCCTCCTCCATATCAGAGAGTTCCTGCTTAAGCCAGGATGGCTTAGCCCTGGATGACATTAGAGTCTGTGTTGTTGGACAAATACCCAAATGTTGCCAATGTCATTTCTCTGGGCATCATGAACCTGGGTTAAGGAAGTCAGATTCTCTCAAGGAGTTAAAGCTAAAATTTCTGCAATTTAGGTACTGTAGATGACATCTTCAAAGTGCTCATGGTTTGAGCCTACAGGAAGCTTTCAGTTTGCTTGAATATTCCATGCCTTCTAATTGGATAATGGCTTCATTGCATTTCATGCAATCAGACATTGTGTGTATGCAAGACTACAGTTGACTACAGGGCCTATAAATGAGCAACACCCTGTCACCAGCATCCCCTTTCATTCCAAGGTACTGAAAAATATGTCCATCATGGCTGAGCTTTCTTCTAAATCTGTCTTTATCAAGAGGTGCTTTAAGGGATGGGGTTGTGGCTCAGCAGTAGAGTGCTCGCCTAGCATGTGCAAGGCCCTGGGTTCGATCCTCAGCACCACATAAAAAAATAAATAAATAAAATAAAGGCATTGTGTCCAACTACAACTAAAAAATAAATATTAAAAAAAAGAAGTGCTTTAAAAGCTGGGCACATTGGCTCAGGAGGCTGGGGCAGGAGGATCACAAGTACAAAGCCAGCTTCAGCAACTTAGTGAGGTCCTAAGCAAGTTTGTGAGACCCTGTCTCAAAAAAAAAAAAAAAAAAAAAAAAAAAGGGCTGGGTTAAGCCCACCCCACCCCACCGCCCCTGGATTAAATATCCAGTATCAAAAAGGGGGGAATTAAGAAAGACATTAGACAATTAGACATTTCCAAAACAGAAGGGTAGGATGTGAAAAGATGCTGCCATGACAAGTTACTCCATCTGTCTAAAAGCTTCCAGTGCAGGTTACCTTCATTTCGGCATTTCATTAGATATCATGTATATCATGAACTATTTTCTTATTGACATCTTCAATGCATCACCAGCAAGGGTAGCCACCTGCCCCACCAGATCAAGTGCTCAACCATCATCTCCAGAGATACAGACAGCCTTGAGAGATCCTGATGCCCAGGGAGAGCATGCTGTGTCCAAACCAATGACTCTTTTCCTAGCCACATAGGTTGGTCTGAAAACAAAACAAAACAAAACAAAACAAAACAACTTTATTCCAGTAAAATTGAGTGCAGTTTAGTTATTGAACTGTGGCCTCCTGCTAATTTTAAAATATTTGTATAACAAACTAAATAATATCAAATTTACTCTAGTAGAGCTATGGACCAGTTTGCTTAAAAATAAAACTAGGTTTTGCTTGATAATGTTACATTATATTACTTTACTAAAGAGTAATTTCTTTTGGTTATTTTTCTAGGTCAACTTTCATGGGATCTGTATGATAATGTCATTTACCTTTTCTACTCTTATTAATTCACAGCTGTATGGTGAAATTTGCCAGACATACATTATGTATGGTATGGCATCAGATTAAGTGCAGGAACTGATATAAGAACCCAACAGACTTCTATTAGGATAGATATAAAAGATATTTTCAATTTTTTAAAAAATCTCATGACTTTTTGGAAATGCATTTTTCACATGAATGTGCAATACAGTTTTATGTGGTAAAATGAATATTGTGTTGTAGGCTTTAAATGAATTAAAATAATAAATATATCAATATTTCTCAGTTTTAATATATAATATAGTAAACATTGACAGTACAATCACATGAAATATTTAAAACTCCATTTTTAAACTGAAAATAATTAGCCCCTTTCTTAGAGTTTTTTTCCCCATCCCTTCCTCCCATTGACAAACAATATTTATTTGCATGTTTATAGACAAAAATTATTTATAATGCTCTAATTTACATCTTACAGAGTTAAAAGATAATTCCCATAGAATCAGAATCCTACATCTAGAAGGGGGTACTATAAGTAACATGTAATTTTCCACTGGAAAACACTTTTATCTATAGTCTCTCTTTTTTTTTTTTTTAAGTATTGGGGATTGAACCTAGGAGTGCTGTACCACTGAGCTATATCCCCAACTCTTTTTAATTTTTATTTTGAGATGGAGTCTCACTAAGTTGCTGAGGCTGTCCTTGAATTTGTGATTCTCCTGCCTCACCCTACCTTGTCACTGGGTTTACAGGCATGCACCATGGTGCCTGGCTTAGTCTCTCCATTTAAAAAAAAAAAAATTTTAGTTGTAGATGGACACAATACCTTTATTTTATTTGTTTATTTTTATGTGGTGCTGGGGATCGAACCCAGTGCCTCATGCATGGTAAGCGCTCTACCACTGAGCCACAACCCCAGCCCCAGTCCCTCCATTTAAAAATTTTTAAAATATTCTTTAGTTGTAGATGGACACAATACCTTTGTTTTATTTTATTTATTTTTGTGTGGTGCTGAGGATTGAACCCAGTACCTCCTGCATGCGAGATGAGCACTCTACCACTGAGCCACAATTCCAGCCCCTATTCTCCATTCCTTAAAAAAAAAAAAAATTCTAAGCCGGGCCAGTGGCTCACGCCTGTAATCCCAGCACTTTAGGAGGCTGAGGCAGGAGGATCGCGAATTCAAAGCCAGCCTCAGCAATGGCGAGGCACTTAGCAACTTAGTGAGACCCTGTCTCTAAATAAAATACAAAAAAGGGTTGGGGATGTGACCCAGTGGTCGAGTGCCCCTGAGTTCAATCCCCGGTACAAAAAAAAAAAAAAAATTCTAGTTGTAGATGGACACAATATCTTTATTTTTATTTTATATGTGGTGCTGAGGATTGAACCTAGTGCCTTACACATGCTAGGCAAGCACTCAACCACTGAGCTACAACCCCAGCCCTCTGCATTTTTGATAAACATTAATTTCAAAGAATAGTTATTCCTAACCTCAAAATAAGGATGAACCCATTAGATTTGCATTAATTATTTATATAAGTGAATTGGGAATTTACTATGTAGCTGTTCTTAATTTTCTTCGCAGAGAGTTTTCATTACTATCATACTTCTTATTGTGATAAAATATACATGATTTAAGATTGACCATGTAAGCCAATT